>BJKM01000015.1:2405000-2704657 GCA_015082035.1 Chaenogobius annularis
TGTGTTTGGTTGTCACTCGAACAGGCCTGAATGAGAAGCCTCAAGAATCTCCCGGTGTTAGATAGACCCCTGCTGGTCCGTAAAGTCATTGCATCTTTACGCACTGAGCTTTAAATATTTAAATTCAAGCTCTTTGTTTAACTTAAATTAATAATAATATGTCTCTATATAACATAATTTGTACGTTTATTAAAAATCATTCATCAGGCTTAATCGGTCTTTATAAACTATACGTTCATTATAATCAAGTCTTTGTTCATGCTTTATTAAGGCTAATTAAGGAAGTTGTAAAGTGGCACTTTACAATAACGTTTGTTAATTCAAACGTGAGTTCATTTTATGTGCTGTTTTTAATGTTCTTCAAAATAAATAGCAGCAAAAAACGTCCACTCCTCAATCTCACACACAAATAAATAAATCAAAGTTATTGTTTTTTTAAGTACATTAAACCAGATCTCTTTAATCACACTGTACTTCTCCTACGCTTCATGGAAACCACCGTGTGTTCTTTTTAACACCTCCTGAACGAATGTCCAATCCGGCTCATTTGCCTCCATTAAATCGCCGTTCGCATCGATTCAAAACAAACTGAAACGTTACACGTTTTTTTTTTTTTTTTTTTTTTCGTAATCTTTGCTGCGTTTGCCCCGGGGGGAACAACTTAAACGTGTAATGGATGCCTCTTCGTGCGCAGGAATATCCTAATAGAGGAATACTGGCTGGCTTTAATCCTACGTTAAAAAAAAAAAAAAAGCTTTGTGTCGCCGCTGCTGTATTGACTGAATTGCTAATTAATGGCCCTCTATGGCGGAGGAGGCCTATTGCGCGCAGTAATCTTCGCACAAGAGGAGATAAAGCATTCACGAAATTGAAGAGGGAAAGCGATTGATATCCACTTCAAATTTGGTTGAATGACGGAGAAAAAGGAGCAGCGCGGGTGTTTTAGAGGTGTGACTTGGTTTGGGGCCAAAAAATGATGTGACGCCGTGGAAGAAGATGTGCAAAGTTTTTTTTACATAGTTTACATTTGTTAGTGCACAATATAATGGGAGATTGGCATAATTGTTGATGTCAATTTCCATCATTCCTGGGTAGAAAATGTGGTTTACATCACTTTATATAACCTACACATAATAAAGCATGCACCAAAGACTTAATTTATCAATCAACAAATAGTGTATTAATAATGACAGTTAATTAAAGTAGGTACAAAGCCTGAATCAGTCTGAATAAACCATTTGTTCATTATGAATTGTCTTTCTTCATGCTTTATTAAGGCTATTAAACGTGAAGATATGATACAATGTTGCTCTAAATTTACAATTGTTAAAGCAAAATTTGGTGATGTGGTTGGATACCACTTTAAAATGGACTTTGAACCTGATATAAATGATTGGGTTCAATATGTGGGCAGTTTAATTTGGCGATACATATTGGAATTTAAAATTTAAAGTATTCTATAATCCACAATGGTTTTACTCTTGCCTCAGTCTGTATTCAGATTTTTAAATTAGGACTAAACCAGGATTAGAAAACAGGTCCAAACCAAATCAGAATGAAACTGGGATGGAATCTGAAAATTAAATTAACCAACTACTGTATTATAATATGACATTAAACTGTAAATTACAAAATGGACTGTGGAAAACAATCTCTAAAATCGTTTTATAGCTCTGGGAGCTTTCAATATTTTCACTTTTATTTTCCTCTTTTACGTCCAGAATTATTTTGTATTTACGTTAATTCTTGATCATATTAAATCATGTCAGTTTGGTTGCACTTTGCATAAAACAGTGAATTTACGCACGGATTACGCACCACTACAGCAGCTCCATTCCTGAACTCTGGAAGAGTCTGGGTCGGCCTCTAGTGTCTTAACCTCCTCATATGCAATGTTTTATATATATTAGGACCGTGGCGGGGCTGTATTTATAAATGACAGACTTTGAGGGAAGATAAGCGCCAAATCCAAACGCACTCCTCCTGGCTCAATGCATATCCTGTCTGCCCTGCACGTGAAATCACGACCAAATTATATATATATATATATATATATATATATATATATATATATATATATATATATATATATATATATATATATATATATATATATATATATATATATATATATATATATATATATATATATATATATATATATATATATATTCTATTTTTTTAGATTTAATGTTATGTGTGCAGTGCGCGGTTTAACGTTATTTGCTTGGAACGATTCCAGTATCAGAAAATACTTTCACTGTGAAACCTTTACGTCCGCTTTAGTTATCTCCCGTTTTAGACCTGTTTATTACAAGACTGATGTTATTTAGGCCAGATTTAATCACAATTATTTGTTATTTACCCTTTTAGTGCACAGTTGATATAGTCAGTTACTTCCCCGCGTCCTCTTGTCCCGGTTCAACCTCGGAAATCCAACCAGTTACGCTTTTACTTAACGGGGGGAATTAAACAGAAAAGACCCGACAAATTGGCTCAAATGATTAAAAGTCCTCCTTCAGAAAAATTCTTAGGCAAATGAGAGACTTATCAGATTAAAAATAAGGCCAGATGAGTGGTTGTTGGCGCAGAGGAGGACGCCCAGCAGCAGAGGCAGCAGCACCAGCAGCTAAGCGCCCTGATCAACTAATCCGTCGTCAACAAACCCAAGTGTCCGCGCACGTTTTGCTGGTGACTCCGCCGGGGCTCTTGAAGCGTGTCCACCGAGGTCACGTCACGGGGAGCTGAGGAGGCAGGGGTTTTCTTCTGGACACTGGTCACACTGATGAGAGCAGGGCTATTATGCACGAATGGTTTTGGAAAGATGGTGTGAAGGTAAATTGGGCCTTTAAAAACATATGATAAAGTGCACAATACCTTAAACTGGCAATAAGCCCTTTAATAGAAGTGGCTGGTGCACAAATTCATATTCCTGTGTGTTTTTGGTCATGTCTGGCCTGTGTTTGACAAGTGCGCACTCCCTCGCCCTCGTGCGTTTGGATAACAGTCCGCTTTTCCGCCTTATTTATTATTCATACAAGCTTTGTGCCGCGGTGTTTGATATTCAGAGTTCTTCAATAAAAGCCTTTATCCGCGCGGCGCCCTTGTGTAAACTGCGGTGACAGCGAATGTGTCCGTATCAATAGAAGTGTGCGCTTCGCTGGGCCACTGGACGCAGCTCATAAAGCGAGGCCAAACTGTGTTATTCTCATTTTATTTGGTCTTGGGCCACTGCCGCTGCTGCCGACGCCGCGGTGCCATCTCTATGTGCCTGCTTTTATTTGGAGACTGGCATTGGTGGACACGTTGTGCGCGCTTTGGTTGGCTGGACGTAGCGTCATCCCCACGCACGAGGCTGTGGGAGAAGGGGTGCACGAGGCTGTGAGAGAGGAGAGGGGCGGGCACAGCACTGTGACGTGGAGCTGCGGTGGAGAGGCGCGGCGGGGCACGGGCGGCAGCAGTGTGTGGACGCCTCTGGATCTAATATCACCTGCCTCCTCTTGTCACTGTGCTCCGCATGGCAGTGCTCCATGGCCCGCGCTGACCACCGCTCCATTTTACGCACAAAGGAGCTGTGCCGCCTTACATTCCACTCACGGACTGCCTTTTCTTTCCTCTTCTAACGGGACCTACGCACGCCGTTTGTGCTTTCACAGCGTCACTGTGCGATCTTTTACTCATGAACTCTATGAGAGACTCGATCAGCCTTGAGCCGCAGCACATAACCGGGACTAAACTGGGCTCCTCTTCGCACCACGCGGCTCTGGCCATGGCCTCGAGCCTGCAGCCATTGCAACGCGCGGTGGACGTCAAACACCGGCTCGAAGTGCACACAGTGTCGGACACGTCCAGCCCCGAGTCCGTGGGTAAGAGCTGCGTGTGCGCGCTCCATCTGGACATCATCTGGCAACACACACCAAAAATATTTGTGCGCTGCTCCACCGAAAGTGTTCCACTTACTTTTGGATATTTACGAGTTTTTCGTGAAAGTATAAATAAAAGTGGCATCGGAAAATCAAGAGGTTTTTTTTTTTCAAACGTGCGGATATTCAAATACACCCGGAGTTTCTTTACAGTTAATAAAACTCAAAAACGATTTAAATATTTTTCACACCGTGTGTATAATATGTATAATATTTTGATCATTTACAACCAATTTGCAACTATTTGTCATGTGCGTGAATTTTAAGTACCGTGCGTGCCAAATGCTGAAATATGATTATTAATTTAGCTAATGAGATAATAATTGATTAATTTTATCTGACAACATTATTGTTTATTTCAATGAAGAAATAACAGTGACATTTTAATTTGTTCCTATTAAAAAACAACAATTGTAAATCAATTTACAAATACACATTCCACACATTCCAGGCTTTCTTACGAATAATCTGAAACAAAATTCTTTACAATTTTGCCCCCCAAACAGAGAAGGAGAAGGTCCTGAGCAAAGCCGACGACTCCTCGGATGACCCGTCCAAGAAGAAGCGTCAGCGGCGGCAGAGGACGCACTTCACTAGCCAGCAGCTGCAGGAGCTGGAGGCCACCTTCCAGAGGAACCGCTACCCAGACATGAGCACTCGGGAGGAGATCGCCGTGTGGACCAACCTGACGGAGGCGCGCGTCAGGGTAAGGACAAGAGGAGAGAGCGAGAGAGAGGGGGCCCTGGGGAGCACAAAAGTGTATTAGTCCCGTGTCTGTTTGGATTTTCACCCTAATGCAGAAGGATACACATGCTTTTATCAGTTGTGGAAGAAGTAGGCTACTCAGTTTAGTTGGTTATGGTAAAAAAAATAATAATAATAATAATAGTCCTATTGTACAAATATATTTGTAAATTGGTATGTTTTATTTCTATTGTACTTTAAAAACACACTACAATAATTATACAAAACTACAATGACATACAATACAAATACACCATAAAAGTGAATAAGTATGCCATTTTTGGTCAACAAATGCTACCGATTCTACAATACAATGTATCTAGTTGTTTAATTTATATATTTTTGTTTGCACTCAAAACTTTTGACACAAGTTGTCATCATACACTTTTCAGTCCAGTTCAGAAATGGAGTAGAAAGTATACCTGCAGTCAGATGTAGAGAAGTAAAAAATACCCACTGTAAAATACCAATGTAAAGATACTTATTATTACTTGATTTGACTTTTGTTTTCCACCACAGTCTATTACTATAACAGTCCAGCTAGTGCGTAAACATACGTGCGCCAGAACACATAAGCCAGGCCTATTTAAATACGCGTGCACAGCTTCAACATAATTATGGAAACTCAGTGTAAACAAATGCGACAAATTCACAATCGCAGTAAAACCGCCTTTGCCTGTTATTCGCGTGCGCAGTGCCTGCGTAATTGCGCATTAATGAGCTCGTTAACATTACAGGCCATTGACATGTGTCGGTGCCAGATACCAGCCGCGTTCTCCTGTGCGTGTGAAAGAGGTGCAAAGCTCGGATTTTGCGATTGTCGCCCTGTTGTGTGTGTGATCTGAGGTCAGTCCAATACACAACCAGCAGTGGCGTGTGTGTGGGCGTGTGTGTGTGTGTGTGTGTGTGTGTGTGTAGAGTGTGTATTCCGAAGGAAGATAATCGGGCTAATCACAGACGACTCGTTGACAAAGAAAAGACGAGTGCAGTTAGCTGCGTTCATGCTTTTGTAGAGAATGCGGCTTTATATATATATATATATATATATATATATATATATTAAACCAGAGCTTTTCAACACAGATTGGTTTACAACCCAAACCCAAAACTATAATTTCCAGATGTAAAATGCAAAGATTCATAATGAGACTAACACTTAGCATATTTTTATGAAATGCTTTCAAGTCAAGGCAAGTTTATTTTTAGAGTATACACAAAGTAATTCAAGTTGCTTTACATAACAAAAAAGTTACACAATGCAAACACAGAAACGTAAATAACTGTGATACATTTTTGTAGCATATACAATGATTGTTTGGGTTTTCCTAAACGTTTTAAGATAATAAACAGTTGGAATTCTCAACTCTTATAAAAGGTTGATATAAAGTGGACCACCCAAAGAGTACAACATTTGAATGAATGTTTTTTACTCATATAATAAGCCTAAGAATGCGTCATGCACAACAAAACCTTGATAAAGAAATCAGCAACAAAAATATGATAAAAACTAAATTTCGACAGAAATGTCACATCGATTACAAAAAAGTGGCCAATGGATTTGATCAGTTTGATGCTTTGTTTTATAGCCTACCGTGGTGAGGTTATTTAGCTATTTTTCAAACCCGCTGTCATAATAGTCCTTATAGTAGGCTCGTCTGGTTTTAGAATTAATTGAACAAATGTATCAATACAAATGTGGCATTGTCCCAGTACGGTCATTTGTACACGGTTCCGGAATACCAAAAACATTTGCCGACACCACCAGCGAATACAAGCGGCGTCCCGAGCATAAAGTGGCCCAACCAAACTCCTCCGCCACCACGTTACGACGATGTAGCACAAACACAACAATCATTGAACATAAAAAAAAATAAAAAAAATGTTGACGCTGTGACGACAAAGCGTGATTTATTTCTTTTCTCGGCTCACCATTTTACGCGACAGTTCAGTACTTACGTGTTTCGTCCTCTTCCTTAGGTCTGGTTCAAGAACAGGCGAGCCAAGTGGAGGAAACGCGAGCGCAACCAGCAGGCTGAGCTGTGCAAGAACGGCTTCGGCCCGCAGTTCAACGGACTCATGCAGCCGTACGACGACATGTACCCGAGCTACACGTACAATAACTGGGCCGCCAAGGGGCTCACGTCGGCGTCGCTGTCCACCAAGAGCTTCCCCTTCTTCAACTCCATGAACGTCAACCCGCTGTCGTCGCAGACCATGTTCTCCCCGCCCAACTCCATCTCCTCCATGACGTCCAGCATGGTGCCCTCGGCGGTGACGGGCGTGCCGGGCTCGAGTCTCAACAGCCTCAACAACTTGAATAACCTCAGTAACCCGTCGCTCAACTCCGGAGTGCCCACGCCGGCCTGTCCGTACGCGCCGCCCACGCCCCCCTACGTGTACCGGGACACTTGTAACTCGAGTCTGGCCAGCCTCAGACTCAAAGCCAAGCAGCACTCGAGCTTTGGGTACGCCAGCGTGCAGAACCCGGCCGCCAACCTGAGCGCGTGCCAGTACGCCGTGGACCGGCCGGTGTAACGCGTAAAGAGATGCACTGCAAAAAAAGTAATACAATAAAATAAATACAAAGTGGCCGCCAGTGCCGTAGAGCAAAAAAGGAAAGTCTGTTTATGTTTACATGCACACTAAAATCTGATTGCTATCTGAGTTCTGGAGCTTAAATATCATTAAAGTGATGGTATCGGATCGAAACAGAAATCACTGGTATCGCCCAAGTAATTTAATTGCAAATATCGACGAGATTTGAATGATAAAGTTTCAATACCACACATCACTAACATGCAAGTATGGACATTTTAGCCAACATCGGGTCGTCAAATGGACGTTTTTGGGATCAATTTACTGCCAATGATGATATTCATAATAATTTTAGCGTTATTGATTTAAAAAAACAACAACAACAAAGCACAACAGAGTCAAGGTAAAAACAATCTACTTTTGTCTTTATATAGGAACAAACAAAAGTATAACAACAAAGCACTGGCTCTATCACAATACTCTAACAATAAATGCGTAAAAGTGAATTTTTGGAAGATATGATTGACTATTTCGATAACCAAAAACATTTTTGTACCACGCACATTAATAATTTATGTTGTTTCTTGCTTTTCCATATTTGACTGAGCATTAACAAATAATTTGTTTAGCAAAAAGACTTTCTGAGATTATGCACTTTTCTTTGCGATGACAAACGATAACAGTAGCCTAAGTCTTCACTATTATGTTACAAATTTATGGAAATGCTCAGTCGTAGTGCCATGGAGTGCCAAGTTTTGAGTGGTTAAAACCCTGGAGAGTAAAATGCAATCATTAATTTTGCACCATAAGCCATGGTAGTAGTTAAACTTATCATACCTCTAAAATATAGCTTTTCTACGGTCTGATCCCTTTAAAAACTCCACATTGAAGGAAGTTGCAATCCTCATTACCAGACATTTTTGGCGCAAAGCTGTTAGGGCTGTAGTCGACTAAAATAATTCTCCGGCGACTAAAGACGTGCTCGGTGCATCGGTCGGTCGACTAACAAGGGGCGCGGCGTGGCACTGGCAAAAGCTCTTAAAACTATAAAGTATTTACAAGCTCAAGGAAATTCACCAAAAAACAAAAAGTATTAGTATTTATTTGCTAAAATACACCATAAACTCATTTATTTAGCCTACTTTCTCAACTCCAGCTGACGCACTCTCCACATAAATCCTTAAATGGCTCATAAAAATGTTGTTCGACTAAGACAGCATCGACTATTTATTCGATTTAACGTAAAAGTCTACAGCCCTAAAAGCTGCACATTGTTAGCGCAAGGAAAGATTACAGTTTAACCAACATCTTGAAACTAATACTTGTTTATGAAAGATTAAAAACGTGTAGCTATTTTCACGTCCAAATATATGATGCGCTGAAAGTTTAATAGAGCTTTTCCTGATACTTTAAGGTAGCACTTTTCTGAAGCACTCCGATTCATGGCACAAACTACGTCCAATGCACTGCCCTTCCTTCAAAAAATAAATAAAAAAAATGCTGACTTGGAACGATTTGTGGAGTCGATACGGCATCTGGCGGGTCTTTTTTTTTCTTCTTTCTTTTTTTTTTTTTTGCAGAGACTGTTTTCGCTCAATAGGCATCCGCCACAGGAACAAAAGACTACTACCACTACTTTTTTTGTGTTCGTTTTGCAAAAGGGAGGCCGAAATGTGCCAAACCTGCTGGCTGCATGGCTAGATGGAAGCAAACGTTTCTTGGAGAACATAATTTAGCCTGTTTGGACGCTGTACAAACTGATCCAAGGGGAGCAGCAGGTTTTTCTTCCCTTTCATTACGCTCACTTCGCTGGACTGTGGACTAATGTTATTGACCCCTCAAAAAGGTTGTACATATATAATATATTTGAGTTCATCTCCTGTTTGAATGCCTCTGGTCTGTCTCCTCCTCTCCTCTTCCTTCTCCTCCAAATTTATCAAAACGCATGTGGATTTAAAAAAATACAAAAAAACAAAAAAACGTAACGGAATTTTGCTTGCAAACAAAGGAATGTACATACAAAAACGCACCGCCCGTGTGTTTCTAACATATTATAAATTTATTATCAATGTCTGTGTGAGTTTAGACTAGCCATTCTGGATTTTGAAAAAGAAACAAAAATGGTCCTATGCGACGTTTTTTTTTTTTTTTTTGTTTTTTTCTGTGTATACTATTTGGTACAGTTTTTTCTTTTCTTTCTTTTTTCAACAACCCCAAAAACAATTGTGCTTTATTTAATGGAAGTAAATATATTGTTCCCAAACACGTTTCGTTATTGAATCTTTGTTAAGACAGGGGTGACTGTGTCTATAGGCTTTGAGTGGGTGTGAGTGTATGTGCGTGCGTGTGCGCGTGTGTGTGTGTGTGTGTGTGTGTGTGTGTGTGTATGTGTGTGTGTCCAATCTATACAGACGATACAAAAAAGGCGCGTCTCCGTCTCCAATACACAAACGGCGAGATGCTCCGTCAGATTAACTGCTGAATACACGACGCTGCCAAAACACAGGGCTCGGCTGCGGCTGCTCACTGGGGCTTGAAATAACACGGGAATCAACAAACAGCAGCGGCTCGGACCACATAACAATGACGGCGACGCTTCATTAGGGCAAAGATTTAGAGATGTCTGAAGTCAGGTATAAGCATTACGCACAGATTTGTTTGTTGCCTGACACGACGCGTACGGTTCGTTTTACGCACAGTTTCTTACAAAAAATGTGTTTTAATGATAATAGTGATACTTGGGTACAATTTCAGTTTTTATTGGTATGATGTAGGTTAGTTTAGATGCAATAATGGTTTTTGGTTGAACTTTTACCCACATGTAGGCTACTTTTTAAGCATTCGTAGTTGAGTAAAGTGGGACAATGGGAAAAGTGGGGGACAGTCAAGTTTTGATCCCTTGAATTTTAAAATCCTTGCACTATAACTTATAATTTAACATGTGCAAAATTCAAAATATTAGGTTTTGGAGGTATACAATTATTTTCTGAAATGGTGGTTTTGGTTTCAGTTCTTTCTTTCTTTTTGTGTATTTCCACATAAAAAGGCTTACCCCACTTTACCAACATGAGTTTGAGAAGTAATACCAACTTCTGTGTGTAATATTACTCATAGTTTTCTTTCCTTGATGTAAAATAGACCTCTAGAGCTCTTCCAAAATATTTTTACATTCAAGCTAATTCATGCACAAACTACTTCAAATATGACACATTTTACAGAAGGCTTGGATTTCTTTTATACTTCCAATTCAGTCAGATTACCAATTTTTGTTATGCATCATTTACAAAACATATCAAACCTTCCAGGGCCATAATTATGACCTTCATGTGAGATTGTGTTGAAAGTGAGAGGTATTCACACCGTTTAGAATCCTGGCTGCAAATACAATCTCTTTGCATACTGTATTTACGTACAACTTTAAAACTGCCTTTCACGACAATATCTTAACTGCACAATCAAATTTCCTCTCCAACACATGCAAAAATATTGGCTACATAGGCTGTACATTTCTATAGTGGCTTCAGTGGACCTTATGTAATCATATTGGAGCTGCTATCTGATGTTTTGTTTGCTGTGCGTAAACGTGCCGTGCCAAATCCCTCTGATGTATCCGGCTATGAGCTAGAACAAACAAGCCGTAGAGGTATAGGATGAGACCTGTCCTACTGCTGACTGAGATGAGTGAGTCTAGGACGGGGGAGTTCTGCAGCACTCATGGGGGCACTGCTAAAAAAAAGGCTTTGGCATGAGTTAAAATAGCCTGGTTTGAGAATACTAAACATTGAAAATTGTGTAGTTAGTTGGTAAACATTTTGTAACTTGGACATTTATATCAGGTATGGCCTACTGTCTTGGCGCCAGGAAAAATCCAAAAATCAAATGTGTGTTTTCCATTTGCTGTCGGTCTTTGTGAAACTTTTAAGGATCGGTTGAAGTGATGAAAAGCAAATATTTAAGAAACCGTCAATCAAAACATCCCAAAAACCAAGATATAAGAACACAAATGATGGGAACAAATACTCTAATTGCTATCAACCAACTTTACCTGATGTCCCACTTAAGCTTATGTCCCATTTTACATAAAGTCCCATCTTATCTCATGTCCCATTTCACTCGACAAGTTTAATATGTGAACAAAAAAACAACATTGTTGACGAAAACAGCTACTGTTTGAGTTCCACTCACACTGCACACCAATAGTGTAGTTCTATCCACTTTGCTGCAATGGTTAATCGATCCGTCGTGACTAGTCAACTATAAAAAAAAATCCTAGCTGTATTTTCAGAATCAGAAAAGGTTTATTGCCAATGAACAAAATTCACAAACATAGGAACTTGTTTCGTCATTAAGGTGCAACATTAAACACTGATCAATAATAAAACCAACATATATGAGATCGAAAGGGCACGCATTAGGAAATGTTGATCATCGTAATTGTTATTTGGACTATACAGACTCTAAAATACATACAGCTGCATTATTAAAAGAAAAATGGCAAAAAAAAAAAAAAAAAAATCAGATTTGTATCAATTATACACTTTCTCCGTAAATGATCTCTTTCCAGAAGCCTTCAGTCGCAATATTTCAAACTTTATTTTGGTTGATAATGTACTTAAATAATCGCTTGACTCGTTGACTTGAAAAATGAAGGAATTGCTAATTGCAGCCTTAGTGTAAACTCTAAAAGCTAAATATAGTTGGTCTGGCATGATTATAGTCATAGAAGTCTTCCATGCTGCTGTAATAGTGGGTTAAAAAGACATATAAACTCCTGGACACAGTAATGGGCCAGATCTAGGATGTTATGTTTGAACAGGTCGTCTCTCAAGGGAGCCTTATTGTCAAAAGAAATAAATTACTGCGCGCCTTAATGCTGTTTTCACCTACTTGGCTAAATATATAACCACGCCGTGAAAAGCCAGACCTGCTTTTTATCCCACGGCTCTTTGAAGGATTCCCAATTGTGCAAAACGAGTGTGTGGAGATGATGCGGTCTCTTGCACACACAGTCTTGGTAATCAGCTGACAGAGGATAAGCCAGGAGCTGCTGCTGCTGCTGGTGCGCGGGGCCAATACGCACGTCTGCGCCTCAATACACATCCAATCCACATGTGCAAGCGCAAGTGGAGAGTGAAGAGACTTCATTTGGACGTGACGAGGCGTACGAGCTGCTGGTCTTTGCACACTGAAGGTAAAGCACATCATGTTAGGGCTTTCTTTCTTTCTTTTTGCAGTCTTAAATGTATATGACCTGAGACGAATTACAAAAACAAGCACCACTGAACTAGGGCTAAACCAGGACTAAGAGTGAACCTGGATTAAAACAGGACAAAATAAATTACATGAAAAACAGAACTAAAACAGGACCGAACCAAGTCTAAACCTCACCAAGAGGGAACCCGGATTAAAACTGAAACCAAACCTGCACTAGATGAGAACTAAACAAGGACTAGAACAGAACCGAACCAAGTCCACATCAGGACTAGACGACGTTTAGGGAAGAACAGGACTGAATCAGATCTAAACCAGGACCAAGGGCGTGTTCACACTTGCACAAACAACACATTCAAATTAGGACTAAACCAGGACTAAACCCGGAACTAAACATAGACCAAATCAATATGTCAACACAAGAGGGAACCTGGATTAAACAAGATTAAAATCATTGTCTGGAAGACCAACGCTAAAAGAGGAGTGAACAAAGTTTCTTTTGTGAAATTAAGATACATTTTCATAAACCTAAAACAATTATAAAAACTTTGCTGCCACTTGAAAACATGTCTCCATAAAAACAACAACAACAACAACATAGTAACAGCTGTTTGAGTTCATGGGTTCATAGAGTGGTTCACCAGCCGAATTTCTAATAAAGTATGAAATGTCTGTGCCTAAAAGAAAAAAGAAACTAAACAGGACAAAAACAGGATTAAAACGAGACTAAAACAAATCCAGAACTCGACCAGAATTAAATCTTAAACAGTAATAAAATAACAGGATTAAATTATATATAGTAAGTAAGTAAATGTATTTGCATTGCACCTTTTACAGACAGAAGCCACAAAGTGCTTCACAAAAACAAAGAATAAAATAATAAATCACAAAACTTACAGTGAGTAATACACTAAAATAATAATAAAATCAGTTGCTAAATAAATATAGGACTTTACCAGGATTTAGAATGTGTCCGAAAGTGTCTCCTCTGTCAAAGTGAACTGTACCAGCCCATTTAAGGGGTCAGAGGTGGACCCTGCCATGTAGAAGCCTCCGAAGCTTTTTGCTTCCGGAAAACTTTGGAGCGAAATGATTGGACAACAAAGAACGCAGACTCAAACCCAAACAGAACCTCTAAAGCAAATCGGTAAGGGGGCCAGGACCAGTCGAAACGTGGCTTTACCGCACAATAGTGGGACTAAACCCATACCTAGCTCAGTACTAAACTAGGACCAGAACAGGACCAAACTGTACAGACTAAACTGAGCTCCAACCAGGTCAAGACTTAGATCAGGACAAGACTGATGAACAGTACTGAGAACAAACCAAGACTAAATTTCATGCGTAATAACCGCAATGATTTGATGCACAGTATGGCTCACCCACTTTGCACATTTGAAATTTGGAATATTTTTACAATTTGAATAAACAAAGCAAAGACGCGGGGGCTTGTCAGATTCTTGTTTTAACGACGGTTGCGTTTCCGAACATCTTAATGTGCACGGCTTCCATGTTAATGCCGGATTGGTTCCACTTTTGGGTGAAACGTGTGTGCGGGAGCGCTTTACTCCACTGGGAATTCAAATAGAAGGCGCTGCAGGAAGAGCAAATATCAGACGTGTATCTAACAGGCGAACATCATTACGAACGCCTCAGTATTCAGAGGAGAGAAAAGGGGAGAGCGCGAGGGCAGGTGATGCTCAAAACGCACCCAGTATTAATATCATGTGTTATGATTTATGTTTACTGGAAGGGTGTTCTAGTGGCCGCTATGATGTGTTTACGCAGATGTGGGTGTAGACAAAATGTGAATAAGAGAGTGTAAAAAAGGTGCACGTGTAGGGTTCGTCATCAGCTTCTAAACCAGGTTTGCCCAAGCTACAGAAACTCAGAGTTACATTGTGCACTTGCAAGTATGCTACATTTGTTTAACGTTAGAAGTTGCAGAAGGATTATGTTCAGACTTAATTTGAAAATGGACAAATTCGACAGACTGTGGACTAAATGGGACGTTTTCATTGTGTTCGGTGTGCCATGATTTCTCTTTTTTTATTTATTTGTTTATTTATCATATCTAGTTATTTTGGTCTTGTTCTCTTTCTCTGTGTTTGTTTTAATATGTTTACTAATTAAAACAAAAGTTAAAAATATATATTAAAAAAGAAGTTGAGCAATTTCTCACTTTTATACAAACTAAATGTTAATTAGCCTTGACAAAGCATGAACAAAGAAAGACTTAACTCATAATTAATATATAGTTTATCAAGCATGATTCAGGCTTAGTAACTACTTAATTGAGGTTAGGTGTTAGAGTATTATATTATTATGAAATAGTTTCTAAGCCTGAATCATTCTTAAAAAACAATTTGTTCACTGTTAATTTAGTCTTTGTTCATGCTTTGTTAAGGCAGGAATAAATATAGTTATTACAAAGTAGTAGGTAAACTACTGTGCAGAGATCTGGGGAAATAACTACCGCGCTTCATTAAAACCACTTGTAACCTTCGTACATAAGGTTGGATATCGCGAACGTACATATCCATTGTTTGTTGAATCAAAGCTGTTAAAACTTTTAGATATAGTGACATTTTAAAATTACAAATCATGTACAGAGCAAGTAATAGCCTTTTACTAATTAATATACAGTACATGTTTAAGAATCGAGAGCAGGAGGTATCTCTTAATCATTTTAAAGTCATTAAGACCCCCACGAGCTGGAAATGATTTTGTATTTCCTCTAGTGGAGTAAGATTATGGAATACTGTAGGTGAGGAAATTAAACATTCTACAAACTTAAGACAGTTCAACTATAAGTATAAAATACACATCTTAAACATCAAATGACCGAGGTATTGTAATAATTATTGATTGCTTATATTCTGCAGCAGACTTTACCAAGGACCACAGGAAGCATCAATGCTGCAATGTTCAAAATAAACTTACCAACTAATTAAAGTAAACTGACTAACTAACAGGTTATATTTAAATCAGATCTTGTCACTTCTGAACCTCTTCTGCTTGCTTTTGTAAGAGTGATACTTTTTTAAAAATACATCCGTGTCTTAGTCATCATACCAGCAGCTCCGTAGCCCCTGCTCGGTGGTCTTCTGTGGTGGTCAGTTCTCCTGTCCGGCTGTGAGGACTTAAACCAGAGTAGCCCCCTCCCTAAGGTCACATAGGGTGACCTTATACCTCTCACACACTCCCCTCCCCACAGGATGCAGGGCCGGTTCAAGATTAGTGGGGGTCATGTGCAAGCTTGTTTCTAAAGCCCAGCGCACACCACAGGATTTTTGAGTCTTAAGCCATTTTTAAACATGAGACAAAAAGTGCCGACCACCGACATGAGAAGAAATGTATACGATTTGAAATCTCATGATCCTCCGACCGGAAAGATTACAGAGCCAAAAGTTGTGTGCTAACAAAGCTAGCGCACTTAGCTTTTAATTTTTTTGTATAAAATGCTTCAGACTGGATTAATGGTGATGTTATGTGAATTGGGTGACATGAATTTTCAGACAAATGGATGAGAATGTGGCAGTTTAACTTTATAGCTTTATTGGGGGTGAGTAAAGTACTGATTGTCCTTATTCTCCTCTTTGCATCCATCACTCTGTCTGCTCCTGACACTCTGCTTTACAGACGCCACACAAGAGGAGCTTCAAAATTGCACACAAAGATCAAAGCAAATCAGGGCATAAATCTGGCATATTATTTTGTAGTTTGCATTACGGGTAAAGAGTTGGCAAAATTTGTAAGTAAGAGATGTCGCAACAAAACAGTGTGTGTTACAATTATTGTGAGAAGAAACATAACCATCTATTGATCATTACTAATTATAACATCGTGACCAAAAATATGTGAAATTCTTCATTTTCCTTCATTCCAAATGTCCGAAAAGAAGACTATTTCTCTAGTATGTGAGCAGCTTTATAAAATAAACGTTTTGAATGATAAAGTAAAGGTAGCGTGACATAAACAGAGAAAAAAACGCGTTACATTTGTGTATAATTGAATTAAATTTTGCTTCTAATATGGTCAAAAGTTTTATACGTTTTTCCTAATATAATGAGATCTGAATTATCACAATTATAAATGAATCTGTGTTACTTTGATTGGAGATGTTTTGCTCAGTGTCTGAGAAAACCTATTCTGGAAAATTACCTTTTAAATTACAATCTTTGATTCAGTGATATGATTAAACTTCTTTCTGTGTGGATTGAACAATTTCTATATTAGCTTGTGATTCTTTAAATGTTAAAGGAGCAAACTGGGCTAAAACCCTAAAAGAAAAATCACACATACATCATGATAATATAGGACCTGTCTAATCCCTGTGTGGAGGAGTCAAGAATGAACAGGCCTCGCAGCCGTCGCCTCATGTCAGTGTTTTCTTTGCCTCCAAATGAACTCTGTGCTGTGTTTGTTGCAGATGGAGACAGATCAGAAGGCATACAGTTGCTTTTTGGGGCCATGCTGCTGTTTAGAGACTGTCGGGTCTCACCAGCTTAAGACAAGGAAAAGTTAAAGATACACTAGGTAACTTTTTTGCAATCCGATTGTCTCCATGGAGATTTTTTTTCTTTGCCTAGGTCCACAGTGGCGTTAAAGACCTAGAATGCAAAATCAACTTTTAGGAGCTTTTAACCATTTTAAGATTGTTTCCTCTTTTCATTTAACCTCTTGAAATTGTATTTACTGATTCATGCATATTTGAATAATATTTAGTCTCCTCTGCAATGTAATGTTTTGAAAGCACAATAGGTCTTTTTTAACTAACCCCAAGGAGGAGACAGCCAAGTTACACTTGTGTTTTGTTGTTGTTTTTTTGCAATGCAATTCAAGTTAGATAAGTTAAATTCCATACTGTGGAACATTCCGAGCAAGCAGATGTGTAGCAATATGGATATAGTTTTATTTAATATTGATTCATTTATTGATTTATTTATATGACAGGGACAATGCAGTCAGACATAGTTTAAAGCAAAACATGCATATGATGCGACGCGTACAGTCTACAGCTAGTGCTAATCCTCAAATCCTGTCTCTGGGTGGGCGTTTCCCTACGCGGTTTAAAACATTATAAACAGTCTTTAAACTCATATTTACAACAGTGCAATTCAACATTTTTAGCATTCCCCTAATCAACATACACACAGATTACAATACTTACAAGTAGGTACAACTTTGGTTCATTTTTACCCAAGCCTTTAGCCTTGAGATGAACAACTTAAGTCACATGACATGTGCAGAGGAGAAGAGAAGCAACAGCAGCGTAGGTTTCAACAAGTGACTTAACACCATCTTTTAGAGATAGCCGTTGTTTGTAGCTGAGGCTCTGTTCACATTTCTAATTATTATTAGTGCTGTCTAACGCATTGTTCAGTGAAATTAGACTATTCAGTCCGTCCAGCAGTCAAATGGGTAAGGTAGTTTTGCTCAGTAGGATAAGCGGTTGACCTTCGTGCAGAAGTTTGACTTTAGCATGTACATTTTTTTTTCACTTTTGCGTTCAAAAGTTATCCACAAATACTGACAAACACCCCAAGTCTGCTTGCCATAAAAGTCACCACACTCTACTGCTTGGTGGTCAGATATCTGGCGAGAAGTAGCATCCTGTGAATACATGTATTGGATTTATTTGGAATTTACTCTCAACATGGCAATGATACACACGTTTTTTTTTGTAGCTAATTATTTAGTTTTATTAATGTGGTCCAATATGTTGGTATTTAGATGACATCATCGTATGTCAAAGTCATACTTATTTAAATGTCTATGTAGAAATTATTATTACTAACAACTTAAAGTTATCGTTGCCACAGCAACAGGTGAGGGACACTTCCGGGGAGAAACCAAAACAGAGGCATGTGCTTTTTGGAAGAACTAAAAGCTGGATCTCTCGGATGCAAAGGTGTTTCCAGTTCATTTGACTTCAGACTCAGAATCAGAAAAGGTTTATTGAACAAAATTCAAAAACATAGGAACTTGTTTTGGCATTAAGGTGCAACATAAAACACTGATCAATAATAAAAACAACATATATGAAATCAAAGGACATGCATTAAGAAACAATTTAAAATTACTGCAGTATAAAATACCATAGTGTGAAATAATCAGCTCTGAGAGCAGTGGTGCTTCAGGTTGTTGTGGCTTTTAGGTTACGTGTTGATATAATGCCAGTTCACGAGCTGCCTAAGATACATTTTGAGGCAAAAGCAGCAATAATACCCAATATAGCAATACATACAATATTTTTGTTGCTATAACAAATACTGTTTTTATTAATGTCTGACAAATAATCCAATCCAATATTTATTTCTATAGCACATTTTACCAACACAAACTCTCCAAAGTGCTGCACAGAGTACAAAACAAGCACAAATTATAGTTTTATAATAATTATTATTATAAAATAATAAACAAAAATAAATACATAAATACATAAATACATACAAACCAAATAAAAACAAATTAAAAACAGCATAAAATAAAAGACGTCAGAGGACCACACTATTCTCATGCCGGGTTAAATGCCAGAGAATAAAAGTTTGTTTTTAAACGAGACATAAAAGCATCAACTGAAGGTGCAGGCTTTATATGGGAGGAGGAGTGTTCCAAAGTTTGAGGCCGACTACAGAAAAGGCTTTTTGGGACAAGAAGTTGGAGCTGGCCCTCCGACCTCAGAGAGCGCACAGGAGTGTAGGGAACAATGAGGTCTGAAATGTACGCAGGGGCCAGTCCATGAAGCGCTTTAAAAACAAACAATAACGTTTTAAAATATGAATGGGAGCCAGTTCAGTGAGCATAAAATAGGTGTAATATGTTCTCTATGACATGTGCCAGCTAAAAGACGTGCAGCGGAATTTTACACTAACTGTGAGCGTTAGCGGTTAGCTTGGCTGATACCAGTGTACAGTGCATTACAGAAGTCAAGACGTGTAGAGATAAAAGCACGGATCACCCGCTCCAGGTCGCTAAAAGAGAAAACCGATTTGAGTCTAGATAAAAGCCTGAGGTGATAAAACCAGATTTAACCACGGCATTTATCTGCTTGTCAAGCTTAAAATCTTCATCAGTGATGACGCCAAGGTTGGTGGCTGTAGACTAGGTGTAGGGTTGTAGAGACCCCAAGTCTAAATTAAAATCAACTGCTTTGTTAGGCGTAAAGACAACAATTTCCGTTTTTGACTCATTTAGGTTAAGAAAATTCACAGCCAACCAGACCTTGACATCATCCAAACATTTCAGGAGGGGTGCCATGGAACTATTTTTTACTGGCAGATAGACTTGGGAGTTGGCCGCATAAAAGTGATCTGATATCCCATGTTTTCTAAAAATGATAAGCCTCAGTTGTTACATTATGTGAGGTTTGACAAGTGGAGAGTTAGCCTACATTTCCTACAATTCTTGGCTGTGCCATCGATGTGATCAAGATTTGCTAGAATATCTGTAGTTAATCACACAACTTTAATCACAGTCTTTTGTATTTTGTTGCTTGTGATTTGATCTATGAAGGATTTGGATTTGGTTATTCTAGTTTATTTATGTTTATACTCATTTTGGTTCCAGGGAATGTATAGCTGCAATCCACGGAAGTCCAGTTTGTGTTTCCACATGGACATCCTTTCACATGGACCTTCAAAACAATCCAGAACACACTGCGAGCACCCAAACAAAGGTGCTTTTATTCACTATCAGGCTTTCAACCCACGAGCCTGAAAGCTGATAACATGAAGTCAGAATAGACAGGTACGTAGTAATTGGTTGACTTTATGATATTGTGTTGTTTTTTTAAATGGTAGTGGTGACCACAGCAGGTGGGAGTAGGTTGAACATTTGTGCAGTCATGACTGACATTGAATTTGGTGAATGTGTGTCTTAGAAGTTGTTGTAAAAAGAATTTTTAATGATAAAATGTATTCTTTCTTAACTAAGATGGTGGCACCCAATGGTTCTGGAACACCAATGATTGTGAAGTGAGTGTAATGACAGGTTTTAGTTGCATTTGTCCATTTGAAAAGCCTGAAGTATTCTTTGATCAACAGGGGAACGGGAGTGCAGCAACAAAACAGCAGTTAAATGTAAGGTTATGGTATTCTTCATTCTCTTCCGAAGCAAAGTTCTTCTTAGCTACACAGCTTCTGTAAATATGAGTGTTATCTGTAAATTTGACTGTTATTATTATTAAGATTATAAGAGTTGTTTTTTTCCTAAATTATCTGTTTTTATTATTACTCTGTGCCTAATCTGCTTTAGTACCCTTTGTTGCAACCCTGAAATTTCCCCACTGTGGGACAAATAAAGGTCCCACAGGTCTTATCTCTCTTGTGACAGAAGACCCCACTCGGTCCATGAGCAGAGTCTTTTTAGCTGTGCCACACTGTACGTGCTAAACATTTTACCACTGTGTCTTTAAATTATGTAATAATTAATCATAAATGTATTGATGGAAATTCCCCTGAGATACAAATATTTTTTTAAAGAGGGATAAATAACATGTTAAAGATTGTTTTTGGATCCAAAAACCTCTTGTAGCTGCGGTGTGTATTGTGCGTGGCACTTTATTCAAAACCACTGTGTTTTCATTTTGACCAACAGCAGCGTTTTAAAGCCTTCACTTAGCTGCTGATGAAACATACCTTATAATAGTTTTTAGAATAATCGCAGATAGTTTTATTTAATCAAGCAAGTTCTGGATCTTTCATCAGAAGTCTTTGGGACTGTACAAACGTTTTGGCAAGATTCTGTTGTTTGAGTGGCTGAAATCAAATCTGTTCATGAGAAGTAGTTGTGTCGAGTTGATTATTGGGTGGATTATTTTTTACCCAGAATTCCAACTACTCAATGTATGACAAAAGATTTCATTGTTATTATTAGCATTTGCAATGGGCATTGTTCCTGGAGATGAACGACTTTCCAAAAATCTCCCCGTCATTTCTCTGGGAAACAGATAATACAGTAATTCGAGGCACTGGTATTTCACAGTCCACATAAAAGAAAGGAATGCTAAAGAAACAAGAAAACACACTGGAACAATACATTAAATTACTTGGCCAACAATATGCCTTAAATCCAGAGTACGTAGAAAAAGACTTAAATGGTGCCATAGAACAATTAGATAATGTAAGTAAACAAAATGCACATTTTATTATACAGCAACTTAAATATGAGAAATTTCATTAAAGTAATAAAACCAGCAAACTACTTCACCACAATTTAAATAAGAAAAAACAATAATTTCATCAATCCCAAAATTTCTGGCACAATAACACATGACCCACAAGAGATAAACAATGTTTTCCAACAATACTACACTCAATTATATACTGCGACAGACATTAGCCATAAAAAAACGCCCTGAATAAATTGAATCTTCCGACGAATGTTCCCAAACAAGTAAACACATTAGATGCACAACTAACTGAATGAAATAAAAACAGCTTTGAATAAATAATAAATCACCAGGTCCTGATGGATACCAAGCTGAATTCTATAAAACATTTTTGGACATCCTGTTGCTACTTTTTATGATGGTAATAATAAAAAATAAAATACCCACAATACCCACATATATGAACACAGCCATCATCATACTTATACCAAAACCAAATAAAGACCTAACCCATCCAGCCAACTACCATCCACTCTCACTAATCAACATAGACTTTAAAATCATCACATAAAACCCTTGCAACCAGATTAGAAACAGTCATTCCATCCAGACCAACCCGGATTCACAACAACACACACTACAATGAAAAAACAAAAACAAAACACTATTCTATCACTAGATGCAGAAAAAGCTGTCAACAAGGTTAACTGGCAATTTCTCTTCAAAACATTACACAAGCTTGGTTTTTTGGTACATCCATTGTATACAGACACTTAACTCCTCACCTAGGATCACGTTCCACTCCAGCCTCCTCAAGCACTGGATTGCCCCTCTCGCTCATCCCTTGGCGACATTGCCCACTACAGGCACATCCACCCATGCTCCATTCAACCCCATTCCATCTACTTCTAGGAGACAACAATTCTTCACGCAGGGCTCGAGCCTCCAACCAGCATTCTCATTCGGCCGTGCCTTAGTACTTCCTCCCATTCCAGTTCCAACGTTCGGCACCTAACCACACAACCACCCCGCCCCTTGCGGCTCAGGCTCCGCTTTCTGCATCACTCCAGCTAATCCTAGGCCCCGCCCACGGCACCATCATTCCCCCTACCAGATTCCGTCTCTGAATACTTTCAGCCTCATGCTTTCATGTCCCCACGAACTGATTAAATCTCAGGTCAGCTTCTAGCTGGCCATACTCCCCACCGCGTTCCTACTTCTTTCAGTCCCAGCTACCCATTTCAGCTACTCCAGATGAACGGCTCTTCATCTGTCTTGAAGAACTGGTTCACCTCCTGAAAGATTCTAGCTCCAGTCTAGCTGCAAACTGAAGCGCGTCTGCCTGTCCGTCTAAGGGAGTCAGATCTCTCCTTCAACGGTCTACTCAAGGTTTCTACTTGTTTCCCAAAGAGGTTTGGTAGATTTTCCTTCCCGAGAAGGAGGGTCTAAGGACAGGGGACCTGACACATGCTGGCTTCATTGCGTCGACTCATGCCGCTTAAGCTACTTCCATCATACCTATTTACTTATCCACTTACGTTGTTTCGTCGTGGATGCTCATCACGGATTGGCTCATATTGGTCTTGTTGTAGTATCGGCTACTGTCCACTAATCCAGTAATTCCTCACGGGGTGCCCCATCTAGTGTCGTAGCCGGGCACCGGGATTCCCCCTCCAGAGCCGGCGCTGGGCACCGAGATGCCCGTTTCAGAGCTGCCGTTTCTTTACGTTCTGGGTGCCCAGGCACCAACCTGAGGCTAAACTGGAGCTCTCTTCTCAGGAATGTCTCCTCATGCTCCAAACAGCAGCTCTTTGGTCATCTCAACTTCGCCATTCAGATCATCCCTCAGGGGCAAGCCCTTCATCTCCAACCTCCCAACCCTAGCGTCTTCTGTTCAATCACTCCACAGCAATGTGATTCTCGGTGCTCCACTTTGATATGCTGTTCCATCAGCCGGTTTTGGGGGTTACTTTAAGGCAGACGGTTTTCCACCCCCCGGCTTAACGAGTTCCTCTACTTCATCTGCGAGTTTGTATGTCTTAGGCTGCCTTATTTTAGATCGATCCGGCCTCCAGTCAGGCCATCCACTTTCGTGGCTATTGAGTCTGATAACCCTGCAGTCATCAACCCCATCAACAAATACATTCAGAACATTGTTTCCGAGGCAGACCCAATCGACCCCAGTTCCTCTATTCTCAACTACCCCGTTCCACACCTGAGTCCTACTCTGGCTGACCTACTGTTCTTACCAGACCAACCTGCCTTTCCTCGCGTTCGACCTACTCTCCCTGACCTATTATATCCCATTCACCTTTGACCACTAGTCTCTATTTATCGATACTTAAAGTCTACCTGAGCGGCATCAACATATTTTTAGGCCGCTCTTAGGCTCGGCGATCCCCTCTCCGGTCTGCGAAGAGACCAAACAACAATAGTCGTCAAAGGCTTGCATTAGCATGTTCCTTTTCGCCTTCTTCGGTTGCTCAAAGGTTACCCTGTCCACGACCGTTCTCCTCACCCCTGCATCAAGGACCTTCAACCGACGCCTATTCTTTCCCTCAAATGAGCAAGATCACTGACAGTGGTAATTCAACCACGATCTATTTGTTCACGCTAAACTCTGTTTTGAGCTCCTTCGAAATCTTCCAGGACTTCTTGTACTGGTTGTCACTTGGCGCCTCCCTTCAGGACTCGCTCCTCACTACCGGACAAGGCCAGATTGCATCAAGTTCTGGTTCATCCCTTACTTCAAGTCGATCCTCGCCTGGTCCCCACATTTTCCCGCATCGGCGCTGCTACATCTGCCTCCAGTCAAGGAGTCACTGACTGCCTCATTAAATCATGGAACACAGGTTCTCCATGGCCCTCAAGATCTACACCCACCATAACCTCTGCAACCTCTGCAACCTCCAGTCCCCCAATTGTAACTGTCCCAGTTAAGCTTCTTTTGAGGGTACCGAGGCCCGGGAGCTTACAGCCCTCATTGCCAGAAGCCCCAAAACTGCATACATTTCTGTACATTTGTGTTGTTCATATTTCTCGTGTTTCTTGTGTGTCAATAAACACTTTGCATCGTAGCTGGGGTTGTGGTCCTTGCTGGTGAAATGAAGATAACTCGGTTATCTTAAGTTCGGGAGCAGGACCACACCCCTTTCACACCCCTTCCTGCAGCTACAATATTTAAGCATCCAGGTCACACTCATCAGCGTTCGTGACTTTGTGCTCCTACCTCCCACCCTCTTTTAATTGCTTTAATTATTATAATTTATCTCCTAGATGGGGGTACCAAGGCCCAGGAGCCTACAGCCCTCATCGCCAGAAGCCCCAAAACTGCATCCATTTCTGTACATTTGTGTCGTTCATGTTTCTCGTATGTCAATAAACACTTTGCATCGTAGCTGGGGTTGTGGTCCTTTCTCGTGAACCAGAGTTAATCATTTCTCAACCTTATCCAACTACACAATAAACAATATTGCCACTAACTAAAGACTCATGGGATTCTACAGCTCAAGACTACTTCCCCTCCTCAAAGTCAAATAATATAAAATACCTAGGACTTTACATATCCGCCAGGCTCTCAGAACTCTTCAACCTCAATTATACCCACTTGCTAAAAAGAAACTGAACACGTACTAAAATGTTGGAACAATCTACCATTAACCTTATTATGCTGAATTGATGCAGTGAAAATAAAAGTCTACCCCAAATCATCTACCTATTCACAATGATTCCCATTACTCCTACCGACATCTGGTTTACATCACTTAACTCCATAATAACTTAGTTCAACCCAGGATATCCTCAGTGACACTACAAAATAACAAAATACATGGCAGACTCGGAGCCCCTAATTTTTGTCTCAATTTTTATGCAACACAATTACAATATTTATATGTCTAGATGAATAACAAACAAATTAAACAAGAACAGAACCATTGCCGATCTCCCGTATTTACCACAATCAATAAAAACAGACATATTTCAAGTCCCCCACTCTGACAGCCTGGTGGAAAATTAGCAAAATCACTAACTCCCAACACTTTTGAACGTGAAAATGTGTATATCCTTTCTGTGAATTATAAAATGTATTGTTAATTCAATGTTTGAATTTGAATTTTTATAGTGTTTGATTCAACAACATCAGTCATGACTGCACAAATGTTCAAAGTCTGTAAGGGTTCTCAAAACCACGGTGCAGTGGATGTAAGAAGTGAGCGAGCTGTGATGGAAGTTGAGTACAACTGGTGTATCAATGTGCATGAATGGGTGAGTGGTTCCTTGATGTAGGGAGCATTGAGTGCCTTGAAGGTAGAAAAGTGCTATGAAAATGTGACCATTTATTTCAAATGTGAGAAAAGTCGTCCAATTTGAATTCTAACGTTGAACGGAAACTGTTGTTTTGTGACTCGAATGGAAATTTACTATAACAAAACTGGAACAATGTCACCGTTTAGAAACCCAAACTGTGACATAGATTTGGTTTTGAAGGTGGACCACTGATTCTATATAACCGTTTTTTTTTTGTGAGAGTGGGTTGGATCTGCTGTGGTCTGTTGTGGTCTTCTGAGGCAGCAGTCTGCATGAGAGGGACATTAATAGACTCAACAAGGTGACGAAGAAGGCCGGACATGTTGTGTAGGAGGAGTTGGACTCTCTCAGAGAAGGATACTGTCCAAAATCAGGACTATTCTGGACGTTCCCGCCAGGTCGATCCACAATTTGCTGGTCAGCTGCAAGAGCTCATTAAACAACAGACTGTTACTGCCGCTGCTCCACTGTGGAACACAGGAAATCATTCTGTCACCATCAAACTGTGACTCTCTGCGCTGTCAAATAACTTGTCAAGTTATTGTGCAATAGTCCTTGATTGTATTGTGATACTGGTATTTTATTTAGTTTCTTGTTTTTAACAAGGCTATTCTAATTTTTTATAACTTCTACTTTCTTCTGCTGGTCGGTTGCAAGTACTTCTAATTCTGATTTAGCACATGTTTTTGGGTTGAGAAAGCAAATTAACGAATCCAAAGGAAGCCAACTTACAATTAGATCTATACTGATACTGTCGAAAGCTCAATTTGTTTATTTGTTAATTATTTCTTTTTCTCTCAGCTATTTTAGATGTGCTATCTGAGTGTGCCACCAGAGTGCGCCACGGCAGGTTAATTAAATAAAGCCTTTTAAAATTATGTTATTGATAGGCAATCGAAATATTGAATGTGTTGAGTGTATTTATTTATTTATGTATGCTTAACAACAAACATTAAATGTTTTTGGTGATTTCATTATTATAATAATGTCCTTAATCCTTATTTATTAATTGAGCGTGGAAAAATAACAAATATAATTGAAACCACTCAGATGTAGTAAATAAAAAAGCATCAAAATAATTCAAATTTGAATCATTTAAACTTGCAATTGCACAGACTTTTCCTTTGTACGACTGTGGTAAACATCTCTTCTCTGCTGAGTGTGTGGCTCTTCTCCGATTATAAGGCGTTTTTGAGTGAGGCAATGGAGCAGAAAGGTGAGAGAAATGTGTTTTTTTTATGTGCTATAAACCCCAAACTGTCCAATACAATACATTCACGCATCAGCCACTCCACTGGGCGCCTCTTATTGCCAATGTCACAGCAGCTGGATCTGACAAAATGGACTTACTCCTTGAAGCCAGCTGAGCACCTTATGCGATAAACTGTGTGTAATGTAAGCCATGCATTATGTGTTCTATTTATTTGGTTTAAAACGGAACAAGATCCAGAGGTCCAGACAGAGGTGCGGGTCCGGGAGATGCCAGCAGAGGGCAGCGTGGCAGCGTGAAAAAGACCCCTTAGGAGGGCCGATTTTTCCCTAAAACGCCTCACTAAAATGAGCCCTAATTCAAACTAAAGCTGTTTCCGCACCTTGTGAGGACTCTTTGTGAAGCATTATTTACTCTAATTATAAGCTCTGATTTTAGATCCAGCCTAGATTTTCGTTCAGTAAATGTAAATCAGAGTAAAGCTGGAGTCTGGAGGATGGTCTAAGTGACACTAGTTTGGGGATTTTCTGGGGTTGGACAATTCCTCTTTCAAAGCTGAAGCCAATTTAACGAAAAATGGATTTACAGACTTGTAAAATCCATATAAAAGTTGTAAAAAATTTGTTTGTAAAATGTATTTGTAGTTTTGGAGAACCAACTGATTCTGATTCATCCCAGAATTATTGATTTGACTGCTACTGAGAGGGTAACAGCTTTATGTTTTGCACGCCTAGCAAATGGTAATATTAAGAAAAAATAAATAAAAGTAGAAAATACATGCATTTTTTCTCTATTTTATGATAAATAAAGGAAGAACAGTGAAACAAACAGGATTATTTTATTCTTCTGCTACATTTTTACACTATAATATGCAATTTGTGAAAGTAAGTTTTCACCATATACTACATTACTCTGATTGTCAATCTCCGCCTTTGGAAAAACTGCAAACTTTGTCAAAGACTTCAATACAATTGTTTATCCCTCACAATATATTCCTTCATTTTAAGAAATTGATCAGTGTTGCGAAGTAACTGTACATGTACCAAAAAATACAAATTCAGAATACCCATTGAGGTAACTTCTGTTGTGATTTCAAGAATTACAAAAATAAATTGAAATGAAATGAATTGAAGAAATTTAAATCCGGATTTAGTACAGTAGCATTCTGATACAATAACTCTTTCTTTTGGTGGTATTCAGAACAGTTACACTGTGTAGTGCAGTTTAAAAATAAGCTTTAGGCCTGAGAAAGGGACTGTATGTAATCCTATTAAAACTAATGCATTACAAACAGTAAATAGTATGATAATGTTCATACATAAGCAAATCAAATATTTGTTAAAACAGCTAAAAACTATGTGGGAATAAATACTTCAACAGTTGTTTCACAAGTAATTCATATTTTGTTGTCTATACATTTTTCTGCCTCTCCCCAGACCAGTAAATACAAACGCAGAGAAAAGCCAACATGTGCTAAACAGCAATGGACATTTGACATGGCCAGTGTTCAGCCTGGCCAGTCTGATTCATTTTACGTGTGGAGTTTGTCACCACAAAACCATTAAGCCTTGTTTGAAACCTTCTCAAACACGGTCATGTACTTGGCAGAGTAAAGAAAAAGGTTACTAAACAATATCTGCATTTATTTTATTTTGTTATGCCTCATTTTACTGTGAATGCAAGTTGCTAGGGTTAAAGAAGAGGTTGCCATCAATTATGTGTTTGCTCATTATCCTCCAAACAAGATTTTTTAAAAAGAAATTAGCTTTCTTTTTTTATAGCCATTTAATATTCATCTGTCTTTTCATGTAGGTTATTTCCCTCACACCAACTTTGGTGCTCTTGGATTCAGAAGAAGGGTCACTCACGAGAAGCGAGCCCACAAGAACATGGAAGTCTGGGCATCTCTTAAACTCTGCCCTGGATACAGAGGTAGTTAACTGATGGATTGATGAAGTAAGTGCTCTGTGTTATTTTTCCACATAACTGATTTGATACATATTATTGTTCCTGAGTTATATTGCATGTACAAGTATGTATTACTAGATTACTGTAACTAATAATACAATGACTATGCGACCCAAGCCTTATCTGACAATATCCATCTTTGTCTTTCACATACAGATATGCCACAGCTTTTATAGAGATCGGCCTTGGAGTGTAATCTCCTTCCAATACACATAAACTCTATACTAGAATAGACTCCTTTTTTATTTTCAGGTAGACATAGATTGAACAGATCTGAGTGATTATGCCCCTATTTACATCACTGTAAATCTGGAGGGAGCTAATCAAAACATACAAACTAAACAAAGAGGTTCAAACTGATTGGCTCATAATCAGGGTTTTGTACCAAACAGCACCGGCCTGAGATTTAAGGTCCGTATAACATTTTTTCACCAGTTTGTAAAAGGAAATCAACTGCAACTCTTTGATATGTTGAAGGAATTCTTGGGCTTGGAGAAACAGGACTTACATTTACAAATAAGGAGTTATTATAACAAAGAAATTAAACAAAGCAACGTCAACAATAACCCTCTGACTGAAATCTTTATTAAGACATGTAAATCAGTACTTTCCAAGGGAATAATTATTTAAATGCATTAATAATCTGGACAGTTACTTTAAGTAACTAAGAGTCATTTTGAGGTAATTTTGTTCTGACTGACCACAATGTCACATGTCTGGAAAGAATTCTGTTGGAATAATGTCTCCAATGCATTACATTTCCTTTCTGGGACCAAATCCGACAGAGCAAGGCCGATTCTGGTCAAGTCTCTCAACTTCCAGGATTAGGTCTGCGTACTACGCCTGGCCAAAAAAAGAAAAAATAACTGCTTTTCCATGGAACACGAGTCCATATTTTCCGGGACTTCAGTGCTGATCTGACGAAAAGGCGCAGAGAGTTTGATGCATTAAAAAAGAAAGTCAGTGAAATTTATATCAAGAATTCAACTGTGTAGCCATGCATTTTGCAAGGATGGAAAACCAAGAAGTTTTCAGTGTCCAGCCAATGCGGGGAACTATATTCATCAGGTGTCAGGTGTCACTGTGTCTTTAACAACCAGAACAATTATCCAATGTCCTAACACAGATGGTGGAAATATTTCTTCCATCAAGTAAACAGTTATGCTGAATTTGATTGCCCTCCTTGTTTTTCTATGCCATTATTATTCCCTTTTCCCTCATTGATACCTTGATCTGCTGAAATATGCAATGAGAGGAGGAGGAGTAGGGATTTATATGGATATGAGCATCAATTCCAAATGTATTAAACCTTCTTTTGAGAGTCAATTCATTTTGAAAGTATTTTTGTTAAAATAATATTCCATGCCAATAAATCATGCCTCCCACAGCTCCAACTGACTCATAGGCAACTATCCTAAATACAATTAGCTCACTCGATAAAAGCTATACAAAAGAAGTACTAATCCAAGGTGACTTCAATAGAAATTGGCTTGATCGCTCCACTATTAATTTTATTTATATTCTGAAGTCATGAATGTGATTGACAAAAAGGCCCCTTATAAAACTCAATGGGTTAAGGGAAGTTCTCTGTCATGGTTGAGCTCTGAACTACTGAGCCTTATATAGGCTAAGAGATAAAGCGTGGGCTAAATTTCATATCAGTAATAACCCTGATGACTGGGAGATCTGCTACGAAAAAATTGTAAAACCAGGGCCAGAAATCCTCAATCCGATTATTCCAAAAACAGCTTTCCCCAAAGCAATTTTGGAAAAAAGTTACATGCAGTTCTTAACTGCAACAACAAAAATCCGATTTAACAGACTTGGGTAAATTATGATTTTATTTCTAAAACAGAAGAAATATCCCACATTTTTAGTGAACATTTCTCAAAAATCTGTCACAATCAACACTTTATGGGGACACAACATATCCAAATGGAACTCCATCACACATTTTTGTTTTAAAGCTATCATCAGAACAAAAGTTGTTGAAGTCATACGTAAAATGAAAACTAATACGAGTGTAGGACGGAATTGAGGCAAAAAAATTAATAAATTGCAGATTATATATTAAATATAAATATGCAATGAGAGGAGGAAGGGTAGGGATTTATATGGATATGGATGTCAATTCCAAATGTATTTAACCTTCTATTGATACGCAATTCTTTTTGAAAGTATTTTTGTTCAAATAATATTCCATGCCAATAAATCACTAACAGTGGGTAGAATTTATATGCCTCCCACAGCTCCAACTGACTCATAGGCAAATATCCTAAATACAATTAGCTCACTTGTATCGCTTGGCAGGGACATTACCATTCATTTGGAAGCGTGCCAGTGTTCAAAGCGGGAGATTCCAGAGATGTCAACAATTATAGACCCATCTCAATCATATTTGCTGTTCAAAAGATATTTGAAAAACTAAGCTTTAATCAACTTTGATTATCTATTAACAACAATAATATTTTATCCCCCTGTCAATCAGGGTTTAGGTATAACTATTCAACAACCACATCAATACTTAACATCACCAATGATATCTATACAGGGGTTGATAAGCAAGAGTCTACTGGCGCAATTTCCATTGATTTTTACCAAAGTCTTTGATACCGTCAATCACAACCTATTGCCTATCACAAGCTTTACTCAATTGGTGGCTCCACGGATGTATTACTCTGGTATAACAAATATTTACATAGCTGTAACATGTGTCTGCACTTGCGTCCTTAATAAAGATGACATGAAATGAATGAATAATAGATTCAGTAGCCAGTATTTTACAGAAAAGTGCTTATAATTATAAGAATTCTTTACACCAATTATCGCGGGCCGGCCCTCCGCCACTCGCCTGGATTCCAATATGGCCCTCGAGGAAAAATAACTGCCCACCCCTGGGTTAAATCCTCAGAGACCGATGTAATTACTAAAGGTGTTCCACAGGGTTCATCTCTGGGACCCTTACTATTTTCAGTTTATATCAATGATATGTCTAAAATTATTGAAAAATTAAAAATTCACTAATACACTGATGACACTGTAATTTACATAACATAATATTCAAGAGTCACTTCAATCCGATTTTAAACGAATGCAATCTTGGCTCACACTGTCTTATTTTAAATAATAAAAAGTCCTTCAGTATGCTTTTTGCTGTATTTCTAAATTAATTAATTTATTCATTTATTTATTTATTTCAGGGACAGTGCATATTAATTGCCGTTTCTGTAAATAATGTGTAGTCCCATGACAGCTGTTACAGTCAGCCTAAAACAGGACAGGTGAATAAAAAATCAAGCAAGGATTTTACATGGAAATTAGAAATATACCAGAATATTATTGGTACAATTTTCATTATAAGACATATATATATATATATATATATATATATATATATATATATATATATATGCACTGGTATATAGACTGGTATGGCATTAATGCTGTTAAGGCAGCAATTATTAAATATGTCCACCAGATAGCAGCAGAAGCTCTGCATGCGCTACAGACAGCTTGTCCTCTGTGTGTTCAAGGCTGTGAGAAAAATAGTCATTTTAATGCAAATTCATACTTGAATAACTTCATGTCATGTATTGAACATTATATATATATATATATATATATATATAATATATATATATATAATATAAATATAATATAAATGTATAATATATTATATATATATATATAATATATATATTATATATATATATATATATATATATATATATATATATATATATATATATATATATAAAGATAGATAGATAGATAGATAGAGAATATGGCTCCAGTTATATTGTCTGAACAGTATTATGTCAGACAATGGTATGCCAACAAGTGACACATTGACAGTAATATTAAACAGGGAGCATACTCAAACTAGTACACTCACTAATCAGTTAATAATCAACCACATTAAAACCATTGAACAAAAATAAAAGCAAGTCAAAGTAAACATTACAACATGAATGATGTATTTGAGTGACCCCCAGTGACCCCAAAGTACCAAGACATGCCCCTCATTAGCTGCAGCAATCACCTAAATACTGTTAACAAAAAACACATGCCTCAACTGCTAAAGAAGTATAGAAGGGGGCACAGAGAGCCAAACCTCTGGTCCCGGACTCAAGAGTTACTTGTCAGGGATCAGTAAAAGACTAACGGTGGCCAGTTGATCTCAGTACAATAAATGTAACATTGGAAGCTTAATGAAAATTTTATAGACAATCAATAAAAATATTACAAGTATTCAAAAAGTAGAACAATAAACTTGTAAACTCAGGTCCATGTTCTTCTCACTGGGTATGATAGTTGCAGTATGATGATTTTGCGTCCATTGAAACGCATAACCTATTGGAATTAACTCCTGTCATTGATAGTGTCTAAGTCATGAGTTGACCATCATGCCTGACTTTGTGGTGTTTAAGGGATTATTCTGCCATACGCCATCAATTCCCTAAAGTAGTCTCCCAGGAACTGATTTTCCTTTCGGTCTTCATAAACAATCTTTTTAGAAATGGAGAGTGTTTTATTATAATGTATATTTATTTAGCATTAGCTTAGTTTGTCCACAACATCATAAATGTTTTTTCTTAAAAGCAGAGATAAAGATGTTATTTATATGAAAAGTATAGCTGTTAATTGATGGATGGTCACAAATGTAACACATTAGGATGTTTTATTGTCACGTGTACACAACCCAAAACTACCATCTGCAGGTCAAAAATGGAACTAGTATGTGCAATATGTGTGTATGTATGGGGTAGGTAGGTATGTACATGCATGTGTGCATGCATTTGAATGTGTGTATCTTCCAGCTGTAAATATGTATGTGTGTATTTGGGTCCAGACATACTTAAGTGCATTAAGTGCATGCATATCAGGAATCAGGAATCAGGATATATTTATTGCCATTTGTCAATGAACAAATTCCCAACATAAGGAACGTGACTTGATGACAGATGCATCAGCCACCGGGGGCTGCTGGCTTCCGCACAGCGCCTACCAGCGATAATGAGATAATTGTAAGTTTTTTCCAATATTCAGAATTACCAATAAAACATTATTTTTTTACTCTATTATATTTTCATTACCTTGGAAAATACCAACACAACAACAAAAACAAAACTTGATAACTCCAATAAATAAGTCAAATTAAATTTAGCTGAGAAAATAAGTATATATTTAAAATGGTCTTTAATTACTACTATAAATACAATAATAAATAAATACAATAAATGTAAAAAAAAAAAAAGGAAATAAACTAGAAAAATTAAAAAAAATAAGTAAAAGTAAATAATATTGTTTAAATAAGTCAAATTAAAGAAATTAGGTAAAGTTTAATATTAAAAATAATACAATTGGGCGAACATTTGCTTGAAAAAATTTGTAAATAATAAAATGGGAAAAATAGGTACAAATAAATAATAATAATAATAATAATAATAATAATAATAATAATAATAACAATAATAATAATAATAATAATAATAATAATATAATAATAATAATAATTATAACAACAACAATAATAATAATAATTGCCTCTCATCCTGCTGCCTTTCCCGCCTACATAACCGCTCTCCCAAAAACATAGTATGACCATTAGACTACTTTGTTCATAACATATTGTTTTTGTAGAACCAAATTAGGCTCTTAGAGTCCTATTGATGTTGTACATCTCCAAGCATGCCTGACATGAGTTTCCATATTGTGGGAGACAGGTTACTGGCCGATGGTTGCATCGGACTGGACCCTTGGCGGAATCCTTCAGCATCAGGATTGTACGCCCTTCGGTTAGCCATTCAGGGTGAGTCCCATTTCTTAGCAACTGGTTCATTTGTGCTGCCAAGCGCTCATGAAGTGTTGTGAGTTTCTTTAGCGAGTATGCGTGAATCATGTCAGGACCCGGTGCTGTCTAGTTTTTTATACCTGAGACTCTTTCTTGTCCAGGGTGTACCCCGCCTAAGGCCCAAAGGCACTGGGATAGGCTCCAGTCACCCGCGACCCCTAACGGGAACAAGCGGTAGAAAATGGATGGATGGATGGACTCTTTCTTGTCTGCCATTGAGCGTACACTTTCGCTGGTTGAGTTGCGAACAGCCGGTTTATTCGTCTGGCTTCATTGTATCTGGTTGGGGAGTTGCTCTTATCTCACCGCTGAACTGGCAGCCTGACGCCCCCTTACTACAGCATTTGTGTTGTACCTCGTCAATCTCAAGCTCCTCTACAATCCTAACTATGTCTGAAAAATGGGTCAACATCTATCACATCTAAAGTTTTCAATCACTATCTGAAGGAAAAAGAATTTTAGCTGTGCAACAACATTTTTTTAATCTTGTATCATAGTTTTAACGTGTGGCTGAAACTGCCAGGAAGTAGGTCCAAAAAAAGTCAAAGTCAAGCTTGTTTCTAAACAACTCAAAAAACATTCAAATGCCCAGCAAGAAATTGGCAGAAGATGTAGAAGACATGTCACATGTTTAATTAAGCTGCTTTTTCACTGCAAGTTAATGTTGAAGTCCCCCAAAATTCATACATTCATACATTCGGAACTTTGAAATAACTTATGGTCAAGCCAGTTAGGAACAGACCTAAAAGTTTTAGCTATACTGCCCTAGCAGTCGGAAGGTATGTTCACTTGAGCACTATCCTCTGCTTACTCCTACTTTCCCTATCAACAATATCCAATATTTTAGTTCACCAGAAGTCTGTTCATTACTGCTCACATGTTGTTCACTCCCTTTTGGGAAGTGTTACTGTTTCAGATGCCTGGTTACTGCTGCTCAAGTGATGACTGAACCTTAGACACCAGAGTGCTGCCCAGTGGTTGAGTGGTTAAGGTGGCAGCACACATGCTGGGCTCCACATGCAACCGGCCGCAATGTCGTGAGTTCGAATCTTGGCTCCAACAATTTACTGCATGTCCTCTCTTCTCTCTCATCCCCATTTCACACTGAACTGTCCTGTCTAATAAAGCCGACGGGTCAAAACATCCTTGGACACTCCTCATCTGCCAGGATGCCCCTCACCTCCCTGGACGCTCCTCATCTGCCAGTATGAACTTTCCCTACTAGATGAGCCATCCATTTGTCTAGAGTACAGTCTCTTTACCGGCATCTAGTTAGATGCAGAGAGCATAAAATGGACTAATTTTCAGCAGAAAAGATGCTTTTACAATATATCTGTAGTGGGGCGAAACAGATTTTACTTTATTGCATGAAAAAAATCAGGAACAGGTCCTTTATGAAAAAAATAAATAAAATGTTACCTTTTTTTGTTAATTGACTGTTTGATTGGTGAAAAACCTAAAAGACAAAATGTAATTATAAACATTGTTTCACCATGTAAAACATAGTTGTTATGCGTAAATGATAATAAAGCACTATTCCACTCTTCCACAATTTATGCAATAAGTGTGGAAGAGAAATCGCATTCAACAGTCATAAAGTTACAGTGTCATCAGCAGAAGCATACAGTATACCAGTTCATGAAAGTCACATGGACTCATCCAGAAAGTCAGGGCGAGGTCTTGTGGGTAGGGGGCAAGGTCCTGTGAGTGCGGGGCGAGGTCTTCTGGGTGGGGGGCGGAGGTGGTGCTCGACACTGTCAACAACAAACAGGTTTCATGTTAGACTTAATGCTCCATGGACGTCACTGGGATTTAGAGGTGATCAGTAATGACTTTTAGTTTTGACCATGTTGTAATTTATCTAAGTGCTCACCTTTGTTTAAACCATTGTATACTGGTTTTCCCCCACCATTTGCTTACTCAAAATTGGATTTTGATTGATTGAATCTTTTGAGTTTGAGTGGACAGTCAGGTGACTCACAGGGGAGCTTAACGATCAACCAAATACACACAGGAGCTTTTCACATCAGGGCCATAGTCCTATCGGAGTGCAACGATGCAGTTTTACTTTGTATACTAGTCCTTTTTGTCATGATTGACAAAATATTGCACAATAAACTTAAAACTGCAAAGGGATACAAACTGAATCAAACTACAACTCTGAGTAAGATACTGAGGGAAAACTGTCCCCTTTAACAAGCAGTTCTCAGACTCACTGGTCTCAGTCGAGGGGTGGACAAACTTGGTGTGCTGTTTCTCTCAGGATCTATCCAGAGGCAGAGAATGTAATGATCACACAAGGTTAGAGGCACTGTCCTTGAACAGTATAGTACTTACTGGTGTGTTGGTCAGACTGCCCAGGAGGCTCAGGTGTCTGCTCTCTGTCTTCCGCTCCACCACGGAGAGCACAGACAGCGACCGCACTTGGCTCAGGGCTCAATGGAAGTGGGACAGGGGGGGAACATGAAGGCATTGTGGGAGTTGGTAAATGCTGAGGAGACCAAATGTCATGTTAGTGGTTCGTCCTCCTGGATAACATACTATGCTTGGAGTAATCCTGCTGATTTAGTCCATCTACTTGACTCCAGAGTCCTGACTCTCACTAAATATTATGGAAACAACTCACGAGTCAAAATCCAAACAACAAAGTGCGACTCCACTCCATTCAAGGTTTATCATTATTGACAATGAACAGGATTCAAAAACGAGGAATTTGCTAACAATGAATAATAATATTAAATGGTTGTAGAAAAAGATTCAGTTGTAGTCATCTGGACTCTGTCTTAGAAAAAACAAAACGTTTCAACTCTCATCCAAGAGTCATTCTCAATCAGAGAAACAAGTCTGAGAACTCTTGTTTTGTTATATCCTACTCTGTGAGAGCCCTGCCCACAGGGCGGGACCTCCTGCTAATGGCCCATTGAAAACTGGGATGGGCCTATTGTTCTATTGTTCCCTGCCTCACCTTGAGTGCCTATTTAGCATCCGAATGCCCAGGGCGTCTCCAGGGTTTCAGCAGACCATTATAAACAACGGGAAGGTTGAATCTTAAACCTCCATTACGATTTAATGAAGGATTCTCTTTTTTAACAAAGATTGCCTCCTTAACTCCTCTTTCAAACCATCTTTTTTCCCTGCTCAGAATCTCCACCTCACTGTCTTCAATAGAGTGGTTTGTGGCTTTAAGATGAAGATGCACAGCGCTCTGGGCGTCCTGAACTTGCGTGTCTTCTGTGCTGATAAAGCCTCTTGTGAAGTGGCTGTTTAGTCTCCCCTATGTACCGCTCTTTACAACTTTCTTCACTGCATTGGATAGAATACACTACATTGCTCTGTTTTTGTGTCGGCATCTTGTCCTTAGGGTGAACCAGTTTTTGTCTTAACGTGTTGCCTGGTTTGTAAATAAACAGGGACTTTCGTGTTGTCTAAAAATTCGTTGCAGTTTTTCTGACAGTCCTGAGACATAAGGGATAGAGACACCCCTTCTTCTTGGTTCTGTTTCCCTTTTGTCCCTTTTGTCCTGCTTCTTGTTCTCTTCACTTTGTTCAGAGCCCAAGTCGTGTATCCACAGGCTGAGAGAGCATTCCGGACGTGTGTTTCCTCTTTCCTCTTGCCCTCTGAGCTGTGGGCACCGCTTGTGCTCTGTGTTGTAGTGTTCTGATCACTCCCAGCTTATGCTGTAGTGGGTGGTTAGAGCCAAAGAGCAGGTACTGGTCAGTGTGTGTGGGTTTCCTATATACTTCTATCTGGAGCTTCCCGTCTTCTCCTCTGATAGTGGAACAATCAAGAAAGGCCAAGCGGTTCTCCTTTGCATCTTCTCTTGTAAACCTGATATGCGGGTCCACTGCATTGATGTGCTCTGAGAAGGCTTCCAGCTCTTGTTTCTTAATTGTCACAAAAGTGTCATCCACGTAACGGGTACCAAAGACTTGGAGCAATGCCTGAAAAGGAGGTCAGTGCCTTCTTCTCAAAATGCTCCATGTACAAGTTGGCCACTATGGAGAGACGGGCGAGCCCATGGCACAGCCGTGGATCTGTCTGTAAAAACACTCCTGGACGAATGAGGGATTACACCGACATGTTTCTAAGAATTTTGGGCAAAAAACCTTGGAACTAGTTCGGGAACTCGAATCCACAGCCAGAAGATTAGCGGATAACAGGAACCATTTGAGGTTCAATCTCAGATGCAGACAAAACAATACTATCCCGAAGAGCCTACAGATCAAACCACCAGTGAAAAGGACACAGAGCAGAGAAGATCTGGAGGAAGAACTTAATGCAGATGCTCAGTGAAAGGATCCAGAAAAACAACTTTAGAATTGTTAGCCTGAAAGACAGAACAGAAAACTTTGCAGAAGAAATTAACCAGCGTCCTCCCTGAAGAAGCCTTCAAGAGGGTGATGGATTTTACACAGACAGCACAGGAAGCGCAGCACAGAAAGAGCAAGGAACGCCAAATCAAGAAGTTTAACATCCTTTTGAATAAAAAGGAAGCAGGTAAGGACCAGCATGACAGAAGTATAGGGACAGACCGAAGTAAGACCAGCCAAAAACAATTGGATCAAGAAACCTATCAGACCGCGTCCTTGTCTCAGGCAGAGAAAGACGTGCTCTCCAAAGGGCTCAACTTTTCTATTACTTCTAAACACATCCCTACAGAAGACTACATCACAGCCACAGAAAAGCCATCAGGAACAACAAGATGACAGAAACCGAGGCTGCAGACCTGAGGTTACGTGTCACAGCTTACTCTGAAGAGCGCCAAACCTCCTCCTTCAAATATCACATCTGAGGAGAGGAAGGCACTCTCAGCACTACAAAAAGATGACAGCATAAACATTCTTCCAGCAGACAAGGGGCGCTGCACTGTGATTCTTAACACAGCTGATTATGAAGCCAAAGTCCACAGCCTGCTCGAGGACACAGCCACATACGAACGTCTGGAAAAGAGACCCGACCAGTGGCTACAAGAAGAAGGTGATAGACTGTTTACAGAAGCTTGAAAAAGAGGAGGTGATAGACAGGCTTCTGTATTACAGACTGTATCCTGGGGAAGCCATTCCATGCATTTATGGCCTTCCCAAAATTCACAAAGAGAATGTTCCACTCAGACCCATTGTGTGCAGCACAGATTCCATCACATACAATTGTGGCCAAGCATTTAACAACCATCTTTGCACCATTGGTGGGGAACTCGGAACATCATGTGGAAAACAACACACACTTTTGTGGACAAAGTGGAAACATCTCCAATTGGACCCAGATGACCTGATGGTTTTCTTATGATGTTGTGTCCCTCTTCACTTGCATCCCGACCTCTGAGGCAGTAGCAGCGGTTCGGACGAGACTGCAGGAAGACACCACCTTACAGGAAAGGACCCAAACTGACACCTGAACACATCTGCAAACTACTAGACATCTGTCTTAACACCACATACTTTCAATTCCGGGGAACATTTTTACAGACAGATCCATGGCTGTGCCATTGGCTCGCCCGTCTCTCCCATAGTGGCCAACTTGTACATGGAGCATTTTGAGAAGAAGGCACTGACCTCCTTTTCAGGCATTGCTCCAAGTCTTTGGTACCGTTACGTGGATGACACTTTTGTGACAATTAAGAAACAAGAGCTGGAAGCCTTCTCAGAGCCACATCAATGCAGTGGACCGCATATCAGGTTTACAAGAGAAGATGCAAAGGAGAACCGCTTGCCTTTCTTGATTGTTTCCACTATCAGAGGAGAGACGGGAAAGCTCCAGATAGAAGTATATAGGAAAACCCCACACACACTGACCAGTACCTGCTCTTTGCTCTAACCACCAACTACAGCATAAGCTGGGAGTGATCAGAACACTAACAACACAAGCACAAGCGTGCCCACCAGCTCAAAGGGCAAAGGAAAGAGGAAAAACACACGCCGGAATGCTCTCTACACCTGGATACCCGACTGGGCTCTGAACAAAGTGAAGAGAACCGAAGAAGAGGACAAACAGGACAAAAAGGGAACCAGCAAGAAGAAAGGGGTGTCTCTATCCCTTATGCTCAGGACTGTCAGAAAAAACTGCAACGAATTTTTAAGACAACCACGAAGTCCCTGTTTATTCCAAACCAGGCAACCACGTTAGACAAAAACTGGTTCACCCTAAGGACAAGATGCCGGACACCAAAAACAGAAGCAATGTAGTGTATGTCTATCCAAGCAGTTTGAAGAAAGTTGTAAAGAAAGGGCGTTACATAGGCAGACTAAACAGCCACTTCACAAAGAGCTTTATCAGCACAGAAGACACGCAAGTTCAGGACCCAGAGCGCTGTGCATCGTTCATCTTAAAGCCACAAACCACTCTATTGAAGACAGTGAGGTGGAGATTTGAGCAGGGAAAAAAGATGGTTTGAAAGAGGAGTTAAAGGAGCAATCTTTGTTAAAAAAGGAGATCCTTCATTAAATCGTAATGAGAGGTTTAAATTCAACCTTCCCAGTGTTTATAATGGTCTGCTGAAACCCTGGAGACGCCCTGGGCATTCGGATGCAAAATAGGCACTCAAGGTGAGGCAGGAGAACAATAGAACAATAGGCCCATCCCAGTTTCAATGGGCCATTAGCAGGAGGTCCCGCCCTGTGGGCAGGGCTCTCACAGAGGTAGATATAAACCAAGAGTTCTCAGACTTGTTTCTCTGATTGAGAATGACTCTTGGATGAGAGTTGAAACGTTTTGTTTTTTCTAAGACAGAGTCCAGATGACTACAACTGAATCTTTTTCTACAATGGAACACTCCTGGACGAATGAGGGATTACACCGACAATAATATTAAATATATAAAAAAAGGGCATGTAGAATTTTGAATTTACAAATAAAATATAAAATAGACTTGGTCCAAATAGATACACAATTTACAATGGGTTAGAAATAGTGCAAAAAATGAGCAGTGCAATGAATGGTTATTGGTTTGAATCATTGTTAAACAGGCAGGTGTTAAGTGCTCACGATTCAAATGGCTGTGGCTCCAGCGTACCACACGGTGATGGAGGAGGTGAGGATGGACTCAATGATGGCCATGTAAAACTGCACCATTATCTGCACAAGCAGCTTGGCTTTCCTCAGCTGCCGCAGAAAGTACATCCTCTGCTGGGCCTTCTTGATGAGGGAGCTGATGGTGGGCTCCCACTTGAGGTCCTGGGTGATGGTGGTGCCGATGAAGCGGAAGGAGTCCACGGTGGTGATGGGGGAGTGTGTCAAGGTGAGGGGGAGCTGGGGGGCTGTAACTTTCCTGAAGTCCACGATCATCTCCACTGTCTTCTGGGCATTGAACTCCAGGTTGTTACAGCTGTACCAGGACACCAGCCGGTCCACCTCCCTCCTGTAGACAGACTCATCCCCGTCAAAGATGAGCCAGATGAGGGTGGTGCAGCAGTGTGTGTACAGAGAGAAGAGCAGAGGAGAAAGTACACAGCCCTGTCCTGATAGTCCGAGTGCCTGAGATATCACTCCTTCTTTCCCCGCAATCACTTCTCCATGCTCTCCTTCAAGGTGTTACTCTCCTTTTACTCTCTTCGCTCTTCAGGCGCAGACAGCTTGCTGGGTTAGGTTTAGGAGCAGACTCAGATAAAACAGCGTGGGCAGATCAGGGCTATTGGGGAAAAAACTTTAAGCACAGCCTTACTTTCCTGTTGTCAAGTGACAAAATGTTGTTTAATTGACAACAATCTGCCTCATATTCAAGGAGCGAGATGGAGAAGAATGAATGAATGAAAGTGCAAGCCGATGTCACTACTATGGAGGATTTTATGTGCCAAAATTAAATTATTAAATGCACTGTCATTTAATTAATCTAAATTGTACAATTAATAAATTACTATTAAAACAAATTAATTTAAAGTTCAATTAATGAATTTAATGGCAATTAATTATATTAAAATCAATGAATTTATTCAATGGTCAATGCATTTATATAATGGTCAATGCATTAATTAAATGGGGTTTAATAATGAATTATTTAAAGCAACATTTCACCCTTAACACTAAAAAATATCTATTTAATTAATTCATGATTTCATGATGTTTGTGCAACCATTAAATTATCTGTCAGACTCATTTGCCAAACTCAGAGGGCGGGGCTTAGGCTGCTTTGGTTGAGTCCATTTCTCTACAGAGGGGCCACTGCTGTTACTGTGATGTCACTCAGATTAGGAAATGTATGACTGTTGTGGACGACCCTAAAGCCCCGTGGCACATATGCAGCAAAGCCCGCCCCTTACCGGTGTCAGAGCAGCACGAACATGACCAGAGCAGCAGGTACAGCAAAGGCAGAGGCGAGGAGACCTACATTACGTCTCTAATGTAGGCTACTTGCAGGTTACAATTTCAGGAAGAGAAGAGACAGACACGAAAAGCCACGTTTTACCTACGTCAGTGGTTCCCAAAGTGGTCCCGACCCCCACTTTGAACCACAGAGAAAAAAAAGCAGTCTAAGCATTATCTGGAGGCTGGAGCCTCTCAGTCCACAGCAGAAGACGTGCGCCTGGATTACCCGCAAGCCTTGAGTTACCCCCAGGCCAAAAAAACCCCCCACAAAAAACCATCATGTAACAGTGAATGGACAATAGCCTGCTAAAATAGTACATTTTTGTAAAATTCACCAGAATACACCACAATTGTATTTAGGGGGACCAAGACACACACACAGGGTTGCAGAACAAAGCACGGAAAGGAGGCTTTGTGCTCACACCGGCACCGCAAGCACATGAATGGTTTGATATGGCAGGGTGCAGAGGTGCTCACGGCAGCACCAGGTGACACACAGGAGGGAGAGAGGAGCAGGAGGACACAGGTGAGACACAGAGGGTGTGTGGAATGATGGCTCCAACTTGTGTTAGTTCTGGTTTTGTCCTTCAGTAGCCTACTTTGTTGTTGGCCAACATGGTAAAAAACAACTGACTTTGTCAATGTAAAGCCCATCCTCTGTGCGTTACCTTGGAGCTGGTCTCACTCACATATGGGAAAACTGCAGACTTTATAAAAGACTGAATTAATATTTGTGTTTTTATGTTTTAGTTCAACAGCAGCGCAGTTTATAGTATTTTTTTTTCTCTCTTGGTCTTCCTCTTTGTTCACTAAGTCCTCGCAAAATACAACCTGGTTTTTTGTAACCTATTTGTAACATATTTAGCAATAAATTCAGAATTTTACCTGAAATAATCTAAATATCAATTTCATTGTTTGTTGGAGATGGGAGCATGTTTTGATAGATGGTCTACAGTTTTGATTTTAGAGGTAAAGTGGCTGATAGAGGTAGGCATTGAACAATACCAGAAGCAGGTCATCAGACCCACCTCCTCCTGCTCTTCATCCTTGTCCTCCTCCTCCTCTGCTTCATCCTGCAGGAGTTCCACCAACAGAGAGGGGAACAGACCCACGTGTCCCTCCAACTCGCCCTGCCAGAAACCATCGTCCACCTCAACACAACAAAACACATAGCATCAACAACTGTACATGCACTTAAACAGTCAAACAGGGCCAGGAAGTGTGGAGTTGCCTACCTCTCCATGTTTACAGCGAATAAGGTGAATGAGGGCCCCCTCCTGAAACGACAGCTCCTCTGCACTCTGACCTTGGTAGGAGTAAAGAGCTCTTGCCAATGCTGAGAAAAAAAACAAACAGACAATAAAGCTCCTGAAATTCAACAAACCAGAAGTTTTCTTTTTGGAGTCAGATAACACTATTCTCTATAATAGTTAGTACTTCAAAGCTGTATTTCAGTTCGAGGCAGAAATTTCACTCCATCACTAACCTGGAATGGCCCTGGTCTCCGTGTGGCCGATGGAGGAAGTGGAGCTGAAGGAGGCATCCAGAGGGGTGAGGTCCTCAGCTGGTAAACACAGGAACTGCACGTAGCGCTCTGGCACATAGCCCACTTGGCCACACGAGTTGCACACCTGACCGGATTTCAGCCAACAAGTACAAACATCAAGCTGTTAAAGTCATGGTCATAGAAGGCTAAAAAATTCACTAAGAGAGACAGTTTGGATTGACACTTTAAACACAACCCTGGTATGAAAGAGGACTTGCGGGAACTCTCTTGCCCTCACACATTTTAACCTGCTCAGATCATTGAGAGGAGATGTCTTCCTTTCTTGCTGTGAGGAGATTGTGCTTAAGGATTGTCTGATGCACTGTATCGACTCTCCTGCATTTGAACAGAAAGTGGCTCAAATAAAAAATGGGGACCGGTACCTCTCTCTCTGATGGAGAGAGTACACAAAAACACACTGTAAATCAGAATCAGAATCAGAATCAGAAAGAGTTTATTGCCATTGTCAATGAACAAAATTCACAAACATAGGAACTTGTCTCGGCCTTAAGGTGCAACATAAAACACTGAGTAATAAAACAACATGATATTCAATCAAAAAAGGGCATGCATAAGAAACAATTTTAAAATTACTATACCAATAAAAATAAAAATAGGCATTTCTATGTACAAAGTTTACAGTATGTTTTAAAGTTGTAGTGCAGAAAGTGACAGTGCAGTGAGTGGTTGAATAATTGCAGTTAAAGTGGCAGGTGTTTAGAAGTGTTCATGAGTCCACAGCAGAGGGAAAGAAATATTCTTGTGGCGGGAGGTTCTGTCGGATGGACCGTAGCCTCTGCCTGAGGGGAGTGGTTCAAACAGACCATGTCAGGGTGAGAAGGGTCAGCTGTGATCCAGACCTGCTTGTCCAGAGCCCTGGAGAGTTAAGGTCTGCAGAGATGGAAGTCTGCAGCCGATCACCTTCTCATAGCAGAACGCGATGCGCTGTAGTCTCTGTTTGTCCTGGCTGTTGCTCCATGCGTACCACACGTGATGGAGGAGGTGAGGATGACTCAATGATGGCCGTGTAGAACTGCAACCATCATCTGCGCTGGCAGCTTGGTTTCCTCAGTGCCGCAGAAAGTACATCCTCTGCTGGGCTTCTTGATGAGGAGCTATGGAGGGCTCCACTTGAGTCCTGGGTGATGGTGGTGCCCAGGAAGCGGAAGGAGTCCACGGTGGTGATGGGGGAGTCTGTCATGATGAGGGGGGGCTGGGGGCTGTGGCTTTCCTGAAGTCCACGTCATACTCCACTGTCTTCTGCGTTGAACTCCAGATTGTTACCGTGCTGCACCAGGAAACAGCCGGTCACCTCCCTCCTGTAGAACAGACTCATCCCGTCCGAGATAGCCGTGGAGGGTGGTATCGTCCGCAAACTTGATGAGTTTTACGGAGTCGTGGCTGAGGTGCAGCAGTTTTGTGTACAGGGAGAAGAGCAGAGGGCAAAGTACACAGCCTGGGAGCTCCGGTGGCTGATATCCGAGTGTCTGAGACATTCTCCCCAGCGCACGCACTGCCTCCGATCCGTCAGGAAGTCAGTGATCCACACTGCAGGTGGAGTCAGGCACGTTGAGCTGGGAGAGCTTGTCCTGGAGCAGAGCAGGGAGGATGGTGTTGAAAGCAGAGCTGAAGTCCACAAACAGGATCCTGGCGTAGGTTCCCGGGGAGTCCAGTGCTGCAGGATGAAGTGGAGTGGCCAGGTTGATGGTGTCGTCTACAGACCTGTTGGCTCTGTAGGCGAACTGCAGGGGGTCCAGCAGGGAGGAGGTGAAGGACTTGAGGTGGGGCAGGACGCAGGCGTTCAATGACTTCATGACTACAGACGTCAGCGCCACGGCCTGTAGTCATTAAGTCCTGATCCGGGGCTTCTTGGGGACCGGGACAGGGACAATGATGACCAACATGTTATGATCACATGACAATCACAAACAGTCATGATCCCTCTGACCATCTTTAGTTTGATGCGCGGTAAAATTGCAAGAAAAAAGTTCTTGGCTAATCTGCAGATTGGTGGTGTGGTTGGATAAATACATAACACTTGTAAGCATAAATATATTTAAAATGTCCAGGTTCGATATTTGTAGAACTTATTTAGGATATGTCTTCTTAATAGTGTATACTGGGTTGTAGAGGTGGAAGATAAGAAGAAAAAAGGGTAAAATAACCAATGCTGATATGTCAAAATTAGAATATCAAACATATTCTACAATTAAAATGATTGAAAATGACAAGAAGAACTCTTCTAAACGAGGGAATAAAGTGCTTTTCAAGCCTTTGTGTTAACTTTATGGTCATATTCATGTATTATATTATAACTTTCAGCCTCAACCAAGATACATGGTTAAAATATTGTCTGAATATTGTAATCATATTCATTTTTTGTTATTATTCGCAATCCACTGTTGGATAGGCCTATAGGAATACTCAATGACAGAAGAAGAACTATGTGCCTGTGAAAATCGGTCTATCCAACCAATCCGCTGCCGGGTCCAATAACAAAGATCTGGTCTGTACAAATGTCACCTTTAACCGCATTATGCCTCAAAGACGGCCTCCTTTAAGCAGCACGTCATTTAAGGTTCAGGACCGCTCATCCTCCTCTTCCACAATGAGAAGGATTGGTCAATACAGTACCTTAAACAGTCTCCACGTCTCCATCTTCTACCACCTGAAGCTCCTCTCCCTCCATCAGCGGACAGCTCGTCAGACTGACAGCCCTGCACGACGGGAATCAACCACGAGGATTCTGATTATGGTTATTATGGCATGTTGCCATTACAACATAGAAACAAGGATTTTTATTGTCTTTAAAGACATCCCAAACACTGTGTATTACTTATTTATCTACTCCACAAACTGATGGAAGCAAGGCTGAAATCTGCCCATCTACTCACCACCAATCATTCACGCCATTCACACACCTGATTCCATACAGGCATTTCAGGAAGAGTGTCTTGCACATCCTCTGCTGCCCCAACTGTGGCACCTGGTGTCTCAGCGACCTCCACCCAAGTAATTACTAGCCTGCCTGCTTATATTCCAAGATGGTGTGCCACAAATTGTTAATTGGTTTAGGTTCTTATTAGCACAACGTTTGGCTAGTTGATACATCTTAAACATCATTCTCAAAACCTGAATGTTTCTCCCAGACCCAGAGAGTTACCTGGTAGCTGTAGAGGACCCTGCAGGAGGAGGGGTACACACACAGCGGCATCGGAGGGAGGCAGCGTCTTCAAAGATGCTATCTCCTCCTCCAAACTCCTCCCAGCTCTGTGCAGCTCAAAGTCTCCTCCTCTGCAAATACAAGATATACTCAATGAGGCCAATGAAAAACAGTTGCATAACGTTATATTTAATTAAAGGTGTACTGTGTAACTTTTCTGTGTGCTTGTCTTGTATCTAAATAAATGACATGAATTAGAAAGAATACATATTATGTACTAAAAAAAAACAAAACTAAGACTTATTCATGCAGTTATATTAATTGAAACATTTAAAAAAAAAAAAAAAAAAAAAAAGCAATGAAATAAAAGTGTGCATTGAAAGCAGATATGTAAAGTATCCAAAAAGGGTCATAAATACATATCTTTATTCTCCCTCTGCAGCTAAAATTAGTCACACATGATAAAGATTAAGATCAAAATATTGTGTATCTTTTATCTATTGAACAAATAATTGAAATAGATATTAATAGCCAATATCTAAAGATTAGTTTGCTTGAGTTAAGATCAGGTGTGGTTACGTTGTTACAATTTATGCTCATCTTGGCGCTGATCGCTTCATCAACAGGCTAAGCTTAATGCAGAGTCAAGATGTGTTCATGTTTTGGAGTCTCACTTCTCACATTTTGGAGTCTCACTTCTCTCCTGCAGCTGCTGTTTCCTCCCTTGATCCTCTTTCAGCTCATGTTGCAAAGCAGTGATCTCCATCCTCAACTCTTCCACGTTGTTTTCCGCTTGGACCTTCTCCTCTTGCTGTTTGTTCAGCTCCTCCAACAGAACTCCGCTCCACTCTCGCTCCTCTCTCAGGTCATTCTGCAGAGCTGTTGTCTCCTGCTACTTGTGGTCCAAATCTCATTAAGGCCTGCTTCTGCTCCTCCAGGTTCCATCTGGTCATGGACACTTCGGCCTAAACTGCTCGCTCTTGCGCTTTATCTGGTCCTGCAAGTTGTAGATCTTTGCATTTTGCAGAGAGACACTGGCAATCAGTTGTCTGTTCTCCTGCACTAGACACTGGTTCTGCGCCTTTGCCCTCAAAGCCTCAGACATTAGTTTGAAGGCCAGGGTTTTGATACCTATTTACTCTTGGATGCTGTCCACTGTAGAGCCATCTGCTGGGAGGCTCTCTGCTCTCGCTCCTTCTGCAGTTCTTTCTGAGTCCTGTTCTGTTCTCCTGCTTGTCTCAGTTGATCCATGAGCGGCTGCACCAGGACGGCCTCTTTTTTTTTTTGCCAATATAATATATTTGTGTGGGTGTGTGTGTGAACATTTAGAAATAGCCTCATGTATTGAAGCCAAACATACAATTATTATACAACTTTTATTATCAATGTCACGTAGCAGTTGGATTCAGTATCCTTTCAGCACAAACTACTTTCCCTCTAGAACAAAAGTGGTGATATTACAGGTGTGTCGATAAAAAGTCAAAGGCCACTCTGCTCAAATAGCCAACAATATTAGCACATACATGGAAATACGCTTTTTAAGGCAGTAAACATTGACCCTAAAATGAAAAGAAAGAAAGAAAAACAAACCATACAGTATGATTTCACTTAAATATACTTAAAAACCACATATTGCTCCAAGTGGATGTGAGTGAGTGGGCCATACTTGGGCGTTCCCGGTGGACCTCCTGCTCTCGCTCAGCCTCCTCTCTCTCTCCAGCTCCTCGTGGGCGGTGTGCAGGGCCTTCTGGACACAGTCTTCTGTACCGAGCACGCTGTGGGACAGGAGTTGAAGACGGGCCTCCGCCTTCACCCTGCTCAGCTGACACACCACACACAGCACACACAGCAATGTTGGTAACAATGAGAATAATAATATATAACTGGCTTGGGCCATGTTTAACGCTTGTTTAAGCGTTAAACAAGCGTTAAACAATTTAACGCTTGTTTCCACTGGTTCGCTTTAGAGTGGATTGGAATGCTACAATGGGGGCTACACATCAAAGTGTGATGATTGGATAAGAGGCAACACAGATTCAAACAAAAAGCAGACATAAACAAAATTTAAATTTATATATATATCATTATTTTATAACATACGTAATTATAATGGGCCTAGTTATTTTTCACAATTTACCAATTTATCATAATTTATAACAAGTAGTCTAATAGTGCTTTTTAAATAAATTGAAATGTTTTATTGATCTGTTAAAAGTTGATTAGACTATAAAGCTGACATGAGATGTTTGTTCTCATCAGAACATCACACACTGGACTCTGCATGAAACAATGCGATGTGATTGGCTGATGGGAGTTACATGCGGAAACCTTTACGTTCCTCGTCAGTCAGCAATGCGCTTATATCTTATGAAGTCAAAGTAAAACAGACGAGTCACAACTGATGCTGTTAAGGCTTTCTCACACAGCGCTGCGATCTGACGCACGGGGATACGTGGGCATGCGGGTGTCGAGGGAGAGAGACAGGGAATGAGAGGGAGAGAGAAGGGGAGAGAGAGGGGACGCGAAGGAAAGACGTGAACTCCCAGTTCATTTGAAACAATCCTCCTATTATTGACCTGGAGCCTAGACGCCACCTCACCTGCTGCTAACACTACTGGGCTGGTGTAAATGTTATGCCAATAGCTTGCATTCAAAATGTATAATTAGTGGTGCGGTGCTCGAGCACTAACATGACTCATGTACTTTCAAAGAGCAGCATTAACAGTCTGTTTGTAAAATAAGTTCAATTCCTGGGGAGTGTTGTTAAGATTGCAGTTCTGTTGTGTTTGTGTCTTTTGCTTTCATTCTGCTTGTGCACAATGAAGTTGACCAATCAGCGCAGGTCAGGTGCCTTGGTTGCCAGTTGCGCTTGCAATTCGCATAAATCAGGTTGCCAGACTAGGGGCCCTTTTAACGCCTCGGGGCGCTAAGTGGCTGCTTAGTTCACTTATAGGCTTGGCTTGCCCTGCCTGCAGCTTCAGAGAGCTGACGAGATTGGGCATTGGCAAGCAGGTATGGCCACTATCTAAGGCTCAGTATCAGGTCCCATTTAGAAATAAATAGTACTTCTAAAACATAGAGCAGAGCTAAAACTAACGATTAAAAGACTGTTTTCAAGTGAAGGATTTAGAACCGAAAAAAAAAAAGATTGGAAAAAAAGGCAAAAATCCGAGAGAAAGACAAGTGCTACAGCGAGGTATATCGTGATATTTCTGCCTCAACAACAAAGGTATAATGCAAAAAATTCATACTCAAATTACTTACACTAATCACCAAACTACACTAATCACCAAAGTTAAAGCACATCACACATAAATGATGTCACTCAAGAGTGTAAATAAGCCCTCCTGTTTTCCTCTTGAGTACGACAGCCTCATCTTTTTGGACACAGCTCCAAATGACACAGGTTTTCCTCTGATAAATCCATGGGAAGTGTGTCCAACTTCTTTACCTCTGTCAGCCATTTTAAGGTGCATTTTAGAGACTCCTGAGTGAGTTAGCATCACAGCTAGCCTTGCACGGCAACTTTCTCTGTTTTGATTGGGGAGAGATCACATGATGCTGTTTAACCAATGAAATGTCAGGAAACATGCACCCAGCCTCATGTGTTTGCTCTGGACAACAGTAGCGCGTCACAGGAGCAGAGAAAATGAGTTTCAAAAGCGACCTGTATCAGCCAAGCAGACACTGTTGTAGCTGTGCACTCTTTCCTTTTTGCCAACCGCGGACATCTCTTGCGTACAAGTCATGGAATCAGTGACGAGGGTTGAGAATGGTCTATACCCTATCCAGTTTTTAATAGATTCATTGTTGAGACGACAGACTCGCACACGTTAGCATCTGCTGTTTCCTGTTAATCTCAGCACAGCATGATTCCATGCATAATGCATCTAACATTATCCAAACCAAATGCATTACATGAACAGATATTAAAATGCAGTGTAGAGGCACTGAGAAGTGGAATAAATGCACAATAAATGTGGAATAAATTCTTATAATGTGCTCAATGTCTCTCCACTCTTCACCTCCAAGTCATGCTTTCATCTGTCCTCTCCAAGACAGCCCATGGGCCAGATGGATGGATGGATGGTTGTACCTGAGCCTTCCTGAGAGTGTCCTGCACCTCTGTGATCTTCTGCTCCACACTAACAGAGGTGTCTCCAGACAGGAGCTTCAGACGGCTCTGCAGCACCTCCAGGGCCTGAGCACACAGCACAGCAGACCTCATTAACATGCTTAAATCACAGTAAAGCTGTGTTCTCTCCATTGACAGGGCCATTTTAAGCTTGACTTAAAGACCATTAATTACTTTAATCATGACCTTTCACATGATTAAAGTAATTAATTTTTTTCCAATACAAAATACCACATAACTGCAAAAAATGAAAACCTTGATTGTTTACATTTACTTGATTTGAGGTTATTCATCTTACATTTTATTTCAAGAAAGAATATCAGAGAAGTATTGCATGGACAGGTGTTCCTTGGACAGGGCTAACTTTCAACAAAAAACAAAATGTATTTGAATATTTATTAGCCAAGATTAAATAAACGCATTTTTACTTTTCTTAAACAGATGTGCATTCGTTTTAGTTCGCTTGATGTTGTGGTCTGATTTTCTAAAAGTTTCTACCTTTAGACAACCACGCAAGTAAAAAAATCTCATTTGACACAATGAAGGCCAAAACCTTCATTGTGTTATGTTGGATTTTTTTAGAAGATCAATTTGAAGGCAGATGGTGTTCGAGGCAACTGCATGTAATTACACCTAAAAATCATAGGTTTGACCTTTTAATTTGTAAAAAAAATATATAATCAACATTTCAATTAAGTCAGTTATTTGGGAGTGTTCTCTCAGGCAAAATTAAAAGACCAATTGTCAATATCCCTAATACAGTTTTGGATAATTCTGAGGCAATTGTTGAATAGATCATCAAAAGAAAAAACAAACAAAACCAATGCAAAATGCAAGGCTTTTTAAACGTGTCTTTCTTCTGCACACTGTAATCCACAACCCCTGAAAGCCTATTAATTTTGGTTTCAATACGGCGCTGAACTCTTTTCCATGAGATAGAAGTCGCCATCTTGACTCACTCGCTTCAGGCCTCATCCATGCACTCAGCTTTGGAAGTTCTACTGAACTTGACTTTGAGTCTACATATTTGATTGTAGAACACCTGTTTTAAACAAATATTGAATGCCTGCTCCCATGGCTCCTAGATGTGGAGAATTGTCCTTGTCCGTGCCCCTGCGTTTGGAATGAAGCCATTTTGAGCAAGGCGTGTATGGCCAGGCAGAGTAATAAGATTAAGATTTTTTTTAAAAAGTACTAATAGTAGTAATAATAATAATAATAATAATAATAATAATAATAATAATAATAATAATAATAATAATAATAATAATAATAATAATAATAATAATTGTAATTATAATTATAATTATAATTAGAATAATTGACAATATAAATGTTATTTAGAGGCACTTTACAAACACAACCATGTAGCCCAGGCTGATAACTACAATGAGAGGATACTATATCTAATAAAGACATATAGTGCTTACACACAGCCATGCATGAGCACAGCTCCAACAACACACGTGCACCCAACAATATAGTACACCATTTTACACATATATCCCAACTGTGAGGTGGCTTAAATTGGCCAAAAAATGAACACAAATTAAATTTCTTGATCCACAGAGGACTAAGAGCATCCTCTAACTGCACACTGTTTGTCTCCAAATGTTTATAAGTGTATCAGGATCGGGGTTTAGTCCCCGATCCTGCAGAACCCATCCTCAACGCCCCCCAGGCCCGCGGTACAGAGTCTGGAGCACTGGCCCCAGGCCCGCGGTACAGAGTCTGGAGCACTGGCTCCAGGCCCACGGTACAGTGTATGGAACACTGGCCCCAGGCCCGGGGTACAGGGTCTGGAGCTCTGGCCCCTGACGCAGGGCGCATGGCTCCACAAGCCACAGTGCTGTGTTGTAAAACCAATGCACACAAATAACTCAGATGAACGGTGACTTTATACAAAGTTTCGAAGGGTGAAGCGGCCTAAGTCGAGGGAGTTTATTCAAGTTAAGTTATGAGTTTATTCTCGTTAATATTGGAGTTTATTCTCGATAATTTACGAGTTTATTCTCGTTAATTTACGAGTTTATTCTCATTAAATTATGAGTTTATTCTTGTAGTGCCCAGCAATTTTTTTAATTTGGGTTGGCCCTTATACTCCGTCGTAATAATCAACGATTCGTGACTAGTTCATTATTAAAAGATGATCAGTCATATTTTGATCATTGTAGTGGTTTTCTGGACTATACATTTGGTAATAAGAAAAAGTGTTTTCAATGGCCTCTACGAGCCGCTGAGCAGTACTGTGGGAGCTTGATTCCCCACCACCCGCAGTGGCTCAGTCTGTGGCTGTGTTCAGAGGCCCGTTCCTGTTCTGCTCTCTAACATGGGCTTTTAGAACCAGAGCGGACAGCAGCTTCTTTTAGAGGTCTGCACATGCGCTCTGAGGACAACACAGGCTTAAACCACGCTGAATAAACCTGTGTAAAAACCTGATAAATCAACAGATTCTGATCCTGTGCCCAGAGCAGGAAGACGGCAACGCCGAAGACATTCAACATGTGACTTTCAAAGAAACAATAGCGTTTAACGACAAGTCTTTGTTTGTAGCTAAGGTTATGTTTGTGTTTCTAATGATTTAGAAGTTAGAAATACAGGCAGTCATTTAACAACATAACGAGCTAGTGAAGTCAAATTACAGCAGGACAGCACAAAGTGACAACAGCGACAAAGGAATAACTGGACATTTTATGAAGAGTGAGTGAATCGGTCGCTGTTTTGGACCAACTCTACTTCAGGGAAATACAGGACGTTTCTTTAGTGGTTTGATTTACATCTGGGAGTGACAGGTGAGTTTTATCACGGCTGTTGCAACGCATAGATGTTTTTAAGGTTACGTTTTTTGGCAAATGTCGCATGATTATAAGTGCATCTGTCTGAACAGTACGCTGTTATTGTGAGTATCTCGTCATAAATGTTGTTTTGTGTCGTTACCCATAGTACTAATGTACTTGTAATATGTCGCTTGTTCAAATTTTGTCAAAAATTTGGGTTCATTGTTGCATTGATGAGGTTAGTTGGCTAATTTTGTGGGTAAAAACACAACAGTTTGTGAGAAATATGTCTGGCAGTGCCTTACTAAGTTGATGCAGTCCTTGTAAGCCGATTTCATTCATTTTAAAAATTCCTCTTTCTGCTTGCCTGAATGGGAAAAAGTCACCGCATGCCACTGGAATTCGCTTATAGTAAATAAATAATGAGGAAATACCATTATTAGATAAAGCTCAAAAAAGCTGATTTTGCATAATCTTTCTTCTTTGAAGGAGAAATTCGGCACAAACATAGAACATTGGGTATTACCCTCTCCCCATGTGCGATGGCCTTGTAATCTTTGGCTGCTTTGGAGGCCCATTTCCTCACTTCCCGCTGCAGATAGCTCTGATCAAGAGAGGCACTCTGGTCCTGGAGGACACACACCTGCACGTACCATACATGTGTCAGGTACTGCGTGAAGCCAGTGCCAAATGTAAAAACTATCCAAACAGAGGACATATTCCATATTACAGTTCCAGGATACAGACTTGTATTACAGACACAGAGATGAGTATTGAAGTGCACCTGGTCTCGGGGAGCAGGCTGGAAGTTGAACTCAGGGGGATTGCTGAAGGCAGAGGACTCATGGAGAAACTGCTGGACGCTCCTCTCTCTGGTCAACTGCAGAACATGAGGTAGTGTTACTTCCATGTCAGCTGTAATATATTTATGGGAGCAGTGTTACCTCCATGTCAGCTGTGTTATATTTATGTGAACAGTGTTACCTCCATGTCAGCTGTGTTACATTTATTTCTGCAGCGTTACTTCCATGTCAGCTGTTATATTTATGTGAACAGTGTTACCTCTATGTCAGCTGTGTTGCATTTATGTGAACAGTGTTACCTCCATGTCAGCTGTGTTACATTTATGTGAACAGTGTTACCTCCATGTCAGCTGTGTTACATTTATTTCTGCAGCGTTACTTCCATGTCAGCTGTGTTATATTTATGTGAACAGTGTTACCTCCATGTCAGCTGTGTTGCATTTATGTGAACAGTGTTACCTCCATGTCAGCTGTGTTACATTTATTTCTGCAGCGTTACTTCCATGTCAGCTGTGTTATATTTATGTGAACAGTGTTACCTCTATGTCAGCTGTGTTGCATTTATGTCTGCAGTGTTACTTCCATGTCAGCTGTGTTACATCTATTTATGCAGTGTTAACTCCATTTCAGATGTACTTTCATGTCAGTAGTATTTCATCCAGCAGTATAGATGTAATACTAGGCTCTAGTCTAGGGCTATTCAACTTCATTTTCCAAAGGGCTAGATTTTTCAGAGGGCAAAGGCCTCTGGACCGGGGGTGCACAACACGCCACTGTAAGAAAATGTTGGGTCACACAAAATATCCCCAACACTGTAAATCAATAAATTAGTTAATACAATAAAATACTGATGGATAAGATATTTGGGAGAAATAACATTGCTTTGCAAAATTGTCCATCCTGGACTGAATTAAACTAGGACTAGACTGGTTCCAAACCAGGTCTGAACCTGGACTAACTGAATCAAATCAGATCTAAAGCAGAATTAAACAAGGACTAAACCAAGGCCAAACCAGGTCTAAACTAGTGTTAATCCAAAATTAAACCACTTGGCTAGGTTTTTCTTCTAACTTTTTTCTATATTTGGAAGATGGGTCGTGGGCTGGATTAAATCACTTAGAGTGCCTGATTTGGCCCCCGGGCCGTATGTTGAATAGCCCTGCTCTAGTCTAAACATTTGCGTAAAGAGGATATACCTTGCGGAGTGTTTCCCAGATCTGGCTGTGCTGTGAGTGAGTGGACGCACACGTGTCCAGCTCTGTCCCACACAGCCGGCTGAAGTGTCCCCTCAGCTCCTCGTACACACTGCCATCCATCTGCTACACAGGACAAATAATCATACTTTATATCAAAGGTCACTAATAAACTTTCACCGCGGTCCAGTTTGAGAAAATTTCCACAAGCCGATTTCTGGAACTCTTTAATACCACTTTTCAGAATCAGAATCAGAATCAGAAAAGGTTTATTGCCATTGTCAGTGAACAAAATTCTCAAACATAGGAACTTGTCTTGGCATTAAGGTGCAACATAAACCACTAATCAGTAATAAAAACAATATATATGAAATTTAAAAGGGCATGCATTAAGAGACCATTTAAAATTACTATAGTATAAAATAGGCATTACTATGTACATGAGAATTACAGTTAAATTTAGTACAAGTGAAATTAGTGCAGAAAGTGACAGTGCAGTGAGTGATTGAAAAGTTGCAGTTAAAGTGGCAGGTGTTTAGAAGCGTTCATGAGTCCAACGGCAGAGTGAAAGAAACTATTCTTGTGGCGGGAGGTTCTGGTCCGGTTGGACCGTAGCCTCCTGCCTGAGGGGAGTGGTTCAAATAGACCATGTCCAGGGTGAGAAGGGTCAGCTGTGATCCGACCTGATCCGACTGCTAGTCCCAGATCCCTGGAGACGTACAGGTCCTGCAGAGATGGAAGTCAGCAGCCGATCACCTTCTCAGCAAGAATGCACAATGCGCTGAAGTCTCTGTTTGTCCTGGCTGTGGCTCCAGCGTACCACACGGTGATGGAGGAGGTGAGGATGGACTCAATGATGGCCGTGTGACTGCACTATCATCTGCACTGGCAGCTTGGCTTTCCTCAGCTGCCGCAGGAAGTACATCCTCTGCTGGGCCTTCTTGATGAGGGAGCTGATGGTGGGCTCCCACTTGAGGTCCTGGGTGATGGTGGTGCCGAGGAAGCGGAAGGAGTCCACGGCGGTAATGAGGGGGGGCTATGGGGCTGTGACTTTCCTCAAGTCCACGATCATCTTCTGGGTGTTGAACTCCAGGTTGTTACTGCTGCACTAGGACACCAGCCAGTACACTCCTCCTGTAGACTCCCTCCTAACTCATCCCCATCTGAGAGGAGCCCGATGAGGGTGGTGTCATCCGCAAACTTGATCAATTTTATGGAGTTGTGGCTGGAGGTGCAGCAGTTTGTGTACAGGAGAAGAGCAGAGGGGAAAGTACACAGCCCTGTGTAAATCCTGTGCTGATAGTCCGAGTGTCTGAGACATTCTTCCCAGCAGCATGCAGTGCTTCCGATCCGTCAGGAAGTCAGTGATCCACTGCAGGTGGAGTCGGGCACGTTGAGCTGGGAGAGCTTGTCCTGGAGCAAGAGCAGGGAGTATGGTGTTGAATGAAGAGCTGAAGTCCACAACAGGATCCTGGCATACGTTCCCGGGAGACCAGGTTGATGGCGTCGTCGACAGACCTTTTTGCTCTGTAGGCGAACTGCAGGGGGTCCAGCAGGAAGGAGGTGAAGGACGAGGTGGGGCAAGACCGGGCGTTCAAATGACTTCACGACGACAGACGTCGCGCCACAGGCCTGTAGTCCAGTGATCCGGGGCTTCTTGGGGACAGGGACAATGATGGCAAACTTGAAGCAGGCTGGGACGTAGCATGACCCCAGGGAGTTGTTAAAAATGTCAGTGAAGACGGGGGTTAACTCTCCTGCGCAGTGTCTTAATGTGGCGGGAGAAACACTGTCTGGTCCAGCAGCTTTTCGGGGGTTAGATTTCCAAGGGGGTGGGGAGGGGGTGGTCACATCAAACCCTGGAATAGAAAGGTATTAAGTTTCTCAGCCAGTTTTCGATTTTCTGATGCAATGGGGCTTATGAATGGTGAGAAGCCGGAGCCCACGCACACGGAGGTGAGGAACTGCTGCTTCAGATGCGTATTGTACTGCGATCCCGCTCGAGACACCTCTTTGCTAAATCCATACTTTGCATGTCACCAGCCCTGTGCGCTGCCCCCTTCTACTGCCTTAACTGCCAGTTCAGGTGTGAACCAGGGTTTTTCAATTGTTGAAAGTGACTTTGGTGTGTGTTGGTATGATGCTGTCCTCACAGAATCGAATGTATGACGTCACAGTGTCCGTGTACTCATCCAAACTATCTTGGCAGCTCTGAAAACCTCCAAGTTTGTACTGTCAAACACGCACGTAGCTCCTCCGCTGCCTCATTTGTCCACTTCTTAGATTTCGTCACTGGCAGGTTTTAAGCTTCAGCCTCTGTCTGTACGTGGGGATCAGGTGAACTATGGCGTGATCTGAAAAGCCCAGAGCAGCACGAGACGCAGCGTGGAAGGCCTTACTGACTGTTGTGTAACAGTGAGCCAACGTGCTCTGCTCTTGGTCGGAACTTTAATATACTGTCTGTACTTTGGTAGTTCATGGCTGAGATTCCCCTTGTTAAATAACCTAGGATAATACACAAGGAGTCCGGGAAGGTCCGCTCTACACTCTGGTCCGCACCGCGCGCTGTACACGTGTGCGCTCGGTGGGATGTAAAACAACAGCCAGAATGAATGAGGCGAACTCACAAGTAGAATGGTTTGCAGTTAATGAAGAGATATTCCAGATCAGGAGAGCAGTGCTTGTAGATCACAGTCACATCTGATGACCAGCGTTTGTTGATGTAAAAACAGACTCCTCGCATGTTTTTACCCCCGGAGAAATATCTTTGTCTAGTCTGTCCGCACAAAGAAGCTCGAAGCCCTTCAGCAGCACGGCACAGTTAGGGACTGGCTTGCTGAGCCACGTCTCCGTGGTTATAAATAATATGTTATAATAATAGAGTAGTATAATAGGCCAGCTATTTTTCACAAACTATCAATGAATTATATTGTAGCATATCTAGAGGCAACCACTTGTTTAACGCAGCTAGTCTTGTACATGGGAAAGGGGTAATGTGTACTACATTTGGATGGTTTGATCTTAAATATTGCCATAGGAACAACGAATTGCTGTATTTTACCTTGTGATATGTCAAGAGTTCTTCTTAGACATTTATTATCTTGTGGCACGTTTGGCACCATGAGTGAGTTGGCAATGTTGTTCAATGACCCCTCCTTGCATAAACTTCATGTGTTTGCACTTTCTGAAAAGAAAACTACCTCTCTGGGTCGTGTAGTCAAAGAAGCTCAAACTTCTCTCGCACGATTCATTTCCACAAAAATATTTAATATCAAATAGGCTAATTATGTTTTTTTTTAGTTAATTTGAGGTAGAATATAAAACTGACATGTGCTATGGAGAAGGATTCTGCACACCAGACTTTCCTTGGCTCAAAACTTCACTGAATGCAGCGATTGGCTGATTGGCGTTATGCACCTGCCTTCTGCAGTGGCAAACATACAGCAGCACTTATGCTCGTTCTCTCGTCGCTTTAATGAGTGGAATAGTAATAGTCTGTCCTTAAACCCTCCTTCTCGGCCAAAAAACCTACAAAAACATTCAGCATTAATATCACAGTGCCTGTGTTACTTCATGTCAGTTCTATTACCTCCATGTCAGCATTGATGTCAAGACATTAGACACCACTCACCGTTTGCACATCCCACATCTAATTTTGTGTTATCTTGTTTGTGTCCCATCCACCAATATCCACTGAAAATATCCATCACGTTGACCTCGTGTAATGTACTCAATATGTGTTTGTTTATCATTGTATGCCTATCGCTGAAACTGTTTTGGGTCTTCATTCTCTAAGAGTTCAAGTACCCGAGTAGGCGCCACGCTAAGCGAGGGCGCCCCGGTGGCGTGCTCTTTATGCATGTCTTCATGTCGCATCTGTCATCAAGTCACGTTCCTATGTTGTGAATTTGTTCATTGACAATGGCAATAAATATATCCTGATTCCTGATTCCTGATTCTGACCACAACATTACCTTAACATTTTTGCCTGTGTTACCTGCATGTTAACAGTGTCAACTCATAGTTAGGTGTAGGGAAATTAATTCTCTACATTTGACCCACCCTTCAAGGCAGCTGGTGCAATGTGTAAGGAGCAGTGAGCAGCTGCCGTACAGCGCTCGGGGACCCATCTCCAGATCTTTGTCCTAAGCTTGGTCAGGACTACAGCAGCCCACGGAAACCCACCCAGACATGGGCAGAAACATGCAAACTCTGCAAAGAAAGGCTCGTATATGCAAGTTCTTTCACCTCCATCTCAGCAGCAGGGTTACCTCAATGTCATCAGGGTTACCTCCATGGCAAGAAACTTCCCTTCATCGTGTCAGCTGTATTAACTCTGTGTCAGTTCCATTATCTTTACGTTAGCAGTGTTAATTACAGTTAATTAACAGTGTTACCTCCATGATGGAGGGCAGGTCGTGGCTGTAGTAATGCTGCTGGTGAGCTCGTAACGCTGCAAGTGTCAGAAGATACTGGTTCCGTACTTCAGTCAAACGGTCGTCACACTCCTTCAGACGGGTGCTCACTGCATAGGGTAATTTCTATTATAGGTGAAAAAAGAAGTGATTTTAATATAAAATTCAAATGTATGTTACCTTAGTGATCAACTTGTATGATTTTAAAATGAAAGAGGCCATGTTCACTCTTTCTGGCTCTGGAGTAAAAATGAAACTATAATTTATTAATAAAGCCAAATAGTAATCTTTAGAGTGCTTAAAGTAACCCACTGAGATTTAATACCTACAAGAATCCTTTGACTTAGAGAAACAGGACTTTTACGGGTATTCACAAATAAGGAGTTATTATAACCAAGACTTTAAATATAGCAATGCTAAAAATCTTCTGTTTGAAAATGTTATTAAGGCATATAAATCAGAACTTTCAAATGAAGTAATATGTAAACTATATAAATGCTTTTTTTTTTTTTTTCATGGAGTAAAACAAAATCACATGTTTGGAAAGAAATCTGTTGGAAAAATATACAATTTTGTCCACTATACATAAATAGAAATACAAGCTGGACAAATGAAGTGGCCCACCATTACCATGCATTTTGGGACTGTCCTGTTGCTCAGAAATATTGTACTGAAATTAACAAAGCGCTACAAACTGTTTTTGACATTACCATCCACTCAGTTTTATGACTGTATGATGTATCTGGGCCTCAAAACACCTGCCATGGACACTGAATATATAACTTTGAGTAAACTCTTGGTGGCGGTGAAGAGGGCCATAACAGGCAAATGGGTGACACAAACTGCACCAACAATAAAGGACTGGACAGACATAATAATAAAAAATGATAAATTTGACATTTGGCCAAAATGGGACATTTTCTTTGGATTATATGTGCCTTAGTTTTCTTAAGATTTCTTTTGCTGCTTTTTTTTTTCTTCTGTACTCTCTGACCATTTTGTGTGATTTTCTATTTTGTTTTGTAAATTTAACAATTAAAAAACTCGCCGGTTACCTTGCATGTGCATCGGCAGCCTTCTCCCTGGCTGTGTGTGTGATAAGGCTGAGCTGGTGATAACTCTTCTTGATGCGCTGGAGCTCCCTGAGTGAGTCCAAGAGCTCTGCCTGGATCCTCTGCAGCTGCTCCACTCCCTGCATAAATGGTCGCAGCAGCCATGTAGAGGTAAAGATGTGAAAATAAGCCAATTGACTACTTCAAAAGTAGCTGGTGAAAATACTGTTATAGAATAAATTGAAGTAGCCTGAAAATTGAACGAAAATGCATGAGGCTGGTTTAATGCAGAAGAACTTTATTTACCATCAGTATGGACAGGACCTGGAGACATTGTTATAGTATGTGCACTCAAGGCTAGTCCATTTCAGTCTGGCTATAGATCGATTGCAGAGAGTATTGTGCGGTACGCAGGCCAAGATAACGAATGCTGAGCTTGCACTTGGGAGTACTAGTTTACTATCAGTTGTGATCTCCTTGTTCTAATAGTAAATAATATATTAAATATACTATACATATTACTATACATATTACATATGACTATACATAGGGATGGCCACCTTGGCCATTCCCTTTTCTTTTTTTTTTAGATTTTGGCCTGAAGGTTACACGATACTCTTTTATCTATTTTCTTATTGTATAATTTTGTCCTATTTGGTCAATAAAAAAACTCCATGTCAGTCATGAAACTTGTAAACACAAAACATGAAGACAGTGACAGCATCTGCTGGCACAAGTGAAGAAGGACGCAGTATGGGAATGCAAGGCAATGTGTGTGCACTGACAAGATCGGAACAATATTTCCAAAAGTAATGGCAACTACTGCCCATTTCCAGAGGCTCTCATATCAGTGCAGTCCTGGTATCACCTTCTTAGCACGGTTGTCTTTGGCGCTGCGTAGACTTTTGGAGGTGTGCAGAGTGAGTGAACAATATTCCTCTGAGGCAGAGAACCGCGCTGAGGCCACTTGAGCTGTTGCGTCCACTATGGATCTCCAGACCCCAAACACACTGCTGAAACACAACAACATGAAGGCCCCATGTTACAAACGGTTCGGCCAGAGAAGAATAGAATCTTTATCATTACATTGTAAGGGAAGCATGGGGGATGTTTTGATGGTTTTAAGGTGTATGTGTTTAGGTTTTTAAATAATGAACTCAATTGAATTTACCTTTGTATCTGCCAAAATCCCAACAGCAGTTGCATTGATGGGCGAATTAAGGGTTTTGTGGTAGTATTCTTTAAGTATTTATTTTAATTGATGAGGACGTACCCAGAAATTATGGAGTCTGAATTTCCTCTTTGCCAATCCCTCTTCTGGTGCTGCACAGCTAACCTCTGCAGGGCCTGGAAGTACATGTGCCCACTCACAGTAAGACAAACTCAACAGCCAGGCCCTACATAGCAGAAAGATTTTGGTTGTGACTTATAATGCATTTTCCAAACATAAGCATATTTCAAGTTCTAAAACATGTAGTTCAAAAGTGTTTCAAGTAATGTATAAATATGCTCATTGTTAGTATAGCTGCAAGCAACCATGACCTTTATGTCTGCTCACACACCTCTCTCACATTTAGCAATTTGGTTCTAAATGTGCTTTTCCCACGACCCCTTCCCACTTTAGCCTACGATGCCTCCACACTCAAGGGGCATCTGGGGGATCAATGGCAGCACTTCCAGGAAAAACCAGCACCAGAATAACTCATACCTGTGCATAGTCTTTCTCTATGGCTGCCCGCTGCTTAGTGAACAACCTGAGAGAAGAGCAGGGAGTTACAATCAGATTTGGGCACTTTGGCTCCAAAAACAACATTTCAAATATAGCAAAGTACAAGCGAATAATGTAATGTTATTCAAAATCTATAAACTCTAGAACCTCCCTCATGCAGCAGAAGAAGTGGGTTTCAAATCAGACAGCATGAGTGGAAATAAATACATAAACAATAGTAGTAATTGTAGTAGTAGTACCTGATCTCCTCCAGTAACTCTGTATCTTGGTGTTGTTTACTCTGTAATTTACTGATCTGGTCTGAGAAGAGCTGCTTGACCTGCTGGCTCTCTTTTACCTGGACATATAGAGAGTGTTCATGCCTTTGACTTCAATAGTGCAAATCAAATTCCTCCAAGTTAATTGTATGGATGACACACTTAAATATATGTTTATGTAATAGGTTGTGTGAGAATCTTCCGACTGAGTGGCAGAATTAGAAAATGTTTTTCTTTTATAATTTTTTGGCTTGTTTTTTTGGTCCGCGGAGCAATGGTTTTGCACAAGTATGTTTTGAAAGTAGTTTATCTGTTATTGCCCCGTCTATGTATAGTTTCAGCTCATCTGTGTATGATCAATGCAAATAAATATTATTTGTGGATTTCTATTTTTGACATTTCCTTCAAAAACTGTGAATCTCCAATAGAGTTATACAAGCCCACGTCCTCAATCTGAAAATATGACGTCATCAAGTTCTAGAACATGAACGCAAACTATTGGCGCAGTTCGGACAAAAGTCTTCAGGAATGTGACCTTCTCCTGTAATTATTAACTTCATTCTTTTGTGGCATACATTTGACAAATATTCAAGGTGGGTAAAGTAGCCAAAACATTCACTAATTTGAGAATTACTACACAATAATATTACTCAAATACAAGTGAAGTGGTCCAGGAAATTACCCAAGTAAAAACGTATTTGGGGAAACTAATAGTCAAGAGTGAGAATAATGTCATCTGATAGGATTGACACAAAGTTACAAAAAAAAACGTATATGAAGGATTGGGGCAAGCAATACAAATGTTCAAACCATTTAATATTGTCAACATAAGACTCACTGGTATTTACTCACAGTGGGAAGACGAACCAACAGTTATACACTGTCCAATATTATACTCAACAACTCTGAGAAGTTAAGTTTTGACATTTCACTTAACTTTTAAAATCTTGTTAAGAGTTATCTAAAACATAGCCAAGAAATATTTGCATTTTCATACCTTCCTGGGCGGCGGCTGCATTCTCGTTCGTCCGTTCTGCTTGTGGTTTTGATGAACACTTCCTCACTCTGTCTCTCTGCACCGCTCTCCTTCGTCACTCGCTCCCCCCTCCTGTCTCCCCCCTCCTGTTTTGCCCCTTCTGACCTGATCTGTCTCTTCTCTCTACTTTCTCTACCCGTTTCCTCCCTCTCTCCCCTTCTTTCTTCCTTGCTTTCTACCTCCTCTCGTCCCTTATTTCTCTCCCTCCACTTGTTTGGAAAAGTATAATACCATTTTCACTCAAGCAGTGATGCAGTTGGACACATATTCTGCATTATTTTGTATTGTTATTGTTCTTTAAACATGCTCTTGAGTATCTTTGCTGTGGAATATTATGTTTTGGAACTTCAAATAATGTGTCTACAGAAATGCTAATGTGAGTATGCAGTTGTAATGAACACGATTTGATGGCAACTGCAACTCTTCTGTGGAGTTTTACCTATGACATCACACACCTGGGAAATTTCAGGATTCATCAAATGAAGCATAAACTAAATATAACCCCAGGTATGTTTTTGATGAGGGGACAATGTTATAACATGTTTAAAATCTCAATTTTGCATAATATGTCCCCTTTAAATGAGAACTAAGCTAAACGTCTTTGTGATTGTTGTCTGCCTTTGCTGTCTCTAGGCGGAAACACAGTGACACATTGACCTAAAGACTCTCCTAGGAAACACCTTCTCTTCTTTTAAATATTTGACAAGATTAAATGTTTTTGTATATGATTATACTGCCTTATTTCAATAAAAAAGAAGAAAAAAAACAATAAAATAAAAAAACATTTCTGACTGTATTTTCACAAGGGAGCTGCAGGGGGAGCTCTATCGCTAAAGTTAATTTGTTTTGCTTTAAAATCATGTATCTACTCAAGAGCATATATTACTTCAAATCTGTGAAGCCTTTCCTTATCGGGATTTGGGTTCGCGCTACGGGCAGCAGATGGTATTACCATGGGGAAATAAACAAAGCTAGCTTGCACCTGACATGCTAATGTAAGTATGCTGTTGTAATGATTGTGATGTGATGCAGAAATCCCCCGAACGAGTCTGGAGATGATTTATGGACATGGAAACAGTGCAGACGATCGCATAGCTTTATTTTTAACAGGACAAATATGGTAAAATTGAAGCCAGCTTTTTGTGAGACTCTGAGGGAGAGGACTTACGAAACAGGATTCATCAAACCATGGTGAATTAAGCTAAATACACCTTCAGGTATGGTTAAAAGCAAAACAATTGGAATATGTGTCCTTTAAGTTCTTGCTTATGAACTGAAAGGTTACCAGTGTGATGTCCGCCCACACAAGTAACAGGGATGGTTGTAGGAGGAATAGCATGAACAAAAAGCCTAATCAGAGTATACATGTCCTCTTTGTGTTACTGTGGCAGAGTGGTTATCCTGCGCCCAATAGGGTTAGAGCTTGGGACGGCTTATGTCCACTACAAGGTTGCTGGTTTGACTACCATACGTGCCAATACATACACAGTCAGAGTAATGATAACCATAAAAAACTTTATTGAAAAAATAATACATATTTTCCAAATAGAACAATAAATACAGAACGTATTCAATAAAATAATTTAAATAGCTGCCCATTCTCACATTATGAATACATTTTACAATAAATATTAAATAAATAGGCAAATAACAACTATCATCTACATGAGTTAAAAGTACTTCAGAATGTTCTCTTATGAGTTATACAGGTTTCAATAAAGATTGTCTGACTCTGCAAACACGCCTGATAATGTGGACTGCAATACTGAAAATTCTAGTTTGAGTGCCTCAGCACATGTCTGCTATGGATGTACTGTTTGAAATGATTCATTGTGTTGAAGAAGGACTGGGGAGAGACACTGGAGTGGCAGGTCAGGGGAACATCAAAGTCCTACAGAGGAAATACACAAAAATATATATCAACAAACTGGAAATCTAGGCTAAAGAAGTGTAGGATTTTTGACTCTCTTTTTCCGAGTTTGCAATAGATACAATGTTTTACAATTAAATGCAGACATAGTTCTTAACCAAATAAAATACCTTTCAAAAGTTGAGATAAGTGACATTACAGTTAAATCAGGGCTGTTGCTAGCCATTTGGGTCGTAGACATTTGAGTGGTATACATCATAACCATGTAGATCATCGATCACTTAGCAACTCGGCGAGTTCAGTGAGATTTGAGAAGCAGAATTTTTTCCTATAGCTGTTAGCATTAGCCCGCAAAGACACAAGTAATGAATGATCCACTGAGTTTTGGCCGATACCAACCTATAGGCACATTTACGTCAAAGCCTTGTTAGTATGGAGGACCCTGAATGACTCGTTATATAAGATGAAGCTTTACTAAAAAGACTCTTTAAAAAATAAATTAAAATCTTTACTAAGTAAAGTGAATAATAAAAGTAAACTTGTAAGGGGCTTTCTGATTAGTTTACAAATTGCTCCAAGCAATCAGAGAGCTCCTCAAGGATTCACTTTCATTATGTACTTTATTTTAGTCAAGAGGACCAGGAGGGCCACGGTAAAGCTAAATGGAAAAGCTAATCAGAGAGGCTAATAAAGTTTGTGAAAGCTTTTCTGTAAAAGTATTTTTGTATGCATTATGTTAACCTACTTTAATTGTTTTTTCCACTAAAAGTATTTGTTAAATGATTTATTAAAAGTTATCTTAAAAATATGTTAACAAAACCTTTTATTAAAATATTTACTACTCATGTTTTAAAAGATTTTATTTAAAAAACACTCAGTTATGCATTAAGATAATTTATTGATTAAACTCTACTCCACTTAACGTGGCACTCAGGGTCCTCCATACATCAAGAGTCACTGTTGCGTGTGTAAATCTATTTTATTTCAGCTGACAGTTAACCGACTTTAAGTAGAGATTTCTGAAGTTGTGTGGTTCTTGTAAGAGCTAGTGACACTAAACATCCTCTTTTCCTGGGGATTGGCTTTACCATTCAATTGTGTGTTAAGAAACGTTTTACAAACTTCAGTTAGCAATGGCCAAGTGATCGAGTTTGTAGCAACAGGTAGAAGAGTTAGAGAGTTCTGCGTCTATAAATATTTATGGTAGAGACATGGTATGTTAGAGCAAATGACCTCGGTCATTCACCAGCAAGCCAGTTCCATATATTTTTCCAAAAGGAGCTGTAGGTTTCGCTTGTACCAAACCTATTATATTTAAGTGATTGTTGGATGTATAGATTCTTTACCATTTTATTTTAGACGAAGCTGTAATTGTCTTGAAATAACGTGTTATACACTTTATTAAGGGGATTGGCTTCAATATCATGTGTATGTGATGGAACGTTCGTACTTTTGTAACACCGGCAGTGTGGGCTAGCCAAGTAATGAACGGAAATGTTTCATAGAGCACCTTTATTTGATTAATTGCTCCTAATAGATTAGTGGACTTACTATGCAGTTCCGGTGAGTGTGGCTGAGTTTGTTGATCAGGCTCTGAACGAACAGCGAGCTCGCCGGCAGAGTGCGGTTCACAGCCTCCAGACCGGAGATAAAGTAAGGGACCACACATTTCTACCACAAACCACAAGACCAAGAAACCTGTTAGCAATCACCAACATTCCACTTCAGTCTGAATTTAGTCCAAGTCATTCAAATCTAACTTGTCACCAAAGTTCAAGCATGATTTAAAGTGTATAGGACAGTTTAGACTACACATTTCAATAAAATGCCATAAACATAATTATGTTTTAGATTTTACTAAACATTTTGGTGATGTTTATAATTGTTCTCCTGGTTGGACATGAGCAGCATATATGACATAGGCAGAGGCAATAAACTGGATCACAACATTCTACCAACCAATAATGTGTCAGAGGGTCTATTGCTGGGTTTCAGGACGTTGCCATTTGGTAAAAATAAATGGCAGTATGCCATCATCACATTCTAGAATCTGAAAACCACCAATAAGAGAAGTCATGAGATTCAACAGTCTAAAAATATACCTTTTATATATTTCATGATAAACTATAATTCAATCAACATAGGAAAAGTGGCTCTTGCACTCCATCTGAGATTATGACCTCATTAAATTCTAGAATGTGAAACCTATTCCACAACTATTAACTAGCAACCTGATTCCAAACTTCACAAACTTCACAAACTAACACTTGACTGATGTAAAACTATAAATGAATATGTTTCACTGGTGCCATTCCACCAAACTAAGTCATAATTAGAAAAACACGAGATACACTTTAAGTCAATCGAAGCAGGATTTAAGAAAATATTTGTACACGTTAAAAAAAATTCTCCAAACTTAAGACATCATTTGATCGCAAATCCATTGAATCTTCTTCCTACTCCCTTTTGAGTTTTTTGTGGTTGTTGTCGTCATAATTCGTTATATTATAAGCAGTGTTAGGAATTTTTTTTACTAAAGACCGGCATTCATTTTAATTTTATTATTTGGTAGCATATTCCATTACTTGGAAAATTAGCTAATTTCACTATGAATTCGTTAACAGTCTGGTTTGGGGCTCTTGAATTGTTCTTTTAATTCTTTATGTTTACTTTATATTGTTCGCCAAAAATATCAGTCATTTTAGTCTATGACTAAAAGTCGTCAAAAATATCTACGTTTAGTCACAGTTTTAGTTGCTGAAAATGTTTGTAATTTTTGTAATCTTTTCAGTCACACTTTTTGAGTCAAAATATGATATTGATGAAAACTATGATGAAATCACTTGGTCGACAAAAGGCATTTTTTGATCATCTTCTTCTTTGGTAGTGTTTAATGGCGGTTGGTAGCCATAGTGTTACATTACCGCCATTCTCTAGACTTTATTCTTTAGACTTAAAGAATAAAGTCTGTATCTGCATCTGTATAAAATTACAGATACACGCATGCTCTCACGATAAGAGTTGCATTTTCTCAGTCAGTGCAGTTCGAATGCTACATTTTATGATCAAATACATATTAAACAAATTAATTGTATGCTGCTCTGTGGTTGAGTGGCAAGCACACATGTGAGCAACCTGCAGCCGGCTCTCTCATGCCCATTGCTTGCAACTATCCTGTCTAATAAAGCTTTGATGTGGAAAACCACCAAAAGAAAGAGTATCTGTACCAGAATATAGACACACACAATTAGTGTTCTGAATAGATATTTTAAGGACATTAAATAAATTATTGATTTGATGGGTCCCTGCTCTTCAGTAAAAGAGTCCAGTTCCACGTCATCTGTTTGTGTCTGAGTCAAGTTCCAAAAAGAAGCCAAAACATGGACTCACCCCGGACCCGATCAGGTTCAAACAGTGGCATTTTCTGTCCTGGGGAAAGAGCAGACACATGCCGCATCAACAATAGCACATACACTTTTGTCTTGTATAAAAGAGAATATCTGAGTAACTACTTATTGATGTTTCTGAAATACTAAGTGTGAGAAAAGAGGAAGCCGCACAGATGATAGTAGATAGTACTGAAGCGAACAGGATGTGGTGGGGATGTCCTGCTATAATGCTCGCTGCCTGCTACAATGACAGCTCATGCACAACTTTTGCAGCATAAACAATGCATTTAGAATCTCAGCGTTTTAACATCGAGATGCACACACAAAATTTGCCCGCGTAGTGAAAGGGTCTTGTCCAACAGTAACTGATGTTGGTGGAATGTTTTACTGTCCCTCATACTTTTATTTACGGTGGCAAGGCAAGTAACTCAACATATAATTATTTGTGAATCACACTGGCTTTGTCTGATCAATATCTGTTATTGTACTTGTTTTACGTACTCCACATACATTATTTGAAATTATATAAAATAAAATATAGATTTTAAGCTTTTGAGCTTAAGTTTGTCTCAATATTCTTTCAAATAAAATGCATGGTCAGAGGTGGGTAGAACTTATTTGCATTTACTCAACTAACTAATAATTGTCAAGTAGTATAAGTGGTAAACGTTTTGGTTCTTCTTCACACTGAGTTTGATTGTTTTTACACTGCCACTAGTTAGGTCGATGTAACAGAGCTATCACTCGGAGCATGGTGCTTTGGACCCATTGTGAACACGACAGTCTCTGTCTGGAGCAGAGTAAGCGTCCACCCAGAGAGTGCTTAAAAAGGTGGTTTTGGAGCGGCTCCTCTCATACTCTGAAGCAGAGCGTGTATGATGTGGCTTGGAATTTGATTAAAAAGCGCTTGGCTCGGTCTATTTGTTTGAATGAGCTGTTGTTTGCAGCCTGCATCTGACGAGGCCAATTGGCCTTTTATGTTGACAATATTTCAACCTGGAGAGACTCAAATGAATATGCGATATATATAAACCCGGCAGGGTATGATGAGCGATGTGCAGGAGTTGCAGAATAGGATATGATAGGAATCTTCCCCTTGGAGCCTAGACACTGATGGTGAAAATAAACTTAACAGAAACATTTTACTTTACAAAGGTGGTGCTGGGGTAGAGGAGGTTTACGTGAAATAAACTGCTGAATGGAGTGGAGGAGGACAGTTTAAAACAAATATGCTGAGCGGTGATAAGCAGCTATTGAGCCTATCATAACAGCAGTGTGGTGAAGCCACACAGGTGAGACATGATATAAGATATGCTTTAGCTTTTCAATTGTATTGATTTATTTTTCGAAAATACCAGACTTTGTTCATTCTGAACTGTTTTGTTCATCCAGTTACATTAATGTCATGTTGATATGTGTGTTTAACTCACTAAACTTTCTTACCAGAATTGAGTACTTTCTTGTAGCACTACATTGTAGTACTATTTGAGTAATATTTTTATGAAGAAATGTCACTCTTATGTCAGCACAACATATAGCTAACCAACCCACCTCTGTCAATGGTCCTATTAAGTATAATATATCAATACACAACATGCTAGTTTGGATACATCAAATATGTAATGCAAATGTTATAACAAAGACAATAGATGTAATAGACTTACAATAATTTGCGTGGAGTTGCAGTCCTGTGGGCAGCTCTGTCAGATACAAAGGAAGAAATGTTAGAGGGTTCTCTCCTTGTCCACCTGAAAAACCAAATAAATCTAAACTTGTCCAAACTATTAAAAAAAGTATAGATCCTTTTTTTTTGTCATTCTTGTCCTCGTACCTTGAGCGTGGTATTTAACTGTTGGACATACACATCAAACTCATTCCACCTCTTGCAGGCTGGCGATGCTGCCCAAGACAGATCCATCACTAGAGGCACGAGCACCAGGACAACCAGGGTCCACGCACCGCCACTGAGTCCAGAAACAGCCATCAAAATCAGCCAAGTGTGGGTCTACTGTAGGTGTGAGAGGAGAGGCTATGGATTCACTGATGGTTGGCTGCCTCATGCACTCCTCTTTTAACAGCAGCAGCACTTGAAATTTCCATCGTATTGGGAAACTCCGCTTCTTTATTATTATGTCATGATTAATTTTTCTCCTCTTGAAGCGAAAAGGGCATAGGGCAAAATCGATGTAGCCGTGCATTGATAGCGTTGATAGCATTGATATCAGCCGATCTGGTGGAGTATGAGTGGTGTGTTGTTTTCTCGAGAGCAGAGCTGTGATGTGGTTCAGTTTTGAACAGTGGAATGTATCACTCTGTCAGAGCCATGGAATACCTTGTTATTTCATCATTAACTTTTTAGACTGTACAAAATTCTGACGGCTTCACTCAGATGGGCCGGAAGCTTAAAAGTGTATGTGGTATTTGTGATTTGTGCAGATTGGCAGCCTCACTTCCGTCAGTCTGCCCCAGGGCAGCGGTGACTAAGGTTGTAGTGTATTACCAGTGAGTACAGAGTGAATGAATAATGCACTGTAAAGTGCTTTATAAATTCAAAATGTATATATATATATATATATATATATATAACCTCAGGAAGTGTCTGGGGTGTGGGAAGTCTTTTGCCCCCGCGATCTGGCCTCGGATAAGCAAGAGAAAGAAGAAGAGAGAAAATAAATGGGGAATAGACCTTTGTCTATTAAGTTGTTTCAAATCAACATTATGTTTTACAATGAACAATAGGGTGGTTCACAATATGATGGTATAAGTAAGTAAGTTTGTTTTCCAAATTTTGCCAGGTTGCATTTTGCTTTGTTCCTATTTTGAACATCGGTACCAAAAATTGAGCCAACAGGTCACCAGTAAAGGGTTGCACACTTTTTCACAATTTCTATTGCTCTACCTAAGAATTGCTACTACACTTAGGGCTGTAGTCGACTAAAGTAATTCTTGGCTGACTAATGACAAGCCCTGTTATTCAATTAATCAACTAAAAGGGTGCGTGGCACTGGCAAAAGATCTCAAAACTATAACATATATATTATTCAATCTTGTATGTACCCAGAGTGCACTGACAAGATCACAGGAGATCATGCAATTTTTTTGTTGCTGTTGCAGAAAACCACTTTATGAAGGCATTATTTAACTCACAGTGCACTCCCAAATCTCAAGATATCACACTGTCTTCTGTTTTGAAAATAAACCCTTAAAATGCCTCCCAAAAAACTTTGTGGACTAATAAAATAAGTGGTCAACCGACTCAAGTACTTTGTTTATAACGTTAAATAAAACAGGTTGAACAATATTAAAATGCACTGAATAAAACAATTGAAAACAATTGAAAACAGAATCATTTTTTATGAAAATTAAAATAAAAATAAAATGTTTGACATTCATGAATATGCAACATAAACCCAATCTGAAGAAAGATTGAAAGACATTTGTAATAGATATAGATATATTACATTGAATATTACTAACTTTGTCAGTTCCTATCATTCCCCTGCAGTTCTTGACCACAATACAGTCGTTTGGCCCGGCCCCTCTGTCAACCTGATTAGCACAAACCCATGTGATGTGTGGCCCACTATATTCGCTTGTCCTACAGATGCTATCCGATACTCCTGTCATCTATTTGTCAGCGTGGCTTTCTGCTAACTCAATAAGATAACTTTTACCCACTTACTCCCTCAATCTCATTACTGTTTTCCTGACGCCAACATTTGTGTCATTATCACAATATCCCTATAGACTCCCATCAATATTCCACGCCGTTTTGTTTTTGTGTTGTGTACCTAAAAAACATTTGTTAAAAGTCTGATTTAAACCCTAATACTTAATTTGAGTGTAAGAAACTTTGTGTCTCCATCTTACATCAGGCCGAGTGCTGTCAATCACACAGACAAACTGATTTGGGTTGTAAATTTGAGCTATTGAGAAAAAAGACACTTAAGGGGTGTTTTTATTAGCTGCTTAATTAATGTGTTAAATAGAAGGATACATGAAAGTAGTGTCACCTCTCCAGGAGATCTGACCTGTAACTTTGCTTGGTGGCTTCATCTGCTTCTCTCCATAGAAATACATAAGTTTAATGCTTAACCATGCCACATTCTAGTCAACAGCCATAAAAAAAAAAAACCTTAAGCGCACCTGAAGTGCATGTGGATGCTTCAAAATAAAGGGCATTTTCCCTTCACTTAAAGAAACATAGCACAAATGTTGTTTGTAAGCAGCTTCCACATTCTGTCCAGGGCCAAACTAAACCCATGTGTCGAGTTTAGGTCATGTGCACTTTCGCAAGAAACAGGAGTGTAAACGATACAAAAATAAGTATGTTCATTAATAATCTCGCCCAGTCTCCCTGTACGTATGTATGTAAGAACATTAGATCAGTTCAAACACTATATTCCATGTATGATGACTTTGTTCTTGTTGATACTATATCTGTGTCCTTGCACAACACATATCTTTAGTTCTTCATTTCACACAGGTTGTTGATAGCGTTTAATAAGGGCAATGCCTCTCTCTGTCGTTGATGACCTTTAAGGAATTAACTTTTTGTCGCAGATTCTTATCTGTGAGAATGGACTTCACATCATCATTGTGAAAAAGTGTGCCACCCCTAAATGTGCAGCAACTGCCTATATATATATATTTTTTGTACAGATGCTTACAACACCAATTGGAACAGGTCAAAAAATAATCTGGCAAAATTTGGCCAAAGAAATTTTGTGAACCACCTTAAGGAACAACTAAATATGTAATAGCTTTTTTGTGTCGACATAATATCATAAATTAAGTCTGCCTTCTTTAACTTCTTTTAAATACACATAATGCAACACCAAGGCACAGCTTTCCAAATGTCATACATAATATACATAAGCTGAATTCTAGTGTCATGACACCAATTGCCCGTATCTACACATCTCAGTGATTTCCCATCAGCGAGGAATCCCAGGGCAGCCCCACACGAAGAGCCCCTGCGGAAGACAGTGTGTAGGCTGTGTGTAGGCTCTATGGTGTGTTCAAAGACTGTTTGGACCACATCAAACAGAGCCACACCACTGTCTACGGCATATCTGAAAACAGTCACCTCAGAACAAAATTCAAGTTCTTCCTTGAATCAGTCAAAAACATTTGAAAAACACCTTGGGGCTAATTTGTGTGTTTGTAGGAAATCTTTTGAGAGATAAGTCTTGATAGATACCAAAGGAAGAAAAAAAAAAAAGAAATGGTATTCTACGGTACCTATCTGCCACTTCGCATTTGTGACAAGATGGTCATGTATTTCACTTTTGTAATTCAATCTAGCCTTATTTGACTTTTTATGACCAGGAAATATTTTACGATCTCCAGACACATGGAGAATATGCAAAGAAAACACTATCTGGTCCAGAAATGTCACACCCAGCTAGGCTAGTGTAGAGCATTGGGCCAGTCAGCACTCCTTTTGAGGCATTGCAAAACACAAATTTCCCAAGCTATTCCGAAACTAGCTCCACCGAGATTCTGCACTCTCCTTTAAATGTCATATATTTTGCTATTTTTTCTCATTTCATAGTCTAGTATTAGGAGATTGTTGATAATAAGTGTTGTGAAACACCCATAACATAACAGTATCCATATCTTGGACCCAGCTCTCCTACCTGGAATGCCAAACGGTTTACCCTCTCGAAGAGCATTCCGCCCAACCTGTGACGTAGTCTCAGCATGAGCGTGCCTAGCCCGCCCACTCTGTGACATTGTCTAGAGTTATAGCAAGTGTAAACAGAGGCTGATGCGTGTGCCGGTGTTTCAGATAGTTTGACTGGGGCTGTGACTGGGGCTTTAAAACGGGCAATATGTCGTCTGTGATAGTTCTGCCCGGTGGTTTTCTGTCAATCACATTTCTCTTTTAACGTGCTGTGGACGTGGAGGCTCCAATTTCAAGATTTGTGTGGCGCCACGTGGATTTAGAGAGAGTGGCGTGTCTCGAGTCGATCAAGTCAAAATATATCATGTAATCAACTGTTTACCTGCATGTTTCGGCCAGTGATGCATGTACAATAAAGTGTCTTGTGCCTTTCCTTTGAATCAAGTACGATCCCATGCTGGTGCATGGATAACGTGATAGTGAATCAAACCTGTACCGCCAACTTAGAATGTCTTGTCTTGAAGTGTCGTCCCTTTTATCTAACCCGGGAGCTTTTTGTGCTGTTTTTATGTGCAGTGTATATTCATCCACGGGCGGACAGACCAGATGCTCTTAATGACTTGGGTGACATAATCCTAATTCTGATGCTGTTGTCATAGTAGCTGGTGATTTTAACAGATATAATTTGAAGTCTGTTCATCCCAACTACTACCAGCATGTGAAACAACTAACCAGAGGAGTACAAACTCTTGGCCACTGCTACAGTAATTTAAAGGCAACATATAAATCCAATGTTCAATCCTTGCTTTTGGGAAGTCAGACCACTCCTCCATTCTTCTTCTTCCTACTTATGTACAGAGGAGCTGGCAAACTAAGCCAGTCACTCGCTCTGTACAGTGCTGGTCTGAGGAGGGCAGTATTACAGAATACATAAACTTCTGCATTGAGTGTTGCATCTTTTATCATGGCTTGCCAAGTTCCAATTCTATTGTTGTTTTGATGTTGTTGATCCCGAGCCTGTTGTCTTTCCTGAAGGTCTTGATCATTGTAGCTTGACTTTGATGCAGGAGGATGTCCAGCGTGTCTTGTCCAGAACCAAAATCCGGAAAGCCCCTGGACCTGACGGCATTCCTCCTCGTGTCCTAAAACTGTGCTCTGAGCAACTTGCTCCTGTTCTCACTGATCTCTTCAACATGTCACTTAGGTACTGTGCTGTGACTCACAACTTTAAGAAGTCCATCATTATTCCAGTACCTAAGAATCGTTTGAATGATCGACCTGTGGCCCTAACCCTCAATTTTAATGAAGACTTTAGAGCGCCTGGTGCTGGATTTCATGAGAAGTCAGATTCCAGTGTCTGTGGACCCACTCCAATTTACATACAGACAGAATAGAAGCGTCGAAGATGCAAATTCTATTGCTTTGAACTCTGTAACTCTGTACACTTGGACACTGCAAAATCTTCTGCCAGAATGCTGTTTATTGACAACTGCTCAGCTTTTAATTCACTTGTTCCAGCTAGACTTATCCATAAACTCAGGACTCTTGGTTTGAACGATGCCATTTGTAAATGGACTTTTAGTTTTTAAACTGACAAATCACAAAAAGTTCAAATTAACTACTGTTTTTGGATGAAGCTTTTGTGAGCAGTGGGAGCCCTTAGGGGTGCATTCTAAGTGTTGTAACAACTGTCATTTTCCTATTGAAATAGCTGTCTCTGAAGTGCAAATTTCTTTGTTTGACCCTTTCTCATGACTTGTGCTGGAACAAAAACACAAGCAACATTGTGAAGAAGGCTTGTCAGCGTCTTTTCTTTTTGCGTAAACTTAGAGAATTCCCCAAAAAGTTCTAACATTCTGCTGAACTTTTATCGCTGCACCCTCAAAAGTCTTCTGTATCTCTGTGTGGTTTGGTAATATTACATTCAAAGAGAGAAAAGCTTTAAACTATGTGGCCCGCTCAGCTAAAAAAAATTGTAAACTGTTCTTGAGGCTCTTTACAAGTGTAGACTTTTAAACCGGGCCCTTCGAAACCTTTCAGGACTCTGATCACCCTGGCAGAGCCATATTTGAACTGCTCCCTTCGGGAAAAAAATATTGTTCTATCAAATGTAAAACCTTTCATCATGCTAAAAGCTTTTTCCCACAAGCCATCAGTAGCTTGAGCAGTGCACTTTAACTTTTACGATCTTTACTTGATTATATTAATTGTCTTAAATAATTATTATTTTAACTTTACATATTAATTTTATCTTTTTAGCTTGCTTACATTCACAGTGTCAAATTTTTCATGGTACTTTTAGTGTTTTGTAAATTATGTTCTTTGTTTGTTTGTGTGGTCGTTTCTGATGTCTTGTGGGTTTTGGGTTTTCTTTCACATGTCTTTCCAATGTGGTTTTTAACAACAAATGGCAAATAAATTGAACTGAACTGATGCAGTGTTTATTCTGTACAATTTACTTCACACATAATAACGCAAAGAGGCTTCACTATCAAGTCCATGTATCACTGAAATTCTAACACAACTCACACCGCTTTACACCAGATTGATCGCCATTTAGCCTATTGAAAGGGAACATTTGTGTTCCATGAACACTGTTACTGTATTGCTTATTTTCTTATACATTTACCATAAGTTATTGGAGTTGATTTACTCAAATGAAGAGATATACTACCACTATTCATTTTACATCACTTTATTTAGTTCACAGTAAAGTACAGACGTGTACATAAGACATGACGACACATAAGTGAAATCAGAAGGTACAAACTTGTTGCATTGGCTGTAGCTTCATTATAAAGCTGGACCGGATATTTGTTAGCGACACAAAATCAAATCCAATGCCATTGACTTACCCACCCACAGAGTAAAAGTTTGTTCTTCTGAGCTCTTTGGTCAAACAGAGATGACATTCAGTTGATCACGTGATATATTTTGCTTGAATCAACTCGAGACACGCTACTCTCTCTAAACCCACCCAGCGCCACACAAATCTTGAAATTGTGTCCACAGCACGTTAAAAGACCGGGCAGCTATCACAGACGACATATTGCCCATTTTTTGAATGAGGCAAGTCTCGCACCCAAACAACAGCCCCAGTTTAACTAGCCCCAGACAATCTGAAACACCGGTACATAGCAGTACATTGGAGTAAACATTGTATCCATGATGAAGGTGTGTTGTGCTGAGCTTTATGTCTTGAATCCAGAATCAAACCAGTTTGAAACATGGAGCACAAGTACCAGGACGAATGCAGCAGGACGTTGCCGTTTGGTAATAATAAACTAACCCTAGTATCTCTCTGTATCGGATGCCCACGGAAACAGAAAGTTTGCTGCAGAGAAATTCTGAAGATAATTGTTATATTCTGTATTGAATTGTTACTACTCGCATGGAAAACATAAAATCAAACGCATATGTACTTTATATAGGTCTATATTTATTATGTTACATGGTTGTACCATTTGTTGGTTCAAACATAAATACAGCAACGCTATTCTAAAGTGAAGTGAGTGAGTGTCAGTTGTGTCAATATATCCATCGTCTGAATGCGCTTTTCTGTACAAGTTCCAAAGCACTTCACACAATACAGGTTAGAAATAATTAAAAAACAGATAGACACATTATTACACAATATTAAATGCTTTTATTAATAGAAATGTTTCCAAATGCTTCTTAAAAGTCAAAAGGCAATTAATCTGTCTAATGTCAAGGGAGAGAGAGTTCCAGAGGTACGCATAGTCTCCTTTAGTGACCCGTTGAATCCAGGGGACAACCAACGGGGCTCCTTCCCCAGAACGAAGGGTTCTGTAGGGGACATAAGGGGTGAGGAGATCAGATAAATAGCATTGGTACTAGCCTGTGAAGAGCTTTAAAAGCAAGTAACAACATTTTAAAATCATTTGAAATTGTATGTGTAGCCAGTGTAGAGACTGAAGAGTGGGGGTAATATGCTCAAATTTGTTAACACCAGTAAGAAGACGGGCAGCAGCATTCTGTACAATTTGGAGATGATGAATGGCATTTTGGTTGATACCTACATATAGTGCGATACAATAATCAAGATGTGAATGAATAAAAGCACAAATAACTTTTGTAGGTCTAGAGGAGATAAGAACAATTTCATTTTAGAAATTACTTTAAGGTGATGAAAACAAGTTTGAACCCCACTGTTTATCTTATGGCCCCACCCACAGCAGAGGGCACACTCTAGATCTTCTAATTACAAAGGGAGTTAATATTTCAAACGTCAATCTGGTCGATGTTGCTCTGTCTGATCACTGTCTTCTTCGACCAGTCTATTTTTCCCAAACCAATGGCTGGTCCTGCAGTTGTTCGGAGGAGATAAATGAAGGCACAGGAAAACTGTTTATGGAAATGATAAACTTTGAAAATGTCTCAGGTTCTAATGTAAATGATTTGTTGAACTCGGTTACATCTCGTGTGTTGAATGTTCTCGACACCATTGTCCCTGTGAAGGCTAAAATAGTTAAAAATAAGCATAAGGCACCATGGAGAAATGATGATTCATTCAGGGCACAGAAAAGGGAGTGCCGGAGGGCCAAATGAAAATGGCGCAAGTCAAAGCTCCAGGTTCAAAAAGAGATTTACAGAGAGAAGTTGTACATGTACAACCTCATATTATGTAGAACTAGGGAAAGATATTTTTCTGAAATAATTGGAAGTTGTAGTCACAACTCGCGTGTCCTGTTTGCCACAGTAAACAGATTAACAAACCCTCCAGCTCAGCTGCCGTTAGAACTCATTTCCACATCCAAGTGTAAGGAGTTTGCATTATTCTTTAATGACAAAGTTCAGGGCATTTAAAATGCTATAAATTCTACAATGCAAATAATAACCCTAAAACCACCTACACACTTAGAGCTGACTCACTTTGCACCTGTAACTGACAAAACTGTCACCAGTCTGTGTTCATCTACATGCTGCCTCAATGTGTTACCCACCAGATTTATAAAGTCTCTGTGCTGAACAGTTTGTAAGCACCACTCACTCATATGGTTAACAATTTGGAACATTCCCAATGTCTTTGAAAACTGCGGTCATAAAGCCTCTCCTAAAGAAGAGCAGTCTTGATGCCGCAGTACTGAGTAATTACCGGTCCATCTCTAATCTGCCATTTTGGGGCAAAGTCCTTGAAAAGGTTTGTTTACCAACAGCTCACTGATTTCCTTTTAATAAACAACTGATTTGATGTTTTCCAGTCAGGTTTTAGACCTCATCATAGCACTGAGACTGCTCTTGTCAAGGTGACAAATGACATCCCGTAAACACTGACTGGACAAAGCTTTAATTCTGTTAGATTCTGAGTGCTGCTTTGACATTGTCGATCATGTTGGGTTCCTCTTACAGAGAGGTGGGTGGGCATCACTGGCACTGCCCTAAAACTGGTTAAAGTCCTATCTGGAAGACAGGAATATTTTGATGAAATTGGTAACTGTGTCTCAGACCAGAATGCCTGCTCTGTGGGGTGCCCTAAGGGTCAATCCTGGGGCCCTTCTAATTCAACCTCTACATGCTGCCATTAGGTCAGTTGATACGCAGCGAAAATGTGCCTATCACAATTATGCAGACGACACTCAGATCTATGTTTCACTGACGGCAGGTGAATATGAATTGGATTCACTCTGTCACTGCATCCAACAGATCAGTGTATGGATGCAAACAACTTTCTCCCGCTGAACTTGACAAGACTGAAATGATTGTCTTTGGCCCACAGAAACAAAGAGAAAGTGTTAGCAGTCACCTCCAGACTATTTCTCTAAAACCTACAAATCAAGTTAGAAATCTGGGGGTAATAATCGACTCAGACTTGAATTTTAACAGCCATGTCAAATCAATAACACCAGCAGCCTTTTACCATCTAAAAAACATTGCCAAAATCAAAAGTAATAGTGTCTAAACCAGACTTGGAGCGACTTATCCATGCGTTTGTCTCTATTAGATTAGACTACTGTAACGGCCTGCTCTCCAAAAGAGCTGTACAAATCAGCTCTGACGAGCAGGCGTTACAGTATACAGCTGCAGTACATCAGACGCTGCTGCTCGGGTCCTGACTAGAACCAGGAAGTATGATCACATTAGTCCTGTGCTCAGGTCTCTGCACTGGCTCCCTGTGGCTCAGAGAGTAGACTTCAAAGCAGCTCTGCTTGTATACAAGTCTCTCCATGGCCTAGCACCAAAGTATATCTCGGACTCAGAGGACTTCAGGGACCGGCCTCCTGCTGGTGCCCAGAGTCAGGACTAAACAATGGGGAATCTGCGTTTTAGTTTTATGCAGCTAAAATCTCGAACAGTCTTCCTGTGATGTGAGACAGGCACTACTCTGGTATTCAGATCAGAATCAGAATCAGAAAGGGTTTATTACCATTGTCAATGAACAAAATTCACAAACATAGAACTTGTCTCGGCCTTAAGGTGCAACATAAAACACTGATCAATAATAAAACAACATATATTCAATCAAAGGGCATGCATTAAGAAACATTCTAAAAATACAAATAGAATAAAAATAAAAATGAAATAGGATTACTATGTACACAAGATTACAGTTAAATTTAAAAGTTGTAGCGCAGAAAGTGACAGTGCAGTGAGTGATAAATAGTTGCATTTAAAGTGGCAGGTGTTTAATAAGTGTTCATGAGTCCAACTGCAGAGGGAAAGAAACTATTCTTGTGGCGGGAGTTCTGGTCCGGATGGACCGTAGCCTCCTGCCTGAGGGGAGTGGTTCAAATAGACCATGTCCAGAGCCCTGGAGACGTACAGGTCCTGCAGAGATGGAAGTCTGCAGCCGAATCACCTTGCGCTGTAGTTTCTGTTTGTCCCTGGCTGTGGCTCCAGTGCACCACACGGTGATGCAGGCAATTGGTATTGTTCAAATCTAAGCTAAAAAACTGTTTTGTTTGGCTGTGCATATGACTGAAATTATTATTTTCTTTGCACTCTCTCTTTTATGTCTTAAACTATTTGCTAGCCTGAAAATGGCCTTTAAATTTCTTTCAATTAAGGTTTTGTGATTTCTGTCTTGCCTTTGTGATTTAAATGATTTTTTTTTTCTGTTGTGTGAGGCACTTTGAATTGCCTTTGTGTACGAATTGTGTACTACAATAAAAGGCCTTGCCTTGCCTTTATCTGACTTCTAAAAGACAGATTAGAATCAAAGAACACACCAACATTTCAGCGCAGTAGGTTTGAATATTAAGCCAGGTCCCTAAAATCAGCACTGGCAAATTCCAGAGGTCCAATCAGGATTATCTCAGTTTGTTATTATTAAAACAGAGGTAGTTCTGTGTCAGCCAACGCTGTATGTCTCTTAGATAGGTGTGGGTGGCAGCAAGGTTTTGAAGTGCTAATTGGCATGTAGATTTGCGTGTGATCAACGTAGAAGTGATAAGACACATTGTGGGATTGTAGTAGTTGGCCAAGTGGAGTCATATAAATACAAAATAAAAGTGCCCCTAAAACTGAGCCTTGAGGTACCCATGTTTAAGGTTGCAAAGTGTAGAGTGCCTATTATTAAAAGTCATGTAAAAGAGGCAATTTAAAGATATACAATTTCAGAAGTAAAAGAAGCAGACCAAACTGTTATCCCATTTTATCATGACTGTATCTTAGGTCAGATACATCACTCGTAATGTAAATAAATATCATGATACATGTTTAGGAAATGTACATGTGTTTTCACTCAAGTAGTTACAGTTTAAGTGTTACATTGACTTAGCTTTTAGTACTGTACTTACAGCTCTAGCATGCCATCGTCTCCTTTTTTTGTGGGAATAGCATCCGTTTGTAGTAAGTCCAGCTTCAAAAGTGACTGTAATTCTGGAAGCCTATAATAGTATAAGTGTCATTCACAAACAAAAACACTCCAGAAATAAACTCCAGGCACCTTGCACGCAATGTTTCTTCTTTCGGGAAATGAACACACATTTTCTCCAAGAAGACATGGTGAACAACAAAAAGACGAGTAAGTAGCAGTTCCTCTTGAGCGCAGAGGGAGGGGTATTTACAGGCGCAGAGCGCTTCTTGGAGGAAGGGCTGAAACAGAGAAGCGCTGCGTCATCTTGGTGAGTAGGCCCCATTCGCGTGCTCATCCGAGGGACTGTTGGAATCGATAAAAAAAAAAAAAAACACTTTGGGCACATATATGAGGTACCAAGGTAAGAAGTTTAAAAGCTAAGAAAAGTTGATTGTGGAAAAAAAACCTTCCCAACCACTTCAGATGGGAGATCACCTATGGTGTGAAGAAATGTATTTATTGACGGCATGCTGAATACAAGAAAAGACATTCAGACTTCAGAAAACTAAAATTACTTTAATAAAAGGGTTTTACATTCAACTTTGTAATGATCCTGGTCTAAAACAAATGTGTAAGCCTCACCTGACCAGCTGTCCCGTTTCCTACGTCCTCACTGTCCCCTCAAAAGTGTCCACAAAGTGTCCTCAAAAGTGTCCACTAAGGGCCCAAAAAGTATCCTCAAAAGTGTTCACAACGTGTCCACAAAGCTAGACTTGTGATACTTCATTTGCATGCTTTACCAAATCACAACAAAAACACATCATTTAAGATTATTACAAAAAGTGACCTTTTGGATAAAACCTCTTGCACTTTAAATGTATAAAGGTTCCACTACTTTTATTTAAATTTTCGCACATATTTTGAGATGTTTTAAACTGGTTTAGATCTTGTTTTGTTTTAGTTTAGTCTTGGCGTAATCCTGTTTAGACCTTGATTCCAAGGTTTTATTTAACTATTTTATAGAAAGGAAATTGAAAAAATATTTCTTAAATTGCCTAAAGTTACATGAGCAGAATTTCCATGTGGTACAACTTTCACTTCAGTGGGTGTACTTATTATTGCTACACGTCTGTGCATAACTTAACGCCCCACTGTGAAACATTTCAGCCAATAAATAGGCTAAAAGAGAAGCTTTTATTTCAATTGTCGATTTTTTGTATATGCTGAATACTAAAATACATGCATCTGTTATGTGAACAGAGTTGCCCCTCCTCTGCCACATTTTTTGAGTAGCAAGCTGCAACTGTGTCATGGCTGCGTTAACAACTTTAGTACTTCGCATGGCCCTTACAAAACGAAACACTTTCTGCCACTCATCAATGCAGTTTGTTTTATTTTGAAAGGGTTATGGTAAATATTGATGTTTTTGGAGCCTTGACATTGCATCATGCGCTGGGGGAACTCTGAGGTTTTTCTAATTGTGATATGTGAATAAAGACACGACTTGACGGTGGCATGCCGTCTGCAATGCAGAGGCCTGTTTGCGCAGCCCTGTTGGCTAGTCCTAACCTTGCCAGCAAGAGTAATTCTTGCGATCATTTTGAGTTCACAAACTCACAAGAATCCATCTTGTTAGGCTCCCGGTTGTGATTGGGCCTGTATGGAGATTGGACCAATCACAGAGCAGCATTGGGCAGAAGCCAAAGGTGAAGTGCCCAAACAACCAAAACAAACATACCGACAGATGTACATCGACCTGTTTTAGCAAAAATACAGACTATTTTGTTTTTCCGACACAACAGGATTTAACACAATTGAGTTGATTTTTCTGCTTTTTCACAGCTGTGACCTATTTGCATTGTTTTAGCGCACCATTCCAGAGTGATTCATGTGTAGCACTCAAGTCAGGATGCTACACATATCAATTTATCGTAAACCAGGTTATGCGACTCCCGGCCAACCATGAAATCTCCTGTTTCCCCCAGTTGCCACTCGGCCAGCAGGTATAGTAATAGTGGACAAGGATTACAGAGGAGGGACCTAGGGGAGTTCAGCTGCAGTGCTTCTCTTATAGGATACAGATGAAATACCATCGACAAAACAAATTTTGTTCTTGCCTCCTTAAGGACAAGAACACACTCCTTGCTTATGAGATATGAACTGGTCTTAACCTATGGCAGGCACATCCTCTGCTTGTCTCCTTAGAGATGTTATGGCCTTGCCTGTAATATTTAAAAGCGTCCATGGAAACAAGCTAGTAGAGTGCCCACCACCAAAAATGTTACAGTGGGGCTTTAAGTAGAGACATGAAGCACTTCTTTCACTACCGTCCTGGACTAGCTCAGCTCGAGGAACTCGCTCTGTAGACTGCCCTCGCTGTGGGAGAAGTTGACCATCTCCTCCACCCCATCATGCTCCTCCTCTTCCTCCTCTTCCTCTGCCTCCCGGGACGTCTGTGCCTCCCCCTCCGCACCTCCCTTACCCCCCAGCTCCAGGTAGCCCTTGGCTGTCTGGTTGCCTCCTCTGCCGCCCTTCGCCTGGATGCCCTCAGTCTTGCTCTTTGCCGGTTGTACCATCAGGATGCCTTCATCCAGGATGGGGGTCCCGTCTGTGCTGTTGAAGTCGCCCCCTGCCCGACTCGCCCTCTCCGCGTGAAAGATGTGGGCGTTGGGGTCCAGGGTGATAGTGGATTTGCTGGTGCACAGACCCATCACTGCACAAAAATGATTTCTGCATGAGTTTGGATTGGATTAGTTTTTTAGTTTAGATTGTTGCTATAGGATTATTTATTTTACAATCTACACCCACAAACTAAGTAAATCTAAATAACTCAAAATCACATGTTGAAATGAAACATATTCCATTTGGGGTTGGATGAGTGGAATACCTTGCTGCAAATTTATGTTGGTAGTTTACGTCTTCTTAATCTGCTCCCAAAAAAAACCCGTGCTGTTAGAATCTGTACAGAAGTTCCAGGTTGTAATTCAATTTTTAAATAAAATATTTAAAAGTAAATGTTTGCCAGAATCCTTTATGTTTAAAAGCTGATAAAGAAAAAAAAAATCTGTTTATAATTTCTTGGTTGGTTCTTGGTCGTTCAGTCCATGAGCGCTGTCTCACTCTGCATGTAGAGATGTGAGTCTGACTGAGAAGAGAGACCTGTCCACAGCAGACCCTTCTCACCCCTGTCAAAGCAAGTGGCCCTACAGCTTTGGAGTAAGCTAAAATTAGCAACATGCTCTTCCATTGTCAAGAATTTACCTGCTTTTAATTTCTGCTGAATATTCAAAGAAAGAGTTGAAATATAACTTAAAAAACGATATGTACATGGAACTGAATATTGCAGCCTTAGATGGTTCTGGACAAGTGGACAGTGGCTTAAGCATTTCTCTAACAACAGTAGGGTTGCCGACAAGGCTGTACTCACTAAGACTATATATGTGACTAGCAATAGAGTCTTCAGTTGGCAGTTCAATCGCTGACCAAGTGCACACTGTTTATGTGCCCATGTCCGGAATAACAAAACTGCTCAATGTCAGTATGTCTACTTACATACATTTTGCGAGTTTAGTTTAAATCATGTTACTAAGATCCCAGTTAGCTCCTGACTAATTAGCTCCAGTTGCTATTCTTCAGAGTACACTCACTGTTGTATTAAATATTTTTTTTGGATATACTTATTTGAGTGGTTTGTCTTCTTATTGTCAGGACAAACAATATTTTTCAAAATAAGCACTTTTACCTAGTTTATCTGACCTATTCTCAGAGGCACAGTACACTTCACTTCCAGGAAAGTAGCTAGCTAGCCTTCTAGAAAGCCTATGCACCATGGAGAGAATTTTATTTTCTGTTTATGCGCTCCTCCTAGGATACGTTATTGCCTGCCATAACGTTGCTGTGTTTTAATGATTAAAAGTTAACAGTTGGATGACTGAAAACGTCCTTCAGCTGAGCGGTTCCAAATCAGAAATAAGCTTAAATAACCTTTCACAATCAATCTCCCATTTTCAAATCTCCCTCGGGCTTCTCTCCACAAACTTCATTACTTCAGCTATTCTGTGTCAGTTTTGACTGTTATCTTAACTTCAAAGCCCACAGCTTTTTCTGTTTAGACCCCTGCCATTCCTTGCGGTCTTGTAGAGGCACTTTTATCGAATGGCCTTCCTTTAACTGTTGTAAACCTAATTTAATGTATTTATTACTGCTTTCTTCCTTACTGAGTGTTTTCTCTATATTTTGATTTGTCCCCAACCGTCTAAGGTGCTCTATAAATAAAGATTTGTTTATGTGTAGTGTATGTCCTGGGAACACCTCAGGATTCCCCTGGAGGAGATGGAGAAAGCGTGGGTGGAGAGAGGGGTGTGGACATTTCTGTTCAGACTAATGCCCCTGAGATTTATTTCAGCGTGATATTTTACTGGGCAGGTCAACTGATTGTAAAGCAGACGTTGGCAGTATTTATAGTCTGCGTGGGTTTCATGCGTTGTCGATAGTAGAATATGAGCTAGCTGCTATCAATTCCCATTAATTTTTTTTCCCTGACACTGACGCAGAAAATCAGGTTAAGGGGGCGTGTCGGCAAAAATGACGACATTTCGCCACGCGGACGCTCCAAGCATAAAACTAGCATTATTCTAACTTGGATATATGAACAATTATAACTAAAAAACATCACATATTAGTCGCTGAATAATATCAAATAATTTTTATAATAATTTAAAATAATAAGGAAAAGTATACTACAATGTGAGATTGGCCGGTCAATTTGAAAGGCCCTTGGATTAAAAATGTGTTACCACTTTGGAAGTACGTCTATGAGATCTCAAAATCATGTCTTTACTCTTGCTAGCTGAGGTCCTTAGACACACGTGGTTTGAGCAGGTCATTGTGGTTGCCTCAGCTGGTGTGAATGGCTCTTCACACGAGCTGAAGAGAGGGTTAGGGTCTGTTTTTGGCACACAAGTGCTATGTGCCCTGATAAAATGGCTTACAATGCAAACATCTCTTTTAATTGGTTAAAGAAATAGGGATGATATACCCTAATTGTCTTGTGTCCCCTACGTGTGTGTCGTGACAGAATGGAAAGGATCGATTTACTTCACCAGCCCCAAGTTGTAATCATTAGCAATTGATCCAACAACGCCACCCCGAGGGTGACATAGGTACATTAATTAAAGCTTCAAAAATTTAAACAAAGCATCGCACTCTCAAAATGCAGATGTCAATTTTATTAACTTAACTCTTATTTTTTTTTAAAACAAACAATTGCCATCTACAATCTGAGAGTGCGAAGCTTTGATTGAAATTCTGACACATCTGCTCCAGTATCCTCACCTCAAGTAAGGCTTTGTGTCAGGGCAATCAAGGCAAGCAGTGATTGGTCTGAACATGAGGACAACACAGCCTCAAATCACGCTGAAAAAAACAGTTTGGGAATCTTGCAATCAATGCAAACTTTTTTTTGACACAACCATTCCACTCAATTTCTTAATGATGTACTGCCTCAAAACCTCCACCATGGACACAGTGGATGGCAAACTTTGGAACATATTCCTGGCAGCTGGGAGGAAAGCCCCCACAAACAAATTATTACTCAAACCGCTCTGACAATTAAGGACTGGACTAATATTGTAACAGACATACGCACAATGGAAAAAATTACTTCTGGACTCAGAGAACAGACAAATTTAATGGAAAATGGAATTTGGGGGGAGGTTGAATATGCTTGAACTCTTCTTTTTTTTTTTTTTTATGCAGCCCCTTTTTTTCTAATTTTATTCCTTTACTTACCTTCCTGGTCCTGTTTTTTTTTTGTTTTTTGTTTGTTTGTTTTTATAATGTTATAGTGTCTAAACCAGCAACCTATGGCAGTAGATTGTATCCCATGCGGTTTGCTCTAAGTAGAATTAGACTACTGTTATAACGAGACCTGGCGTGCACTGGACCTATACTGACCGTAAACCTGATGCTGAGAAACAAACACGCTGCAGTATCACCAGAGAAATGCTTGCAACATGCGTACAAGCGGGTCTTGCTGTTACTAGAGGAACCAGGTAGTTTTTATTGATCAATCAACATCCTGAATGCTCAAGGTTCCTAAATACCATGCAGTCCTGTGCAGACTCAACTAGTGAATAGATCATCTTCCCCAAAGTGCAGACAAATCTGCTTGTTATACGTAAGTCTCTCCATGGTCCTAGCCACCAAAAGGCACCATCTCGGACATGAGGTGCGCACATGAGCTCAGAACCAGAGATGAACCATCTCCCGAGCGTTGTAGTATCCTCTAGAGGGACCCACGGCACCCGACCTCCGCTGCCTGACCCAGCAGTGGTCAGGACGTGTCTAAAATACCTATGCGGCTGTGCAAGTCCTTCCTGCAAGTCTTCCTCTTGTAACGAGCTTCACAAGATACACGGGAGACAGCCTCCTGAAGGATGTGAGGACAGCCGCACATCTGCCAATGTTCAAATCGTAAAACATAAAAACTTGTTCCGCCTATAACCCCTTTCAGAGCTAAGTGATTAAATGCAACCGGCCACCAGATCGACTTTCTGTTGCGACTCTTCTACTTATGTCTTGAACTATTATTTTGTGATTTCTGCCATGTCTTTGTGATTTTAATGCATTTTTTCCTGTTGTGTGAAGCACTTTGAATTGCCTTGTGTATGAATTGTGCTCTACAAATAACCTTGCCTTGCCTTAAATTATTATTATTTTTTGCTGTTGTTCTGTTGTTGTTTTTGTTGTCCTTTGTTCTTAAATTTCTTTTAAATAATAAACAATCCCAGACCCCAAGTCTGCTTGCCCATCCATAAAAGTCACTGCATGCTATATGCTTTCTTCAATACATTAATTAAGGCTAAAATAGGTAAGTATTGGAAGACAGAGACATGTTGTTGGAATCGCAACAATACAAATATTTCTTATTTTTAAATTACAATTTTGAAGAAATTAACACCCAATATGAATGTTCAGAACCATGCACAGCAAGAAGAGGACAAATACATACCAAGTTCAATTTGGCGTGCCACACGCACTGAGGACAAGGCAGAGAAGGGTGGTCCTAACCTGAGCACTACACTAAAAGCAACAACTAATCAGAAGGCTAACGTTTAATGTTAGATGCAATTTTGAGGACATACAGCACCAGATTAGGATATTTTAAAACAATAATCAGGAGAACTCTCCAACTCTTCACTTTTTAACATGAAGAGTTGCTTGGGGAAATGTGGGCACAGTACACCAACGTGTTTTAAGGAACAAACGCCCAACGCAACACATGGTTAATTTGATTCTGTACGAGAGCATCGGACTGTCTGTGGCTGATCGCACACATGTTCACCTTGGGTTTAGGACGAATCCCCGCACCTCTGTACCTCTGCGCTTCGGTCCTGTACCTCTCCACGCTCGTCTCGTTCTCCGCGGGGTCCCTCCACACACCGAGGTAAGAAGAGAAGAGCAGTCAGGGAGGCAGAGAAATGAGGCTCTGCATTGTGCCAGTTTATGGCATTATGCACAAACTAATGAAAGGGTCATAGTCTGTGAAAGCCTATTCTAATTACAATGGCACTAAATATAAATGTAATTTGTAGCATTAAACTCTCATAATTACTGTGATTTCAGGTTAATATAGGTGTTTATGCAGTGAAAATAAATGTTTTATTGTATTATTTTTATCAGTTATAATGTTTTATCATTACTTGAGGCTGTCAGGGAATGGAATAATTTTTCATCCCCAAGGGAGGCACTCCAGAAAAAGTATGAGAAGCACTGAGTTAAAGCCAAGACCTTAAATATAAAATATTACAAATACATTTTGGGGTAGAAATAGTAAAACTAGAACAAATATAAATATTGCATATGGTGTCACTTCCACACTAAAGTTGTTATCTCAATGGCCATTGTCTATTAACTTAGATAAAATTCCAAATAAGCAATAAATGACCAAGTGTATCATTTTTGTTGTTTGTATATTATGGTATGTTATATTGTATTGTATGTATGTATGTTATTGTGCGTCCCATGTGTGATACAATATATATTATATATATATATATATATATGATAATATATATATAATATTTAATATATTATTAGTACTATATTAATATATATATACTAATATAATATATAACCTAGTATTAAAAATGAGAAGACAGCAGATTAAGACAAGACTCCCAAAAAAAAAAATTATATCCACCCCAGATAAGGAACTGAATTTTGATCGTACTCTCAAATTCAACTACTTGTAAAAGAACAATTGAATACAAACGAAGAAACTACTAACGATGAAAAGAAGGGGAAATACTTCTAGATTCATGGCCCAAATGTTTTTCAAAATGTTTCCACTCGTATTTTTAAAAGTGTTTTGGGCGTAACCAGTAAGTGTCCGGTATTAGTTACATCCAATTAGTAAAAGTTTACGATTGATTACGTCATTCTAAATGCCATGCTAAGTCATCAAAATGTGTCGCTTTATTACTGTACTCGACCGTGGAACTGTTTTGGTTGTGTCCACTCTGCCTGTAGTGCTCCATCATAATTTTGATCTCTTTTCGAGTCCTTTTTACAAGTCGTTTACGCCGAAACAACATTGTTTACCGTGTGGGGAAAACCAACATCTTACTTCCACATTTTGCCGCACTGCCCAAATTGGCCATTCGCACATGCACTCAGCAGTCTGACAGCCGGTCAGCGAGGGAGAAATCTGTTTTGAAAGTTTTATGTCCGTGTGTTAACTATGTAAGTTTGCTGTGTGTGTCAATTGTACAAATGAATAATGTATCCATTTATCTACTGCATGGTATTTTTATGATGCCTAGAGGTGGTACTTTCTGACGTGAGTTAGAATTTAAAAAATTCCTTATTTTAAATTTGGACCTTTTATGTAACACTTTTGTACACTTTAATGTGGAGTGACCCTATAAGCATCAGCTCTTTCCTGTTTATTGTTGCACAGCGCTAACTAAAGACCTAAATTATTATATTTCCTGTGCATAATGCATCTAATATTATCCAAACCCAATGCATTACATAAAGAGACTTAATAACGCAGAAGCGTTGTAACGTTACAGAAAACCCTGGTGATAAACCGAAAGTTGTGTAAGTGCAGCTGGCCGTGCTATGCAGGGTGCTTTGCCCCAACCCACTGTAGCTTGTTTGAAGTTTCAGATATACAGAGTACAGAGTCTTTATTTTTGCAAATAGTATTTTATTTACAACTATTTACAACTACAAAGTCTACCTGTAGGGGTGATTTAAAACATAAGTAGTAATAATAATTTCAAAATAAATAAAAATTCCCATTGTCTCCTCTAAGAACATTTTGTGAACATTTCAAATACATTGTAAACAGTAGAGTAGAAAGATATAAAAAAGAGAAACACTCAACTGTAGCTTGTTTAAAGTCTTTAAAGTTTTGTACGCACAGAAATTATGGTGAAATAACTTACTTGTTTTTCCAAAACATATAAGCTGTAAAAAATTCCAATTCATGGGAGTAATCATGCCAAAATAAATATATAAACTTTAGAAATAAATAAACTTTAACCACAGTTATTTACAAAGTGTCGCTTCTGGCTCCAAATAAAATGTAAACTTTTTATAATAATATTGACGGAAACTATCAAAGCTATTTATTTGTTGCAAATGCTTGCGAACCATTTTGGGCCACCAACCCACCATTTTAGATTAGAGGTGGGCGATATTGATAAAAATGGATACTTCAGTATATATTTTTAACTATTCCCCTGATTTTATTGAGACAATATGATGACTGTGAAAAAAAAACATTCCAAGTCTGCTTCATTATTATTTCTAATCCATTTCTTATTGCAGCCTTTTTAATTTTGTATCTTTTTTGGTGTTCCATTTTACAAGGTTCCAATGCCTAAATGAGTCCAAGAGCATCCGGGTTCCTGAAGATGTTTTCTTCATTTATTCCTTTTTGTCTACCATCGTGCTGCTGGGCATGTTAATCAGAATCAGAATCACAATGCGCTGTAGTCTCTGTTTGTCCCTGGCTGTGGCTCCAGCGTACCACACGGTGATGGAGGAGGTGAGGATGGACTCAATGATGGCCGTGTAAAATTTCACTATCATCTGCACTGCAGATGATGGTGAGGCTTTCCTCAGCTGCCGCAGGAAGTAAGATCCTCTACTGGCTTCTTTGATGAGTGAGCTGATGGGGGCTCCCACTTGAGGTCCTGGGTGATGGCCGTGCCAAGGAAGCGGAAGTGACTTGGTGATGGGGAGTCTGTCATGATGAGGGGGGGCTGTAACTTTCCTGAAGTCCACGCATCAATCGCCACTGTCTTCTGGGCGTTGAACTCCAGGTTGTTACCGCTGCACCAGGACACCAGCCGCGTCACCTTCTCCTGTAGTACAGACTCATCCCTGTCCGAGATAGCCCGATGAGGGTGGGTAGTCTTGCGAACTGATTTTTAGTCGTCGGCTGGAGGTGCAGCAGTTTGTGTACAGGGAGAAGAGGCAGAGGAAAAAAGTACACAGCCTGTGGAAGTCCTGTGCTGATAGTCCGAGTGTTTCTGAGAAAACATTCTTCCCCCGTCACACATTACTGCTCCGATCCGTCAGGAAGTCAGTGAATCCACCTGCAGATGAGTCGGGCCCACGTTGAGCTGGGAGAGCTTGTCCTGGAGCAGAGCAGGGAGGATGGTGTTGAATGCAGAGCTGAAGTCCACAAACAGGATCCTGGCATAGGTTCCCGGGGAATCCAGATTCTGCAGGATGAAGTGGAACACATAAACACAAAGCTGTAACCCTCTCATTTTCGGTTAAATCACTAATTCTGGGATGAATCAGTGTCAGTTTGTACTCCAAACCCACCAAGAAAAAATTAAAATTAATTAATTAATAGGCCTTTTATATGAATTCTGCCTTGACTTTTCTTTATTTGATTACCCTAAATCAGGCTTTAAAGGGGAATTGTCAAAAATAAAGAATCACATTTTGAAGAAAAGACTTTAATCAACATTGTTTTACAGCTATAAAGGCGGTAATTGAAGGCAGACAATGACAATCAATGTTGTTTTACAGGCGTAACTTGAAATACCATTGAAAATATTACATTGAATGAACATCGTATATGTAGTAATAATATAGAAAACAGTTGTGAATTGACTTGTGGTGGACATTCACCATGCGCTCAGTCTAGCATTTTGTTAGCTGCTAACTAGCTAGTTAGAAAAACATGTTAAAATCAAATATACTGCGAGTTAACTTCAGCAAAACATGGTAAAATAGGCACAAGATAAGTATAACACAACATACAATTACCAGTTTGTATTTACAGTGGCTACACATTAGTGAATTATACATTTTGTCCACCCAAATTCACAGACACCTTGTCTCGAGTCCTCAATTACAGTGAAGACAACTCTGAGTTCCTGCGGCAACAGTCTGTGCAGGTATAGCAGGCAGAAGATGGCGCTGCTTTCCAATTTACAGGGATTTAACGATGCTCATATTAACTATGTTACATACATGTGTCCTTTTGGGATTAAGCTTGGAAAAGGGATATCTAAACCGTTCAACGGCATAGATTTGAGAGATGCTGTTTGTCATCTCCTATAATCTCCAAATAATGCTCTTATTTACAGAAAATACATTTCAACCCTTTACTCTAGTCATAACTATCTCAAAGAAAATAATCACACGGTCTATCTAGCCGGCAAATATATTCCTCACAAAATAAAACAGAGAAACCGTAGAAAATGAGTTATCCACAACTTTTTCATTCATCTCACAAATCAAACAAGCAGGAGGCCTAACACTTCCACCAGTTCTAGCATAGAGGGTTTGAGGCTGGATGCTGGCCTGACTGTTCTTGGGAGTAGGCATTAGTATCATTATCATTAAACTGGAACTGAGAAAAACTCTCAGTCAGACCTGACGCTTCAGTCACTACATCAGCCTCGGCAGACTGGCCATCCACAGAATCAGCATTGGAAAGAGAGATCTGACTGACAACAGTGCCCTTGTCACTGACATGGTTGGTTTGTAAAAGCTAGTTAATAGTTTTTGTCTCGCTGTCCTGTACTTCAACAGGGATCTCAAGGTCACAGGGGATACTATGTGCCAAGGAAAGCCAATCGGATTGGTGCGGACTTCCGTCACCAAGTGGGAGGAAGATAACAGGAAGCAGAAGGTTTCTGTGAACAACTTTGACTTTCGGAGTGTCAGGGTCCCTGATAGTATACACATAGATCTCAGGACTTCATACACTTTAGAGTCCCATTTGTCCACAACTTTCCTTTTAATAGAAGTGGCTGTCTGAATCATCAATACATTTATATAATTATGATATTATTCCCCTTTATAGCTCTGATTTATAAGCTTTAATACATAATTCAATCAAATGATTAAGGTGGTCGTTGCTTTGTTTAATTTCTTGGGTATGATAACTTCATATTTGTAAATATCTATAAAAGTCCAGTTCCTCCCAGCCAAAGGATTCCTTCAACATATTAAAATGTTTTGGGTGATTTTCTTTTACAATCTGGTGAAAAATGTTTATATCTTTTGTTATCCAGACTTTAAAAAATCTCAAATCTTTTAGATTATATGTTTTGATTAGTTATTTCCATGTTGTAAACACAGAGTATACTCATGGGTATGGGATAAGAGTTTTTTTTTTTTTATATTAGTAAAAAGAGGGATATATTTTTTCTCCATAACAGATAGATCTTTATGTAGGACCACAACCAAATATCTTCGTGATTCTGTTTGACAACTAAAATGGTTAGCCTTTCTAAAGGCAAGGTAATTCAAGTTTAATTGTAGAGCACAATTCGTACTCAACACAATTGAAAGTGCTTCACACAACAAGAAAAAAAAGTGTGCAAATTAAATCATTTCAGTCATATGCACAGCTAAGATTTTGCTAGATTTTAACATTGTCAGAGTAGAGGCCTGTCTCACATCTTCAGGAAGACTGTTCCAGATTTTAGCTGCATATACCTGAAATGCAGATTCCCCATTTTTAGTCCTGAATCTGGGCACCAGCAGGAGTCCGGTCCCTGAGGTCCTCAGAGTCCAAGATGGTTCATATGGCACTAACATGTCCGAGATGTCCTTTGGGGCTAACAGCACAGTACTCTACAAGGCTGTGTACTTTCTCCTCTGCTCTTCTCCCTGTACACAAACTGCTGCACCTCCAGCCACGACTCCGTAAAAATGATCAAGTTTGCGGACGACACCTCCCTAATTGGGCTTATCTCGGACAGGGATGAGTCCGTCAACAGGAGGGAGGTGGACCGGCTGGTATCCTAGTGCAGTGGTAACAGCCTGGAGCTTAATGCCCAGAAGACAGTGGAGATGATCGTGGACTTCAGGAAAGTCACTTTTGATTGCACTTTGTATTTCAGCTCCAGGATAATCCATCCATCCATCTTCTTCCGCTCATCCGGGGCCGGGTCGCAGGGTCAGCAGTCTTAGCAGTCTTAGCAGAGACTCCGACACTTCCCACAATGTCCCTGACCTCCCCCGAGATCTGGCAGGTCGAGAACATGGTCTGCTTGGACTCAATGTCCCAGGCCTCCCCCGAGATCTGGGAGAAGCTCTCCTGGAGGTGTGAGTTGAAGACCCTGCCAACAGAGTGCTCCACCAGATGTTCCCAACAGACCTTCACAATGCACATGGGCCTGCCAAGTCCGTCCGGTTTCCAGCGGATCCAACTCACCACCAGGTGGTGATTGTTTGACAGTTCTTCATCTCTCTTCTCCCGTGTCCAAGACACACGGCCAAAGGTCTGATGATACGACAACAAAGTCGATCATTGACCTCTGGCCTAGGGTGTCCTGGTGCCACGTGCACTGATGGACACCCTCGAACATGGACTTCTGTGCAAGCCACGGACTGTCCATAACAAACACCAACAACTGAACACCACTCGGATTCAGCCCAGGGAGGCCTTTATTCCCGATCACCCCTCTCCTGGTGTCACTGTCATTGCAAATGTGGGCGTTGAAGTCCCCCAGTAGAACAACAGAGTCCCCAGTTGGTGCACTATCCAATACCCCTCCCAGGGGCTCCCAGAAGGGCGGGTGCGCTGCACTACTGTTTGGCCCATGGGACGACACAGCAGTAAGAGACCTGTCCCCAACCCGTAGGCATAGGGACGCGACCCTCTCGTTCACTCGTGGCGGCTGAGATGTGGAGCTATAAGCAAGTCCACACCAGCCCGCTGTCTCTCCCTGCGAGAAATACCAGAAAAGTGGAGGTTCCAGCCCTTCTAAAGGAGATGGGTTCCAGAGCCCAAACTGTGCGTGGAGGTGACCGCTTGACCTACCACACCAGCTCAGGCTCTTTCCCCCCCAGTGAGGTGACATTCCATGTCTCCAGAGCCAGTTTCTGTGGCCGTAGATCTGGTCGTCGAGGCCTCCGGTGTCGACTGCCGTCCCAATCTCTCTGCACTGGCCCCTTACAGATCCTCCTGCAGGTGGCGGGTCCATGGGAGGATGGCCCCACGTCGCTCCTTTGAGCTGTGCCCAGCCGGATCCCATGGGGAAAGACCCGCCCACCCTAGGCCTGGCTCCAAAGTGGGGCCACGGTAACGCCAATCCGGGCAACGTAACTAGCCTCATTATCAGTCAGGTGCTCAAACCCCTAGAACATGTTAAGGTGGTGGTTCAAGGAATGGGTTTCCAGAATTATAAAATGCAGAATTGATTGCCAGCATTTATTTATTTTATTTTTACAGATCATTTTGCTTTTTCTCCCTTTGTTTCTTTTTTGCCTAGGCTATGGCTATAACTTTTCCTCTCAAAACTGCTTTAGAAGCATCCCACAGGATGGGCGGGGAACTTTTCCCAGTATAATTTTCCTCAAGATGAGTCTTAATGTCGTTCTGCATTTTTTCCTTAAACAAAGGGTCACTAAGCAGGCTGGCATTGAATCTGTGTTCTTTCGTCTTTCCTCCAAGTCTACAGTAATGTAGTTTTATATCTGTCTTTATTGAAGATAAAGAAATAGTCTATTCTAGAATAGATGGCATGTGGATTCTAAAAAATGGATATAGTTGCGTGCACTAGGTGTTCATCTCCCTCCAGATGTCAATCAGTGCTATATTCTTCATCAATTTATGGGACACGTCTAATGCAGGTCGAAAAAGAAGATTCCAATCGTCCCACAGATTAGGGTTCCCACAGAGTGGTTTGCAATCAGGTCTATAATATTAGTATAAAAGGTGATATCACTCCCTGGTGGAGCATACACATTCAATAGAGTAAAAACCCTTCCATTAATAGTTCCTTTAACCAGTACTTACTGTATCTGCCTTTTACATAAAAAATTCTGTTCAAAAGCCACTCGGTTTAAAATCAATATTGCAACTCCCCTCTTGTGTTTGCCTCTAAATGATGAATAGTGAGATTTTGTACGACACAATTTGGTTAGTTCTTTATGTTCAGTGTTCAAATGTGTCTCTTGTAAATGTATATTGTACAATTGAGGGTTTATTGTATTGATCATTTTTGAATTGAACGCTCTGGTCGAACACCACATACAAACGCAAGAACTACAGAAATAGTAAACAGATGAAAAAATTAAATAGAAAACAAAAGGGTTCATGCTCAAAACATGTACTGAATCCAAAATCTTATGATGTATAAGATCGTAAAGAGGAGAGAAGTCCATTTCTAGTGAAGGGCCCCCCGAAAAGGTACCCAACCGCTCCAGGCTCCAATCCTCACAAAGATTTGGATACACTTGAGTCCCCAGCCCTCTACATGTATTTTTGTGTAATGAGTTTATGTACTAAAGTAGACAGCCAACATGGAGCATGAAGTCTGACAAACAAATAACATCACTATAATCAGTCTCTTCAAATCTACAGAATGTATTACTATGTGACAACAACCTGAACTCACATACCCAACACTGGTGGCTCCATCTCTTGTTGCTGTTCAGTTCTCCCTTTTGCATTTTCCTTTGGAGCACCTCTGCATCTCCTGGTGTTCTGAGCATGTTTACCATCAAAAGTCACCAAAAGATTCACTGGGAAAGAAAACCCTTGTCTCTGTTCTCTTTTTCCTGAGCTCTTCACAGATGTGGTGGAACTTTTTTTGTTGTTGACGAACCTTGTATGGGATATACAGGGCAAAATAGACATGCTTGCCTTTGTACTGGAGGTACTCATTATCAGGCCTCGTGGTCATGGTCTTGTTTTGTCCTGGCGATGCGCTCTTTCTATTGTGATCGGGGGGACCACAACTACAGAGCCTGAAATGAGCTCCGGAATCACCTTCTCCAGAAAACGTGCAGTGTAGTTTCCCTCCCCACAACTCTGAGATTGTTCCTACATGGTCTGGACTCCAAATCCATAATCTTGCTTCATATTCTTGTTCTCCATCCGCAGAGTTATCAGCCACTCTCTCGGCCCTCAATGTCTGCAGATCATCCGTATTGTCTGAAATATACTATTCAGCTTTATTGATGTGTGTTCGGTTTCCTCCCCCTGCTTTAAGCTCCCTTATGCCGCTCTCATTTCCGCTCTCAGTGATGCCATATTACGCTGCATTTCATGTTTAATTTCACACATCATGAGAGTCAACTGCTGTAGAGTCATCCCCACAGCTCCATCCAACATGGGAAAGGCCCATGTAACCCACGACCTCTACCAAACCTGAAAGGTGAGATGTTCTGCTGAAGCTCATAGTGACGACTGTAAGAGTCTGTGGCGATATAAAGAGCAGAGGATCCCAGATGTCCAGCGTAGTGCAGAGAAGAAACAAGCTCCTGGGTGGTACAGCAAAGAAGACATGCCCAGTTCGTTGCAGTCGACGAGTCATGGAACCAATGTGACTGGTGTGTCTTACCTTCTCATTTATTTTAATGATCCACGGAGGTGGCTGGTGTTGGTGTGACAGCAGTTTATTATAGTTAATGAAGAAAACAGTTTTGAATTGACTTGTAGTGGACATTCGCAATGCGCTCTGTCACATCTGCGAAGACAGCATTTTGTTAGTTGCTAACTAAGCTAGTTAGAAAAACATGGTCAAATCAAATATACAGTATACGAGTTAACTTCAGTAAAACATAGTAAAATAAACACAAGGTAAGTATAACACAACATACAATTACCAGTTTAGATTTACAATGGTTACATATGAGTGAATTAGACATTTTGTTTACGTTACCTCGTCTTGAGTCCTCAATTACAGTGAAGAGAACTCTTGAGTTCCCACGGCAACAGTAAGTCCAGGTACAGTAAGCGCCAGAAGATGGTGCTGCTTTCCAATTTACAGGGATTTAACAACGCTCACATTAACTATGTAACACATAGTATTGTCCATTCAAGTCTGGCTATAACAATGACTTGAGTTGTCTCATACCTCTTCTTACTCCAATTTATTCTACAATACAGGTGTACAATTTGAATAAATGTTTATTTAATATTTAAAATGTGTGTTGTTTCAATGTTTCAATGACGTTGGTTCAGAAAATAATAAAAACACCTATTCAATATTGATTATAACGAGCGCTTTCAATGGCAATACAATGTTTTGGCATCTATGTTGATTTAACCAAAAAAAACACCTAACAATATCAATGTTGAATCAATACCTTTTAGCTACCTGGGTGTTTTCCAACAACACAAATAATGCATGATATTTCCACTTTAAAGTACTTTCTTTGGACGGAATTACAGAGGATAATAATGATAGCTTTTTTTTCTTAAAGTCCACTTCAGAGTTCCATGACAAACGCAGACAAAAAAGTCAAAACAACAACTATTCCATCTTCAGTCCCGCCCTTGGCTCCGGCTCTGTTCTGACATGTACAGTGGGTCCAAACATGCGCTCCGGTCTGCTGCCTCCCTCTTAGATCCTTGTCCCTTCCGTCCTTCGTCCCTCCTAGCTCCTCACTTCCTCGGTCCTCACCCCCTCTGTCCTGACGCCTGCGCTCCCTCAGCTCCTGTCTGCCCGCTGCTGGAGGAGTCAGGTGGGACAGAGACAGAGAAGGCAGCCCAGCGTCAGGGCAGTCCAGCCAGTCTGCAGCAATAGAGCGCGGGTATCCATTCTCCGGAGCAGAGTCAGGGAATGGAAACTTCCAGTAGGAGGTGCCACTGAACAGATACACAGCACCTGAAGAGCAGCGGGAAAGAAAAAACATGGCTTATCCTCACAGAGCTATAATAAGAACTAGATCTCTACCATCTGTATGAATGAGAGTTTGATGTGAGTAGTGGCCAGACCGTGGTACTGCACTTCTGGGCCCAGAATTAATTCTACCAATGGAGCTCAACAGTGGTTGCCCACCTCTTGGTTCTGGAAATCCATACATTTTTCCCATATGGGGCTTTTCCTTTAACCTGCTTGGGTCTATTCTACTCTGCATGACTTAGCACATTTCCACTTGATGATACCTCCTCAGACCAGGTACTTTTTCTTACCCCATTGGGTCAAGTCAACCCAAGCAGGGACTAAATGTCATATCAACAGAACGTCAGACGCTGATTGGGTAAAAGTGTAATGTTTCTTGTGAGCGACTCCAGCAGCATTAGGAGACAGAAGAACAACACTATGTCCTCCCTAAACATGCAACACATTACAGGATTTTAGAGTCTAACAATTTTTAAACGTGAGACAAAGAAATTTGACTACAGACATGAAGAGAATCCTTATGATCTCCCAGGAGCAAAGACTAAACAATAATGGTGAAAAAAGACTGCAAATGATTTGTGACTGAAAAGTATGTCTGCTCAACAGACAAACCCTAAAACACATGACAACTGCTACATACTGGGTCATCTTATCCAATGGGCTTAACTGGGCTGAAGCTCAAGGGCCTATTGAGAGAGAGGGCCTATTGCTGAGTAGCTGATTACACAGAGTGTCTCCCTCTCCTCTCTCTGTGAAAATTTGGGTTAAATCATCTTGATTTGAACTGTCAGTAGGATTGGATTGAATGCATCAGCACTAATTCAGAATTTTCAGTATTTTAAAAGCCAAAACACTAGTATTTTTCATGAAAAAATAAATAAATATATATATATATATATATATGCACGCGTGCACACACACCCACATATGTATGTATGTATATGTGTATATATGTGTGTGTATATATATGTGTATGTGTGTATATATACACACACCTACACATACATACATATATACACTATGAATATATATATATACATATTTATTTATTTTTTATTAAAAATGCTTAGATTCAATTTTGCCCTGTTTCCACGCCATGTTATACAGAGCATCACTGAACATTCGATATAATGGAATGGCTACTAGGTGCTGTGTGAGGCCATGAGCACAGAGCCTAGTAGAGAAGAGTAGAGCCAAGTGAGTACAGGGGAAAAGCCCCAATAGCGATTCTGAAATAATAAATACATTTTTTAAAGCTGCTTCTCCAGTGCAAACGTGTTTACCCTCTGCTCCCGCTCTTACGTGCTACTTCGCCTTGTCTCATCAACTTTTTTACATTTCGCCGTCTGCACTCCCCCGTATTTACTTCTCCTCTTGTTTGTGTCACTGGCCCAGATCCACTGAAAAATGTTTATGCTTAGGCTGAACCTTCTTTCATTTTCCAAGAGTTCAAGTAACCCAGCAGGCGCCGAGTGAAAACCTGGTGCTCTTTTGCATGTCTTTCCATGTCGCACCTGTCATCAAGTCAAGTTCCTATGTTGTGAATTCTGTTCACTGACAATGGCAGTAACTATATCCTGATTCCTGAATTAAAAAAAGGAAAAAAAAGAAAAAAGTCATAGACATTAGTTACCGCTGCTTAGCCTTCGTTGTGGCTTTTAAAATTGGATTTTTTCTAAATCCCTGTGGCAAATATTTATGATAAATTGACGACAGGAACGCGACAAACTTAAGTGGGCAAGACTGTTGAGCCACTCTTCTCTATTTTCAAAACATGAACTTAAAAAAAAAGAAAATCTCGAAGCGCCAAAAAGTTACCTTCGCACTGGGCCCATGACCGCTCCGCTCTAGCCGCCCTTGCCCTGATTGATCAGAACTGATCACACAGTGCACTTTTCTGTCGACACATGGTGGGCGGTGCAGGACCCGTATTGAGAAAGTAATGCATTAGAAAATATATATATTGTATATTTTAGCATCATGGGTGTCTACTATTTCTGAAGTGGGGGGGACACAGCAGCGGGGTCCTCCCCAAGGAATTTTGGCCAAAAATGGGTCACATTTACTGCTCTATTTAACCTATGCATCTAATTAATAAAGAGAATACTTATTTAAACCGAAGTGGAGGTTTAAGATTCAACCTTCCGGTTGTATATAATAGTGTTTTGAAACCCTGGAGCAGGAGATGCCCGGGGCATTCTGATGCTAATTAGGTACTCAGTGATGAGGGAGCGACAGTCAGTTTACAATAGGATATAGATAGCCCATTACAGGGCTGTTAGTAAACAAAGAGTAGTCTCAAGTGAAACCAGAAACTCCCTTTATCAGGAATGTCCCGCCCGGTGGACCGGGCTTAAACAGAGTAGGATATAAAAACCCGAGTTCCCAGACTTGATTTGCAGATTGAGAATGACTCTTGGATGAGAGTTGAAACGTTTTGTTTTTCTAAAAACAGAGTCCAGATGTTACAATTGAATTTTTCTATTATGCAGCTACTGTTAAGAATATTTTGTAGGATAGTCCTTTCTTTCTTTCAATTAAACTATTGAACAGCTGTGCATACTTCTATGGACAGACTTCTTTTGAGCAGATTAGGAAAAGACAAATCTTGTTCATATTAAAAGGTACACAATGCAACTTTTCTGGTGGGGGGTCCACTACCTGCTTGTCTCTTTGGATATGTTATTGCTTTGCCTGGAATGTTACACTATGGCATTAAAGGTATATATCATTCATTTATTCAATTATAGAGTTAGTTACCCTGAAAAATCTACATTCTTACTGTGAAAAGGCTCACCTCTTCACAGATCTGACCTGTAGCCCGGTGTCTGGCCACACGAGTCAGTGAAAGAATACGCAAGAAGTCTATCTTTGCTGGAGACCGCAGCGGTCTGGTGCAGCTTCCCAGCTATGATATTTGTTATATGAATTTTTTTTTTTTTTTAAGTTCATAGTAATAAACAAATAACAAATGAAGTTTCTGCTTAAAATAACACATTTTATTGTTAATTTCACATAAATTAGTCCCCAAAGCAGCAACATTTCACTTCACCAGTCCAAACTGCTCTGTTTGTATATAAGGAATATACAGTATATAAAGGACTAATTAACTTGTCACCAGACTTAACAGCGAGGAGCTCATTACGGTGGTTAGAGTTGCAGCTCGGGACACAATGTTCTTTCACACAGCAAAACTCTTCCCGGCCACATGTTAATCAGAAATACAGGCAGGGTTTGATACTTGCCCTTGAATGTTTTTTTTTCCAGTTTTGTTTTACCCATTAAATATTGATGAACACCCCAAGTTGACCCCATACTGACCCTCAGCGTCCGTGGTGATCCCATTGACCCCCTCATTCAGCAGGCGCGTCCAGACGTCAGCCTCCAGTCCTGGGCTCACAGTCCCGGTGTCCCCCCAGATGGGCCCCTCCTCCATATCCCACAGCAGCCCCTGCCTCCCACTGCTCATCTCATCCACTTTAAATCCCATGCGCAAGGATGAAAGGGGTGTGGGGTAGCCTTCCTGCAACGAGAGGTCCTGGAAGAGCCACACCTGTGAACCTACACCATACAACAAGTCTCAAGCCATAGCAACACTTCATTGTATAGTGTTGTACAATGTAGTGCAACACAGTCCAAACCAGTCCCTCCAAACGATCTGATCCGACCCGATTTTCCAAACACTAAAAAATGTATTTTGTCTTGTTTACTGGTTCAGTCCTGGTTTAGTTTTGGGTTAGTCTTGGTGTAGAACTGGTTGAAAAAAAATAAAATGATTTGGTCAACCCTTATCCAATCCAGCTTATTCTGTTCACAATTTGCAAACGAATTAGAAACAAAGAGCAATAGATCAGTGCAAGCGCTGCGGTAAGTAGTGAACACAGCACAAAAAAGTTCAGCCTGCAGAAAAAAAAACAATTAAATTTTATACTTACTTTGAGCACCCTCTGGTGGTTATTTAAAGCAACACACTGCAGGTGAATAAAAAACTTCTTCAGTACTTATATTTTATTATTAGGATTTTATGTAAAAATAAGACATTTTATGAACAAAAGTGGCCAAAGATGACATATTTGGTACATGAATAGAATGAATAGAAAATGAATAGAGCTATATTTAAATGTCTTCCTTTCATTATATATTTTATAAGTATTTAAATATTTACCAAGGGGTTTCTGAATATCTTATACATTAAATTTGGGGCGTATTACTTCAAGGGCTGATCTTCATGTCAAAGTGCTTTTTGAGAAAATCTTTAGGTGCAAATTGGACAATGTTGTTGTTTTCATACATTGAATGAAAAAACTTAGAAAGAACTTTGTGATATGACAATTGGAGTGTTCATCCACTGACATGACAAGGGCATTTTGTGTAAATGATGTTTGTGTGTAGTATTACCGCTGATGAAGATGATGGCATGGTCCGAGGGTCTCTCCAGCACTGCACTCAGGTTGAGGTCCAGAGGGAGGGACCTCCACAGCCTCCTCACCGCTATGCCCCGAGAGGACACCAGGCCAGAGCTGCTCACCCTCCACATGTCTTGGCCTGGACACAACACAGACCTCTGAATCCATGCTTATCACAGTCAGTTTGAATATGGCAGAATAGGGTAGGCAGAGGGGTAACGTGTCAATTTCTGTTGGTCAAGATTCGAACCCCTTTATAGTCAGAGGGACAAAGGTGGGTAGAGTAGCCAAACTTGTACTCAAGAGTACAGTTACTTCAAAAATCTTATTACTTAAGTACAGTACAAAGTAGTGCTCCAAGAAATTATTTCATATCGACAACATAAAGCTTTTGTCAATTTTAGATTTACTGACGAATACTAAAAATATTTCTTCAGTAGGAGTAAATGTATAGCGTCAAAAAATAAGTAAATGTATTATAATTGTATACAACAAATGATTCATGTTGGACAGTGGCTCCCAAACCTTTTGATAATTAGTCGCATTCCCCATATTCTGACCCACTTGAATAAAATGTCTGGATGCTTCACACAGTTATTTATTATTTATTTAAGACCCAAAGGTTATCCGTTCCATAACATAACTTATGTGCCTGAAATTAATATACCAATAACAATAAAAATGAGAGGATTTCACAAATATATTGGCTATAATTTAAGTTTATTTCATAACAAATTTGTGTGGTCATATATTTAAAGGTAAATGTACTGGGCCAAACAAGTTCAAGGGCCATATTTTGCCCCCGGAGGTAACGTTAAAGAGAGCCTTTTCCAAGTTTTATAAGGGGTCAGGGCTCTCTTTTACTTTGTTGCCGACCTTAACGCTGGCGTGAAGAGGCTGGACTTGGCTGCTGCCAGTTCATATATGGTGGTAGTGTTTGAACCAATGACTGATAATTGTGGCATTCAAAAGCACCACTTCTGTGGGAGATGTTTGTCATGCCTCATATACAGGCAATGAAAGAAGTGCGCAATAATATTGTTTGATTTCCGGTTTTTCAATGTGTTCCCAAAAATAGAAAATAAATACATAAAATGCAATTTAAAAAAATTAAATGCAGCCTCAGAGTGTTGTTTTTTTAAATTTTATTCACCTTTATTTGTTTTTGCGCAACACGCTTGCTTTCATCCCCGGGTAACCCAAACTAAACTCAGACTAAGAAAGCACACACATCTCTGCTTATAAACTCGACTTGTGATCCATAAACGAGGGCAGGCAGCAGCAGAGCCACGCACACCCCAGACTGCTGCGAGATGATGATCTGTGTTAAGTCCAATTCATACTTCATAAGAAGCGAGAAGTTTGTTTGAGCATCTCGGGCTGATAGAAGAAAATCATGATGTAATTTTGTTCTCACAGTCTTTGTTGGTCAGTTTTCACAGCTGGTTCTTGAACCATAAGCTCAGCAGAACTTTTTTCAGCAGGGGTGTCCTTCAATAGGCTCTGATTGGCGAAACCATTGGTTGTCAAACTTACACATATAACACAATCTTATTCTACAGATTGTTAAAGACGGAAGTCTTTTGAGTGATGAGATCAGCCACAGCGCTATGCATGCGCGCTCGTTCTTTTTCCCCCTCTCGCATGTCCGCACTCAACATTGCATTTTATGTGTCTAAATTCAGTTCCTCATTTGGCTCCTTTATCAGAATCAGAAAAAGGTTTATACGTTCCTACCCTCACCTATGGTCATGAGCTTTGGGTAATGACCGAAAGGACAAGATTGCGGATACAAGCGGTCGAAATGAGTTTCCTCCACAGGGTGGCTAGGCGCTCCCTTAGAGATAGGGTGAGGAGCTCAGTCACACGGGAGGAGCTCGGAGTAGAGCCGCTGCTCCCCCACGTCGAGAAGAGCCAGCTGAGGTGGCTCGGGCATCTCTGTTCCGGATGCCTCCTGGGCGCCTCCCTTGGGAGTTGTTTCAGGCATGGGGAAGACCCAGGAAACGCTGGAGGGACTATGTCTCTCAGCTGGCCTGGGAACGCCTCGGGATCCTCCCGGAGGAGTTGGAGGAAGTGTCTGGTGATAAGGAAGTCTGGGAGTCCCTGCTTAGACTGCTGCCCGCCGGGACCAAGCCCCGATAAAGCGGAAGAAGATGGATGGATGGATAGAAAAAGGTTTATTGCCATTGTCATGAACAAAATTCACAAGAATAGGAACTTGTTTTGGCATTAAGGTGCAACATAAATCACTGAGCAATAATAAAAACAACATATATGAAATAAAAGGGCATGCATTAGGAGAGTTTAAAATTACTATATTTATAAATAAAAAGGCTTACTATGTACACAAGAATTTACAGTTAAATTTACAGATGTAGTGCAGAAAGTGACAGTGCAGTGAGTGATTGAATGGCAGTTAAAGTGGCAGGTGTTTAGAAGTGTTCATGAGTCCAACGGCAGAGGGAAAGAAACTATTCTTGTGGCGGGAGGTTCTGGTCTGGATGGACAGTAGCCTCCTGCCTGAGGGGAGTGGCTCAAATAGTCCATGTCCACAGTCCTGGAGACGTACTCAGCAGAGCGCACAATGCCCTGTAGTCTCTGTTTGTCCCTGGCTGTGGCTCCAGTCACCACACAGTGATGAAGAGTGGAGGATGTACTCCATGATCGCTGTATAAAATTACACCATCATCTGCGCTGGCAGCTTTGCTTTCCTCAGCTGCGGCAGGAAGTACATCCTCTGCCGGGCCTTATTCATGAGGGAGCTGATGGTGGCTCCTACTTGAGGTCCTGAGTGATGGTGTGCAGAGGAAGCGGGAGGAGTCCGAGGCGTTTATTACCCGGAGAGATCCCTGTGTCTATCGGCGCAAGCAGCTGTAAACCCTCCAGTTGCACCGCACAGTTCGGGGCTGACTCACTGAGCACTATTCCATGAGGCACAAAACAGGAGACGAAAAAAAGTCTGTCTCATCAGCAATACCAGTTCATCAATCTTGTTGAGTGAACGAACGTTGGCAAGGAAGATCCAGATAAGGGCATACGTGCCTGCATCTCTGAACGCGGGAAGCACTAGCTCACTTTTCTCGTCTGCGGCGTCTCACTCTTTGGCAAAAAAAACAGCTAAATAAGCCGCAGCTGTTTAAAAAACTGGGACTAGAGCCGTAGGAGTGGTTGTTCTGATTTTAATAGCTCTTCATAAGTGTAAGAGCACGCTGTCCCACGATTTTCGCACAAAAACAGACTACGTACTGAAACACCAAGGCATCCGTTTGCAGCGCCATCTTGGATAGTACTCACTCCTGAGTTTTTATTTTCATTACTGGGCATCAACATGAGATCCTGCAGTGTTTTAGGATTGTTTTGCCACGCAGAGCAAAGCCACACCTCTTTAGGAGCAAAACTCTCAGTTTGGTCTACGGGGGGGGTCCAAACGCCTTAAACGTTTTAAATGGCGTTGAAAAAATACAACAAATTGTTAATATTCTCTTAATATATTAATATTAAGAATACTAATGTAAGTATTTGCAAAATGTATTCAGAAATAAGGCAGGACTAAAGCAGGACTAAAGCGGGTCTAAAGCAGGACTAAAGCAGGACTAAAGCAGGAATACTTCATAATAAATGTCATTAAACATTTGGTTCAAATTATATAAAAACATATTACCTCTACAGTAGCTGCCAAAAAAAGATCACTTTGCATTTAGTTCATAACAAAGCAGCTGTCACTAGGCCACGTGCACAGTGTCATGCATGTTTTTGGAGTTCTCTGACCTGCACAGTCTTAAAAATAGCCCAGACTGAGCATTGTATAACACGTAATGAAATGGACAGCACACAGTTTGCTGTAATGAGAGTGTTATAGAAGCCACAGTAGTTTCTTGGCTCATACAAAACAGTGAGCATCAGCTAACATGCCTTCAGCAACGTAAATTGCTCAAGTTCGAGCTAGCCGTTACACAAATAATGAGAAGGTTCAACATTTGTGTATTTCTATTTTGGATTTTTTTTTTTTTTTTTTTTTTTTTAAGGATTGGGCTGTAGGCTTTATTGGACAGAACAGACAAAAATGAAATGGGGACGAGAGAGAAGGGAGGACATGCAGTAAACAGTCGGAGACGGGAATCGAGCCCACAACACCGCCAGTCGCACCCGGAGCCTGGCACCAACCACTCGACCACCGAGCAGCACTTTGGATATTTATTTCAATAAGTAATGGGTTAATCTGACAGTTACATCGGCCTTTGCCCATCATCTGAGATTAGGACAACAATCATCAAATTGTAGAACGTGAATGCATCCTATTATAAGCAAAACATTCATCATTAAATCAAGATAATTTTGTGTATCTGACAAAGGTGCCAATATGAATACTGTTCACAAATACAAAGATGTAATGATTCAGTATATCTTAGTGACAGACCTTTGAAGAAGAAAGTCTCCCCCCTGATCTTGGCCACAGCATCAAAGGTGGTGTTGCAGCGATCAATAACAGGCCTGTGGTAGAAGTGAGGGTGGTTGTGCTGGTGATGGTGGGCCCTGTGTCCAAGCTGCAACTCTGAGTCCAGGCGAGGAGCGTCAGTGGCTTTCTGCTGCTGCCTCTTTCCTGAAACATAACAAAAAGCTATTTTTAAAAAAAGAAAATTTGAAAGTATTTTTTTTTTCATTTAAGCCGACAAGAAAACAAGAGCACTGTTGTAGGTTCTGTTTTGACTCCGTTCCTATGCTTTGGAGGTCATAAAATTTTTTGTTATGTACTAGATGTCAGTTACTTCCACAGTGGAAAAAAGTACAATAATTCCAATGGGCTCTGCACAACAGCACCTGGCTAGCTCAGTGATAACGTCATTCCTTCCTATCTTATGCTAGGTTCCACTCATCTCAGAGTGATGTGTTCCAGTCGTCAAGTCGGAAAAACTATTTAATATACCAGTATATTATAGTAAAAACTAAATCAAATAATAAAAACAAGGAAAGTGTTCAAATCAGCCAAAATTAGTGTCCTTCTGAGTTAATTTAAGGACCCGGACATTATCATTACATCAGTGGCGGCTGGTCCATTATGGGCGATGGGGCGACGCCCCTCCTGGCCATCAGCCAATTATGTCAAACGGTATTCAACAATTATTTTGTCTAAAAACAATATCATTTGTCCAGAATTCTCTCTCTCTCTCTCTCTCTCTCTCTCTATATATATATATATATATATGATACTTTGTCTGTGTTCGGCTGCGTGACCTGCGCCTGCGTCTCTTTTCATCATACGTCGTGGGGCTGTTTGAATATCACCCCTGAGCCTGGTAGAAAAGCAATGGGAATCTTTAGCCAATCAAATCCCAAGAAAATCGACTACGTCACTACAGGAAAAGCTATAGTAAAACTGTAAAAAATGGGCGATTTGCTTCATCGCCCATTTAAGCGTAGTATTTATAAATATGAATAAAACTATATTTGTGATGAAGTGAAAGTGGCTGATTTCTTATCAGTCCGAGCTGATGAGACATCTGCTCCGCTCCGTTATCTTGACTGCACACACACGAAACTGGAGAGCTTTTTTTGAGTTTATTACGGTGGATAATGCCAACGCTGAAAGCATCGCTGAACTTCTATTCATAAATAGATGCTTTGTTTATTAGAAAACCCATGAAAGAATATTGTTATTTTGTGTTTTTATTACCAAAGATTTTTAAACTGAATTTATGTAATTTTTTTTTTTTTGCATTGGAATTATGTGAACTGATTTTTATTTTATTTTTTTACATCCAATCAAGTAAAATATTCATTAAATTCTGAACAAAGACAGTGGCAGCACGACAGAAATGTAGTTTTTGACTGACGACAGAATTAAGATACACCATATCCACAGGTTCCTTTTCTATCATTAAGGCAATTCTCTCTCTTGTCCTCTGTAATGCTCGTTGTCTAACTGATTCCTGTGGAATAAAATTATGTCTAAGAGAATATTGACCGTTTAAGTTTTCATTTTAGTAGTAGACGCCGCGATGGTCACGTGACTGCAACTCAAACTCTGATTGGCTGTCTGATGGTAAATTTGATTGCTCAAAGTTTAACGAGGGTGCTCCAGGATAACGTATGGACCGAGCACTGTCGGCCTTTTGTGTTTTGTGCTACATACATTCCTAAATGAAAGTATACATTCATATTATAACCCGCACACTTAAATAATTCATTTAAAAGTATATTTTCTTCTTAAAAAGCAAAGCATAAATTATGGAACAGGAAAAACTCAGTTTATGGGGAATAATGGGAACGATCAGCTCGATTGCTTCAGTCTGGTTTTAACCGGAAATTAATCAGAGATTTTTGAGACACTGAACATATTTACACCGAATCTATTTGCACTGAATTAAAAAAAAGCAACTGTATTTTAACAAAGTGAATGTTAATTTTTTTTAATTTTCAACACAGTACAAACTGAATATTAAAGCATTGTATTTAAAAAAATATATATATATTTATATTGAATTAATGTTTTTACTTCAGTTCACATAATTCAAATACAAAACATTAAATTACATAAATTCAGTATAAAATAAAAGCTTTGGTAATAAATACACAAAGTAACCTTCATAAAATAATGCTATAAATGGCATGTCTTTAAGAACAACTTTCCAAAGCAATGTTGTCCGTGATGATAAAATATAAAAATGTTAAATGTTACACATGTAGTTCACGTTAACTAATGCCACTCAGAACCTGATCTTTTTGTTTTGCCCTTTACAATCTGATATGTTATAAAGTGTAAAATGACATTTTATGTCAAATGTATTTTCTCACAATTGGTATCTACCTCTATGTCATAGTATTATCATTACCAAAAGTACAATACTTCCCGCTTGTAAATTCCATGCGGAAAATAGACGTGCAGAGGGCAGCGGAGAAGACGTTGGCAGTATTTATAGTCCGCGCGGTTTCATGCGGTGTCAACAGCAGAAATCTGAGCTAGCTGCTATGAAATCCCATTCATTTCCACGCGGAACCATCCGCATAGTTAATTTTTTTCCCCTGACGCCGACGCGGAATATCAGGCAAGCGAGGGGGCATGTCGGCAAAAATGAAGACATTTCGCCAGGGTTAGAGAAAACTTACAAACACACTGCCAGCGATAAATTTGTCAAGCGGAACGCATTCTGTAGCTACTGTACAAGAGACACGGTACGGAGGATATTGATTGATAAAAGTCTGCAGCAGGGGTTTCCAATTATATTTTCCAGGAGGCCAGATTTTTCGAAGGGCTCAGGTCCGGGGGCCGGACTACAAAATCCCACCACAATTTTATGTTTTATCTCTTTAAGATCCACAAACAACTCACAGTGGCACAATTCAACAACAGAAATCAACACAGGACTTTACTTTCAGAGAAGTAAAAACATAACTATATTACATTACTAAAAACAGGACAAAAGCACTAAAACCCAGTGTTTGCCAGAAACCTGACTAGACTAGTGCAACGCAGACCTGAACCAAGACCAGGTTTAAACCAAGACTAAAACACACCATATCTACGAGAAAAACATGGTTAAACTATAGAGCAGGACTAAAACAGGTCTAAAACAAGACTAAAGCAGATCTAAAACAGGTCCAAAGAAGGTCTAAAGCGGGACCAAAGTAGGACTAAAGCAGGACTAAAACAGGACTAAAGCAGGACTATTTTATGATAAATGTCATTAGAACATTTGGTTCAAATTATATTAAAAACATAGTACCCTACAGTAGCTACCAACAAAAAATCTCACTTTGCATTTAGTTAAGAACAAACACATGCACAGTTTCATGCATGTTTTTGGAGTTGTCTGACCTGCTGCAGTCTATTACAAATAGCCCAGACTGAGCATTGAAATATATGCAACGTAATGGAATGGGGAAAAAGTTCCTGAAAGCACTAAACTGGTGACAATGGATCTGAGAATAATGTATTTTTATATTTTTATATACCTTCACCTCCATAGTCACGTTAAGCTGTAAAATTATGTGTGTTTTATTACAATCCGACACATATTCACGGAGATATTATCTTAGGAATTTAGATGAATTTTTAGCAAAAGTCGAGGGACGAGACCGCCTCGTTAATGTCGACTTTTATACTACTTAAAAGACGTACTTCAGACAGTATTAAGTTTCTTGAGCTCTTGAGCTTGAACATACAGGAGGTATTTTACTAAGGCACAGGAATCCCAAAGCACACAGCACTGTTCACCCATTTTTATGGTTTTCCCACTGGCCCTGCCTTAACATAAAGACCCATAGAAGACCTTGTTTTGAACATATCATATGCTGGGTGACATTTTCCTATGCCCAGAATAAAAGATGTACAGTTCATGTTCTGACAGGTGTTGACGTATGGCACACAGTCAACTCATCGAACAGTTCATCTTTTGACAAACTTCGACATATGGCTCACAGTCAGATTATTCTAATTGTGTTGTAACTTACATGTTCATACAGTCAGAGCCAAGTAGGGTAACAGAACAGCACTTAGACAGTTTTAAGAGAAAACTCAGAAATGCTAGCATAAATTGATTAAATATGTTCACATTAACGAGCAGACTTCCAAACACGCGGAGCACACGGTCCATACGCATGTTACATTTACACCAAATCATCATTGAAGCTGTTCTTTACTGTGTCTGCAGCATCACACGTTTGTGCTTGACAGAGCAGTGTTTCAGAGAAACGCTCTGTCTCTGGTCCGCCAAGACCGACGGCGGCAGAGTGTGGCGCGAACACGCTGCGAAAAAAATGATATCATATATTTTTAATTATGGGAAACTGGGCTAAATTGCTTCGTGGTCCGGATCTAGCCTCCGGTCCGCCTTTTGGAGACCGCTGGTCTACAGTCCCTTAGCCAATGAGCACTAGATATGATTGTTCTGGATTTATCTAGTTGTGTGTAAGAGTGAAAGTTGATCCTAAGGTGATCTTATCAGTCAAACTGTGAAATATGTGCTTTTATACAACCAGGTACAGAAGATGTGGGATATAGCTGAGATGATGGGCTTTTGGTGTCTGCGGTTATGGAGCCGACACCTCCAGGGTTCAGAGCTACAGGGGTCACACTGGGAAGGACATGGGGCACTCGCTTTCCTTGGCTCTGAGGTTTTCCCTCAATGATCCATAGATAAATCCAATTTGAAGAACGTCCTTGATCTGAATTGTTGCAGACTTGAAAAGTTGCAAAAAATCCTTTTATGGGTTTCGCATTTTGCAGTTTAAAGCCAGAATTGTGTCCAAAAATGGGCACAGAATTACTTATTGGGAGAGGTCATTGTAATCCTTCTTTCGTCCAAGAGTGTTCCATTGTAGAAAAAGATTCAGTTCTGGTCATCTGGACACTGTTTTTAGAAAAACTAAACGTTTCGACTCCCATCCAAGAGTCTCTCTCAATCTGCTGATCGAGTCTAGATATTTATGCAACTCTGAAGGCCCTGCCCACCAGGTGTAACCTCCTGATGATGGGTGTTTACAGTTTTACTTGAGACTACTCTTCTTTGTATCCTTACAGCCCTGTATTGGGCTATCAAAATCCTATAAACTGACTTTCGCTCCCTCATCATTGAGTATCTGATTAGCATCGGAATGGCCAGGGCTTCTCCCGCCCCATGGTTTCGAGACACTATTATACATGACTGGTAGGTTGAACCTTAGAGAACGCCTCTTTAAAACAGAAATGGATTTATTTTTTTTATTTTTTTACAAAAATGGCCTCCTTAACTCCTCTTTCAAAACAGTTTTCTCCCTGCTTAGAATCTTCACCTCACTGTCTTCAAAAGAGTGGTTTGGGGCTGTAAGATGAAGATGCACGGCGCTCTGTGGTCTGAATTTGCGGCGTCAGGTGTCAGCTTGGTCCTTTCCTCTAAGGTGGTGTCTTCCTGACCGCTGCTACAGCCTCAGAGGTTGGAATGCAGGTGAAAAGAAACATCACATCATACGAAAGATCATCTGGGTCCATTTGGAGATGTTTCACCTTTTCCACAAAACAACATGTGTTTTCCACATGGTGTTCCTAGTTCCCCGCCAGTGGTGCCAAGATGGTTGTTAAATGCTGCAATCAGTGCTGCACACAATGGGTCTGAGTGGAAAATTCTCTTTGTGGATTTTAGGAAGGCCATAAATGCATGGAATAGCTTCCACGGGATACAGTCTGTAATACAGAGGCCAGTCCATAACCTCCTCTTTCTCAAGCCTCCGATTCTGTTATTTTGTTGTCCTAATGGCTGTTTCTGTGGCTGGATATAGTCTTCTGTAGGGATGTGTTTAGAAGTAATCGAAGTTGAGCCCTTTGGAGAGCACGTCTTTTTCTGCTTGAGACAAGATGCTGTCTGATTAGTTCTTGATCCAATTGTTTTTGCTGGTCTTACGTCGGTCTGCCCCTGTCCTCTCATGCTGGTTCTTACCTGGGTTCTTTTTATTCAAGAGGATGTTAAACTTCTTGATTTGACGTTCCTTGCTCACTCTCTTAAAGGATTCTTCATGGAGGATACTTGTTAATTTCTTTCTCTTCTGGTTCATATTGTTTTGGCTGCAACGAAGATTGAACCTCAGGTGGTTTCTGTTGTCCGCTAATTTCCAAGCTTTGGTTTTGAGTTCCCGAACTAGATCCAATGTTTTTTGCCCACACAATTGTGAATCAACAAAACAAGAGCTGGAACCCTTCTCAGAGCACATCAATGAGGTGGACCCAAACATCAAGTTTACAAGAGAAGATGCTAAGGAAAACCGCTTAGCCTTTCTTGATTGTTCCACCATCAGAGAATAGGACGGGAAGCTCCAGATAGAAGTATATATGAAACCTACACACACGGATCAGTACCTGCTCTTTGACTCTTACCACTCAAGCTGGAGTGATCGGAACATTACAACACAGAGACCAGGAAGTGCCCACCAGCTCAGAGGTGAAGAGAACCAAAAAGCAGGACAAAATTGACAAAATGGAAACAGAACAAAGAAGAAATGGTGTTGGAAAAACTGGAAAAAATCCTGTTTATTTTAAACCAGGCAACACTTTAAGACAAAGACTGTCTTCAAAGTAAAGTCACAAACCACTCTTTTGAAGACAGTGAGGTGAAGATTCTTAACAGGGGGGAAACTGTTAAGAAACTGTTAAGTTTCCCCCCTGATCGTGTTTTACCCTGATCGTAAAACACGATCAGGGTACACCCCCCCGTCCCCGCCTCTGTATGTGCCAGAGACATCATACAACTGGAAGGTATGTCGACCAATAAAAGGGGGGATTGTGCTATAGTAACGAAAAACGTAGTGTATGGTAATGCTCGGAAGTCATCTGCAGATTGATCAATTGGTCGATGAGTTTGTACTCGCTGTCAATCTCTTGATTATTCATAACGTGTGTGTTTTTGTGTGTTTTGCTATCTTAAACCTGTCGTGAGTTGGATTAGTGGCCAGTCCATTGGTAGTGCAGCGACAAAATCCTCCACAGTCCAGAAAGCATTTTTCCCATAGAACACAATGTAAAAACAAACTGGGCTTTTGCCTTTTTTTGGATCATGAACTTTTTCTCTGTTGAAAATCCTTAAATGTTCTTTAAAAAGTGTATTTATTCTTTAACTTCAAATTGCTCCGCTCCCCTCTTGCAGCTCTCCTTCTGAATGGTCCGAGCAGTCATGTGGTATGTAAGCCAGCACTCCTGGCATGCACTTGGGTGGGAGGAAAACACTACCGCGCATGCTCGGTGGACTCTGAACAACCGGATATAGCAAGCCACTAAAGGCTAAACTGGTGAAACGCACCAATGAGCACTCCCATTGCTTAAAACAGTGGACATGTTTTTTGGCCGGGGCTTGACTTCAGATCATACTGCTGTAGGTACATTATGTGCGCGGGTTGCAAAAGATGTCTGAGGTCCCAAACGTAGTACAGAAATATAGCTTACCACATAATAAATGATCAATTCTAATCTTATTTAAATTTTCCGGTGAATTCAGTCCTTTCATCTCATTTGCTCACACGTTTGTTTCTACAGGTTTTAAAGCAAGTATTGTCTTTTTGTATCAACTGCTCAAGCCACAGATCAACAGCATGGACCATGGAGTGTTTCATGGTCTGAAGATGTGTCACTTGTCCTAGAGCTGAAGAATAAAAGGCCTTCAGCAGGACGCCTCTGATGAAGATGGGATGCTCCACTGTCATCTGTCATCTGTCATGTCATGCAGTTGACATCCCAATTATTGTTACCAGTTATTAAACTAATGTAACTCAATGATTACATCTGTATACTGTAAAAGTAAGCAAGAAAAAGTACTTGCATCCATCCAACCAATTTTAATATTTCACAAAGACAACACAGGTATATGTGAAATGCAGCTTATAAATTCAAGGTGAAGAAAAATCCAATCAAGTCTGCCACTGCAAAAAAAAATATTGCATCTTAAATCTAACACCAGGTTGGCCCTTGGCAGCAACTGACGAAATGTTTGTGATAACTGCTGATGTGACTTTTGCATCATGGAGTCATTCTGGCCATTCTGTTTCCAGAATTAAGGTATTAAAGTATATTTGATGATATGAGATATTTAAGTGTGATAAAAAGGCAAAAATCATTAAGAAATTTGTCAGGGTGAAACTGCATTTTCCTACAACTGTATTGACTTACAGTAATGAATAAATATTTGAAACATGTTTTGGAAGACAACCAGAGATGGAAAGTAACAAAGTAAAAGTAATTGTATTTGTAGGTATTTATGTTGATACTGTTTACTTTACTACATTTGTAGCAAGTATTTGTACTTTCTACTTTTTTAAACTGTACTACAAAGTGTATTTTCTTCTTATTTGACACTGCTGAAAAGGTTGGGGTTTTGAGCCCTTTCATAGGGACATCCTGCCATAACATTTTGAACAAACAAAAATACAAAAACAATTACAAAAAAAAACTAAGAACTGGTTCAAGTTGCTTCTGCTGAACAACATTTATTAATGTTTTTAAGAGGAAGATTAAAGCAACTTTTGATCCTTTAATAGCTCTCAAAGTTCAATTCAATCTCTTTTGTAATGCCTGAAATCACAACAGCAGTTGCCTCGAAGGGTGACAGTGAGAACAGATTCGACAATGTAACAAACAATACTAAACACACTTGTTACTCTAAAAAGACATTTCTAATGGGTATTTCAGTGCTTTTTACTTCATTAGACACTTTTATGAAGTCCTGTGATTTATATGTACTTTATGTCATGTGTTTAACTTGTGTAACAAAATTACCTCTACAACTGAATACAACAAACCAATAGGGATTCTCTGATCAATAAATGCAATAAACACAATATCACATTTAGAATGCATTAGTTTAAAATGTTTAATAGTCTTCCTACTCTATAAGAAATATAAAAACTTTAGCTGCACATAACCAGGAAAAAAAAAAAAAAGTTATGTATAATCTAATTCAGATGCAATGGCGTTATTTGATAAGCTCTTCATTTCAAAAATTGAACTTTTAAGTCTATTAAGACAGTCGTATAAACAGTCTAAAACCCTGCTGCGTTTGTAAATTTAGTTTTTTCCTCCTACCTCTTTTCTGTGGCTCAAATACCTGACCTTTGATGCTCATGATTATCTTCACTAAGTTGCCAATTGACTATTTCGTCGAGTTGTCAATGAGTGCGTAGAAAACGCAAATTCAATCAAATTGAAGTTTGTCAGTGTTTAGCTGTGCCTCGCCCGGATGATCGACGTTGCAGCCAACAACTCTCGGAGATACTGAAGTTTATCAAGAGCATCAAAGTTCAGGATGCACTGTGTTCGGATCAACGTTGATTGACACGGATCGAATCTGCGCAGATCTTGCTTATCTCGAACGCGCCTATTACTGTGCATGTCTATAATTGTAAGAATTTTACAAGTTGGATCCTGGAAGATCCGAGCTCTGTGGACAAGTGGAATGCACCATAATTCAATTGCGGTGAACATATTAAAGACAAAAACAGGTGAATACTTGTGTTAATAAAGGATGCATTTGTGTCTCAATTTTAACACTAATTATGTCTCAATGCTAATAAAAAAAAAAAAAAATGAGGCATTTTCAAAAATATATTAAAAAAAATTAATTAAAAAGCCAACTGAAATATCCTTCACATAAACAAAATAATGTATTGCTGATATAAGGGCATCCTCAACTTATTTTGTCACATTGTGCAGGAGCTCTATAGTGACTTATAGATTAGTTTTGAAGACAAATGCCTTAACCTCCTGCTCCCCTCCATAAAGAATACCTCAAATGATTATCTCACAAATGTTAACTTTACCAATGCAAAAAAACATATTTGGAGTAACGTGCAGAAGCCCGGTAGTAGTTGGTGCATTACCGTAAGCTGCGTGATGCTTCCGTGTCTTGGGCCCCAGGCTGTAGTGCAGGGGTCCCCGGTAGGCCCCTGTAGTACTCATCACCGAGTGTCGAGAGGAGGAGTGAGGGAGGCCCAAGGCGTGCCCCAGCTCATGCAGCAGAACGGTGAACAGGTCTGTGCCCTCCGCCGCTTTGAGGACAAACAAAGTGGTCAGAATTAGATGAGGGAAGAATTAGGTGAATATCATCTGAGTGAAGAATTGGATTGTTCGAAATAGGGACTATTGTTAAATGTCCCAGTTGTTTCTGAAGTACATTAACTGAATCTCGCTAAAATAAATCAAGATTTTAAGATCATGAAGCTGAGAGCGATGAGAGAGACATTTATGTACAATGTAACTACTTCAGCGGGCGTTTATGTTTATAAAAAGTGTTTAGAAAAGCAAGTTTTTTGTCTCAAACCTAAAGGCTAACATAAATTAACTTAAATATAGTAAGTAGTTAAGTAGACAACTTGATTAAAAAAATCCAAAATCATGACAGGTAACGCTATGGGACCTAAACAATCAAAGCTGGCATCCACGTCTCCGTTGGAAAACAGCCCGCCTCACAAGCCAAAGAGGTTAACACGCGGCAGGACAGGGCTACGCCAGCCTAGTTGTAGAATCTCGGGGCTTCTCCGTGTCAGATGGAACCACTAGACCAATTTATTGGACAATCAAAAACAATTCATGGAGTTACAGTCAATGTGATGGAGCACAAAATTGCCTGCTACGCAGACTATGTTCTAATATATTTGACCAAACCAGAAATTTCCATCCCAATGTAATGCAATTTCTTCAAAAAATTGGTCCGATGTCTGGATACAAACTAAATGTACAAAAAACTGAAATGCCATCTTTTTGGGGACCCCCTTTGCCATTTAAATGGGTAGGCCTTCCTAAAGGGAAAACAAAATCACTGACATATCTGAGTGTGGTCCTTCCTAAAGAGCTCAACAATCAACAATTATGGAGAAAAATTATATCCCTCTTTATACTAATATAAAAAAAGACCTAGAAAAAAATCTTCCACCTATTCCAGATGGCCAGTTTACATCCAACCGGCCGTTTGACGAGTGAAATAAAACAATCTCAAGATTTGTATGGCAAGGCAAAAAACCTCGTATGGCTTGGAGAAACAAGACTTTTATAGGTAGTTACAAATATGAAGTTATCATACCCAAGAAATTAAACAAAGCAATGACCAACGTAATCTTTTGATTGAATTATGTGTTAAAGCTTATAAATCTGAGCTGTCAAGGGGAATAATATTGAAAGAAAAGGTCCCACACACTGTCTGACTTGCAAGGTGAATTTATTTACAGCAGGTGAAGTGGCAACCTGCCACTTCACCTGCTGGAAAAGAAGCTTAAATAGGAGTGGCCTCAAGAATAGGAGTGGCCACTCAAAGACACCCAAGCAGATGCTCGAAAAAACATCAAAGAACATCATCAAATATATCAAATATATCAAAAATAAATTTCAGTACAAAACTCCTGCCATGGACACAATCAATGATATCTTTGACAGCATGAAAAAAGGCCATCACAAAGAAATGGATGACACAAACATCACCAACGATCAAGGACTGGACCGACATTTTTACAGACATCAGACAAATGGAAAAAATGACATTCGGACTTAAAAGTGTTGTTAATTATTTTAGCAGGACTCAGCTAATTCCCCATAAAAAAATGAGACTGTAAGCAACAAGCCAACATTTTGAGAGAACCGGAACTAGCTGGGTGGTATCATGAAAAGAGCCTGCCCTATTGAAAATAAATTGTGTAGCGTGCCCTTGTAGGATGGGCTGATATGTATTGCTGTGTTTCAGATGACACAACATTTTATAGACCAATAATAATACAAATGAAGGGCAACTAAAACGTTTCCTAAAATGCAGATTTCTCTTATACCGTTCTAGGGTCTAGTCGCTGATATAAAAAAATCAAGTTAATTATTTGTCAATATACTGGCAAAGTACTATGTAATTATAATAATCAGTTTCTAGAATCTGACATCACAACGTTCTATAGGCCAATTAAAATAAATGTTGTTAAAATGCAAATGTTTATATTGTAATATTGTGAGTGCTAGGATTTAGTCACTGATATAAATAATATTAACAAATAATAATCAATAATCAATAACATTGACATGAGAAGACACAGGTAAAGTGCAGGGTTCACCTCAGAATAGTATTCTTGCTCATCTAATGCTAAACTAAAATGGAATCAAACAAAAGACTGACATGAATTTATTATGAGGAAACATTATATTATCATTTTATTTAACCTTTACTTCAAGACCAACGACCACAACCCCAGCTAATATGCAAAGTGTTTATTGACATATGAGAAACATGAACAACACTAATGTACAGAAATGGATGCCGTTTTGGGGCTTCTGCCGATGAGGGCTGTAGGCTCCCGGGTCTCGGTCTCCATCTAGGAGATAAATTAGAATAATTAAAATAATTAAAAGAGGGTGGAAGAGAGGGGCACAAAGTCAAGAAACGCTGATGTGTGTGGCCTGGATGCTTAAATAGTGTAGCTGCAGGAAGGGGCGTGAAAGGGGTTTGGTCCTGCTCCCGAAACTAAGATAACAAACTTACCTTGATTTCACTAGCAAGGACTACAATCCCAGCCACGATGCAAAGTGTTCATTGACATACGAGAAACATGAACACCACAAATGTACAGAAATGGATGCCGTTGTGGGGCTTCTGGTGATAAGGATTGTAGGCTCCCAGGCTTCTGTACCCCCAAAAGAAGTTTAACTTAGGCAATGCTAATTGGCGGACTGGCGGTCGCGTAGGTTATGGTAGGTGTGGACTTGAAGGCCATGGAGGACTTGTGTTCCATGATTTAATGAGGCGGTCAGCAACTCCTTGACTGGAGGCAGATGTAGCAGTGCCGATGCGGGACGAATATCCGTTAAGAAATGTGGGGACAAAAAGAGGATCGACTTGAAGTAAGGCTGAACCAGTAACTGATGCGATCTGACCTTGTCTGATGGCGAGGCGCAACATGATGACCAGTATGAGAAGTTCTGGAAGATTGAAGGTGCTCAAAACAGAGTTTCGCTTGAACCAGTAGATCATGGTTGGACTACCACTGTGATTGATCTTGCTTGTTTGAGGGGACGGAACCGAAGAAGGCGAAAAGGAACATGCCAATGCAAGCCTTTGACAACCATCGTTGTTTGGTCTCTTCGCAGACCAGAGAAGGCTCGCCGAGCCTGAGAGTAGACTGGTAGTCAAAGGTGAACGGGATGTAATGGGTTATGGCGAGAAGGTCGAACGCGGGGAAAGGCAGGATGAAGCCATAATGGAAGGAGCGCAAGCTGTACCAGGTGGTCTAGTAGGAAGGGGAGGCCTGCCAGAGAGGCTCAGATGTGGAACATGGTAGCTGAGAAAGGAGGATCTGGTGTCGATGACGGTTCTGCCTCGGCAACCAATGTTCTGAATCTATTGTTGATCGTGTCGATGACTGCAAGGTTATCGGACTGGATGGCCACGAACATGGATGGCCCGACACTGGGGCGGCAATTCTGATTGGGATCGTTCTAAAATAAGGCAGCCGAAGATATGCTAACTCGCAGATGAAGTGGAGGAACTCGTCAAGCCGGGGGTGGAGAGCCTTAAAGTAACTCCTAAAATCAGCTGATGGAACAGCATATCGAGGTAGAGCACCAACTTGACGGACTGGATGAGAATCACGACGCTGTGGAGTGATTGAACAGAAGACGCTAGTGTCGGGAGGTGGGAGATGGAGGCTTCCCCCTGGGGGACAGTCAGCGTGGCGAAGTTGAGATGAACGAAGAGGGACAAGCGCTGCTGTTTGGAGCATTAGAAGTTCCTGAGAAGGCAGCACCGGTTTAGTTTCAGGTTGGTGCTGGGAACTCCCAGAAGGTAGAAGGACCGGCGGCTCTGAAGGGGGCATCCCGGTTAGGAGATAGCAGCCGATATACTACGAAACGAAACCAGCGGATGAATAAATATGTATGAAGGAAGTAGCTTAAGGAGCATAAGTCTACACAACGAAGCTAGCATGAGTCAGGTCCCCTGTCCTCAGACCCTCCTTCTCGGCAAAGAAAAACAACCAAACTGCTTTGAGACAGATGCACGTTCATCTGGAGTTGAAGGGGTATCTGGGGCCGAAAGAAATCAGAACGCAGTGGAGAGTGTGGCCAGCTAGGAGCTGATCTGGGATTTAATCAGTCCGCTGTCTCGGCAGACCAATTAAATCCCAGAAAGTTTGTAGGTTGAAAGTATTCATACGCAGAGACTGGTGGTTGGAGACAGCCCTTCTTGGTTGGAGCGAGAGGGGCAATCTGCCGCTTGAGGAGTCTTGAGTGGAACCTGGCAAAGCGGTGCTTGGTGGTGAGCGGACCTGGAAGGCCGGGGCTTGAAGGGAAGTGGAGCATGGAGTGGAACCTGGCAATGCGGGGCCTGAGGAGAAGCGACTGGAACCTGGCAACGCAGGGCCTGAGGAGAAGCGACTGGAACCCGGCAACACGGGGCCTGAGGAGAAGCGTTGAACCTGGCAGCGTGGTGCCCAAGGAGAAGCTCTTTCCATAGTGGTGTTAGGAGAGACAGGAATTAGGATCTGGCAACTTTCCTTCGAGAAATGCCAGCATATACTGTTAGGACAACAATTGGAAGCCAGAGGGTCTAGCAAATAAATGAATGAATTACTTGAAAGGAGTGATCAGGCCTGGTAACAAGACCTGGTGCTTTAGGGTCTGGGGACCTGCCACCAGCCACGTGAATGGTCAAAAGTAGAGAGGAATGACGAGCGCATTGAGCGTGCTAATAAGCGAGGCCGCCAACAGTGGAGGCCGCGAGCACGGGAGGATCTTATTCCAGAACTAGCAGAAAGTGATCTGTGGCGAGACGCCGGTCTGCTGACTGCAACGAGCTATCGGACTAGTGGGAGACAAAGTGGGAGAAGGTGACAAAGGAAAGGAGATAACGACCGTAAGCGAGAGCTACGCCTGGGAGAACAGCTGAAATGATGGGACCGGGGACGGCGGATTCCGGTGGAGGATGGCCCCGTATGGCTCTCCTGTGCTGGGCGAGGTGAGGCCTGGGTCGGGCCGATGCATCGGAAGGAATGAGGTCGAGCTTATCCATTGAAAGGTAAGGAACAAGTGCGTATGCGAGAGTGGGCTTCGCCACCATGGAGTGTGTGCACGAAGTCAAGAAGCGCTGATGTGTGTGGCCTGGATGCTTAAATAGTGTAGCTGCAGGAAGGGGCGTGAAAGGGGTGTGATCCTGCCTCCGAAACTAAGATAAACTTATATTCATTTAACCAGGGGAGTCCCATTGAGATTAAAAAACTCTTTTTCAAGGGAGTCCTGGCCAAGAGGCCAAATTATGAGGGTGTGTGATAATTGGATGGCATTATGAATGAATGAGCTTCTCTAAAAGTATAATACAAAACCAATTGAATGTATGACAAGACAAAGTCTCTGAAAAGTTCATGTCTCTGAGTGTGCCACCATAGACATATGTCACATGATAAAGTGGCACTCGAAGCCAAAAGGTTTGCCACCCCTGCTATATAGACCATTCTCAACCCTTGTCACTGATTCCATGACATGCACATAAGTGAAGTTTGCTGTGGAAAAAAGGAGAGAGTGCACAGCTACAACAGTGTCCGCTTGCTACAGGTCACTTTTTCGCCTGAAACTCATCTTGTCTGCTCCTGTTAAGTGACAAGAACAGACACATGAGGCTGCGTCCGTGTTTTCTGCCTTTTCATTGTTTAAACAACGTCATGTGATCACTTGTTGACCAAAACAGAGAGTGGTGGCACTAGGCTAGCTGTGATGCTAACTCACTCAGAAGTCTCCAAAACGGACAATAAAAGTGCTGATAGAGGTTAAGAAGATGGATATACATCCCATGGATGAACACAGTGAGTGCCATAATTTATGTTTGAAGTGGTTTAGCTTTGGTTGTAAGTGTAAAAGTAGTTTGTGCCTGTATTTTTTTGCATTATACATTTGTGGTTTAGGCATAAATATTGTTATATACCTCACTGTTGCCATTATTTGTGCATTTCTCTCTTCTGAAAAGATGAAAATATAAAGTTTTAGCCCAGACGCTGTTTCCAGTGTGTCCTCCGCTTTTCATTGGCCGCCGGGCTCCATGTATGTGCAGAAGTGTCAGTAAACAGTCTCCTGTACTGGATGCACAGCAATGCCTGCTACTGGGGTCTAGTCTTTTTGCAGTACACACTTTGCGATTCAGATGCAAGTCACTGTCTTAACAGTACCACACTGCAAGACTGACGCAGCTGCAACTATCTTCAACTAGAGATGACTGGGTCCGACTAGGCATAACTGAAAATCAGTGGAAAGCCATGCTTTAAAATGTGTCCTCAGCTCTAGACGAGAGAAACACAGCTATTCACTTGATAGCTTTTTGCCACTCAGTCAAGCCATGTACAAAAATAATGTAATTGAAAATGGTCATTAGACTCACCTGTTTGTCTGAACGCCCACTCTTCCTCTGCATCCAGGTGCACGCCCCCAGCCCGCACAGGGTCTGATGGGAAGAAGGCGTGGCCTACAGTCCCACCCACCCCGTCAAAGGGATAGTCATCTCCATGGTAACCGTGGTGGAAGTCGACATGGAGGTCTGCAACCCCGGGGCTTCCCACCTGAAGGGGCAAGAGGGAACATTGGAAAAGAGCTCTTGAAAAAGAGTCCAACTATGTATGCAGCATTACTCAACACAGTGGTCCCTAACCTTTTACGGCCCGTAAACTACTTTTGGATTGAGCAAAGCCCGATATTGAACAACGACATTATACCATGAATATAATTTTTATTTTAGTTAATTTTTATTTAACCAGGATAGTCCCACTGAGATTAGGAATCTCTTTTTCAGGGGAGTCAGTCTGCTGCACCACTGTGCCTTCTATTTTTTTGTACTTGTAGATAATCTCTTTATCTACGTATACTCTATGCTTGCATGTATAAACTTTGATGCATATTTTTTCTTTATAAGACCATATAGCTTTGAAAGTACACCCTGAGTAAACTAAAATTAAATATAAAGTATGAAGTGGAAACCTTGAGCTAAATTTATTAGAGCCTAGTATGACAATAATTCATCAAAAATAATGGTTTGAATGGGAGCGATTTATGTAAAATGTCATCAATATGATGCTTATTTTTATAGCCTTAAAAATACACCCCAAGTGAACAATAAAAAGTAAAAAAAAATATTTTCAAAATTCAGAGAGTGAACGTTTAAACTTGAGCTAAATTTTTTAGAGCCTGGTATATCAATCATTTGTGGTGAAAAAATATTTGGTGCATTACTGTGTTGAATGGGAGAGGTTTATGTACAAAAAACACTGCATATCTCCACTGACCCCTACTATAAACTCATGTTTTGAGTAAAACATTATAAGATAGATTCCAATAGAATTGTTTGCCAAAAAATTTTTGTGTTGGTCTGAAGGTAAAGCTCTTCTGGAAGTCAACGACAGACACTGTCACCCTGTGGCTGCCCCCCTGTGGCACCTGTGAGAACAGATACCTCTGCCCAGAGCAGTGTCAAAACAACCTCAAAGACCAACATTATCTTCATATTGGCCGTCACAAACATGGCTGAACAAAGTCTTTTGTTCAAACTCTTGAACTGAACATGCAAGATTAAAAAACATGGCAGCATTTTAAAAGTTTCATGATACTGTGGGAAGTTTTATGGGACTGACCCCAAGACAGCCAGAAATATGATGGTTTGAGAAAAATAAAATGCTCAAAAAAGGACCCTATATGGTCCCGAGGGTTAAGGACTTTACTGGTTAATGGGAGCACATGCCCTTCCATTTACATTGTTAGCCCACAGTATTTAATTTAATTATATGCATTCAATGTTGTGAATCTTGAGCATTAAATGTAGTTTGTCTCAGCATCAACACACACCAGAACATTTTTTATTGGTGGCCTAGTCCAATTGAAACAGTTTTTTTCAAATGCATGATCACTTTCTATCAGGGCAGATCTCTATGACAACATGCCGTCAACTCATAAACTGCTCCTGGCCAGATTAAGTTGCTAACAAAGATACAAAGACAACTCTTTGACCAATCAGAGACAACAGTCTACCAGCCTAAAGAAGTGTGTGAGAGAGAGCGCGAGAAAAAGCACGAGTGAAAGAAGCTCATTGCAAACCAGATATGTCAACACTAACTACACCTCCTATTTCTGCTGCACCCTGGATTACAGATGAAAAATTGCCTCTTGGCTAATCCTGGCATATTTACAGTAATGTTTATTACTATGCACTGCCCCTGAAATAAATAAGAAGCACAGAAAAATTAAGAAATGCATTTAAAGCACGTATTGTTTTTTTTTCTATCTCAATTCACAAAACCACCCATTTTAGTATCTCAAAACAAAATAGATAAGGGAATTGTGATTTTTGTTTTATAAACAAAAAACTGAAAATGTATTTGCAGTGCTGGTGTAATTCTCCTTTTCTCCACAAGAGGTCAACATTGTCTTTATAACTTTACTTCTGCTTGTTCTTTTTTGGGATTTACTTAGTATGTGGCATCGCCATCTAGTGGCCTCCATCTGTAAGCTGCAGGCAGATGAGTGGAAGTGCCATTTTAAGAAACAACACAGGAGGCGCTCACATGCAACCACACTCTTCTGTGCACACTTCTTGGGTAACCCTTGGCAAGACGTACTTACTTTTATTACTGCTGTAAATCAATGTTTAGTGCAAAACGTGATTTAAACGCTTTGACGCCGCGGTCTGAACGGGCCATGAAGTAAGGAGGTTGTTTCCCAAAATCTCACAATACATGGCCCCATTCATTCTCTCTTTAGTACAGTGCAGTCGTCCTGTCCCCTGTGCAGAAAGGCACCCCCAAAGCATGATGCTTCCACCCCTATGCTTTACAGTAGGGATGGTACTCATCCTTCTTCCTCCAGACATGGCAAGGGTAATTTATACCAATGTCCCATTTTGGTCTCAGTCATCTTTAGCCTCTTCCATTTTTAAACAATTGCATCTACAGTTGATCTTTTTTCACCAAGCTGATTGCCAATTAGTCATTGGAGTCTGACTGAATTGGGGGTGGACAGGTGTCTTTATGCAGCTAACAAGCTCAAACAGGTGCTACCAATTTAGATTAATAAGTGGAAAAGAGATGGACTTTTTAAAGTCAGTCTAACAGGTCTTTTAGAGCCAGAATTCTTGTTGATTGGCAGGGGTTCAAATACTTTTTTGCAGCAATAACATACGAACTTTCAGATCCCTTGATAATTTCTAAGTGGGAGAACTTGCAAAATTGCAGGGTGTTCAAATACTTACCTTTCCTCACTGTATGTGGACTCTTTGCACGCCGTCGTCATGTCTTTGTGATTTGTGTTGATGTCTTTATACAACAATTGCGAGTTGACAAGCAAATGGAGTTTTGGCGTTGTGTATCATGGCTGTTCCTGTTCACAACCGGACAAGAGCTTCACTGCACACCAAGCATCAGCACCAATCCAGTGTGCGCGCCATATCTTTTAGTAGACTGACACATGGATGGTCCCACGCCATATGGTCAGCATAAGGGCACTCTTCCGCAATGGTCTCGTATTTAAACCAGGACAAAACCCAGACTAAACCAGATCTAACCCCATAGCCTGAACAGACTGAACCAGGAAGAGGACATGACATGCTCCATGGCATGACACATTGCCCCAAGACTCCATTTGGTCATGAATGTTGTAAAAAATTAATCCACACAAATCCCATGAACAACGCGCAAATGTTGCTAAAAATCTCCCTGTCTTTTACGAAGCAGCAGTGTAACAGTGATCACGCTCTGTAAACCAACCACGCACATGCATGCCAAGAGCCCTGCACCTCTCATTGGCTTTGACTCTGCACTGCCCCTGGAGACACAGCCTCTACTCCGGGTAGTGAATAGATTTGCTGTAGATTTTACAGTTTGAAATTAAATTACTTGTTTTTTGTTTTCAAGATCGGAAATTGGTCATTTACAAAACAAAAATCAAATGGTCAGCAGGTACGTGGACTCTCTGCTAACCAGTGCAACTTTTGGGAGTTCACAACTCAAAGCCTGATATTCACAAAGAGTAGCTTTGATCATAGCCACGACTGAGCCATTGCACAGTGTTACTGTGTGGTGTCTTACGACTTAAATTCCTCTCGTCTTTTAACGCTCATCATATAAGACAAAAAACATCATGCAGTGGACACCCGGCTTTTGTGTTGACTCCACATGAAAGCACCAGCTGCTTTTCCTTGGGTTTATATTTGATCTCTTAATTCCTTGTATACAATCGAGATTATGATTGACAGCTCCTCATGTTTAAAGGTTGCTTGAACCTTCTCCCTTGTTCTGATTAGTTGGCAGGCGCTAACCTCGCCTCCTGCTCTGTGAGTGCACATGGCTTCATTCACAGAATCTTAGGTTGACAGAGGGAGTTATGAACCTGCTTTGTAGAACGACTTATTCAGAGACGCTCATGTCCATGGGCATGTCAATTCAGGTAAGAAAAATATATCTAGTAAGAAACGAACAGAAAAATATTACACATATGTTTGGATGTGTACTCACTCATTTAGATAAGACAGAGATGACAAAATACAGTCCCTCCACCACGGACTAGCATGTGTGGTTTTGTTTTGGTCCACTATGTTAAAATCGAAGTAAAACCTTAGTGGTGCTACAATGTGCTGATTTGCACCGTGAAGAGCAAATAACCTGTAAGGGACACTGTCTGAAAATCAAATGCTCCAGGAGGTGTTGCTTATCTACCTTTTCCATAAGTCTTGTTATAAATATGATCACTATTTCTATCAGCAATTATAGCTATTATAGTTATTTGGGGGGTTTTGGTGTTAACTAGGCAAATCAATGTATTAATTTTTCTTTTTCATTTTATATGTATATGTATTTTGCACAAAGCCAGGGCTGGAACTTTTCTGAATATTCAGCCGAATATCACCTAGAAATAACTCCTCAACCCATAAAGTACAGTCTACTCTTCAGTCCAGTCAAGAATGTAGTGGCGTACAGATACCTACTCTCAAATGTAGTAAAGTAAAAGTGAAAAGTATGAAAAGCACTCTAAACTGTCTACAAGTAAAGTATAGATACCTACACATGTTATTTAAGTACACTACTTTTACTTTGAACTTACTTACTTTCCATCACTGATATTTGTGCCACTAGAAACTGAATGTGAATATTCATTCATTTTCTACCTCTTGTTCCCGTTATGAAATATGGGTGACTGAAGCCTGTCCCAGTGACTTTGGGACTTAGGCAGGGTACACCCTGGACAGGGGCAAACTCGTTGCAAGGTTAAAACAGACATAGACACACAGACAAGCATTCATTCTCACATTCGTTCACTGAGGGCAATTTCCAGTTGCCAATTTTACCACATGCAGAATTTAAACACATGAATGTCTTTGGACGGTGGGAGGGAGCCCGGAGAGAACCCACGGTAACATGGGAAGAACATGCAAAACTTCAACCATGTGATGTTGGTCTGGCCTGGGAATCGAAGCCTTGATCTCCTTTTGGGAGGCAGAGCTCTAACCGTTCTGCCACGCTGCACTCCTTTCAAACTAAAAATTGATTGTATGAATTTAATTTAAATATTTTAAATATTTAATTTGATACTCGGATCTCTAATGTTTTCATTCACTTGTGCAATTCAGTTAATTTTCAATTCTACAATTAATTTCAAAGACATTCACTTCAAATACAAATTCAATTTGGAACATAAATATGAATAAGAAGTCAAATTTAATTTAAACCAAATGGGAAGTGAAATTGTTTGAAATTAATTGTAGAACTGAAAATGAACTGAATTGTACAAGTGAATGAAAGCACTGGATATCTGAATATCAAATTAAATTGAATTAATTCAATTTAAATTCATATCACTTTCAATAATTCAATATTCAGTTCTAGTTTCTAGTGGAACAGATATTATATGCCCAAGTCTCTTTCTGAATTGAATGTGATTGTTTGCAGAGTTACATTGAGAATAAGTAATCTCAAGCTTTATGGCGTAGCATAGTGTTGTTGGGCCATATTGCCTGATGTGTTGAACCTAACCCAGTGTCTGTAGGTGAAACATGTCCCACCTCATGGAAGTCCAGTGGAATCGGCTGAGCCCACACTTGCAGGGCGTAGTAGACCAAGGAGCGGACAGTGTCCCTGGGCAGAGATGAGGAGGGTGGGTACGACTTCAGCCTGATAGGACAGCAGCACAGTGTGTCAAATGTAGTGCTTGATTTATGGAATAGTTACACTATGTACATGTTGACATTTGTTTTTTGGAACACTTATCTGATAACTGTCTACAACACAGCCAGATTAGTTTAACTACTTTGTTTAACCATGAACAAAATCCTACTGTGTGCTCCTGCTCCCAAACTAACTTAAAGGACAAATATTATGTGTTGTGTATTTATATTGTTACTGGCCTTTAAACATGCTCTTGAGTACCTCTACTTTTGCATCTCATGTTTTATAACTAAAACCTATAATGTCACATATCTGGGAATCAGGCCTGCTTTGGTGACTGAGATGGCTGTATAGATCAACAAGACAAATGAGTGTGACATTACAGTATACTGAATGTACGCATTTGTTTTATTGAGTCATTATAGTGACATTGGCACCCACAGGACTGGTGTCAGCCTGAGATGAATGGAGAATTGGTTAGCACCTGGCACTTTGTCGTGTGTGTTCTTGGAAAGGAGATTGAAGAGACATAACTAGCTCTGAGAGATTTGTAGAAATCTCAAATAAGCCAATTATTTTCTTGAAGAAAGTTTTTTTACACACTTAACAATGGCTTTTGACCTGGCTTTGGTCACTCTGAAATGTGCTTGATGAGCTGGTACCAGCCATATCCCTCTGGATTTGTTGTTGTTTTTTCAGAGGTCAATGCTAACGTCTATAGGAAAAGGACAGGCGACTGGCTCCAGAGTGCCTCAAATCTCACCGGACTAGTCGAGTTGCTAAGTGATCGAGCTTTGAACACGTCTACAAATTATATGTCTATGGAAGGCTCCTCCAGGCCAAGTTTGAGTCAGGTTTGTGGAGATGCAAGCCCGCTCACAGTAAGGGGACAGGTTTTCAGTGATTTTAGGCTAGCTTTGGTCTTAAACAATAACAATAATTCATCAGATAAAGCGTGATTAATCAATTATGCAAACAATATATATTTCATAATACATAGCTTATTGCTTTATGCCTTATTTAATTAAACAGCTTGACTAGTCCACGCTCCCTCTTCTGGCTATTTAGGAATTTGTGTAAATTAATTTGAAGTAGCCTAATACAGTAATGAATATCAAAGCTAATCTGTCCAAAAGTATACAACAACAACAACAACAACAACAACAACAACAACAACAACAACAATAGCAACAACAACAACTTATTCTAATTTACAGACAACTTTCTTATATGAATTTAGAACTCTAATCTTGTGTACATTGTGTTCAAACTCCCTCTGACCTCCAGTTGATGTTCCTCCTGGTCCACGTGGACACAGCCCTCCTCCTCCGCCTCCTTCTTGTCAGGTTCTGCTCCAGACTTTGCAATCCACCAGAGGGCGGCTCCTGGTCAGGCAAGGAGCAGCGTGGAGTCTTCATCAGGGCAATTGTCTCCACATCTACATTTATGCACAAACAAAAACTGTAATATCAATTGGTTTTAATGAAACCTAACTCCTCACCCTGGATACTGTCCTAACTGTCCTCACCCAAGACTCCGGTGTCATTGAGTCCTGCGAACCTCTGCATGGACTGGACAGCACTGGTCACCGTGGTCCAAGCCTGGAGCTGCCCAGTGGAGGGGTCAGGGGGAAGAAGATACCCATACTTCAGCAGCCAGTCCTGGGCCAACACACAGTTAAGTCAACTACTAACTCACAAATACACCAGGACTAAACCAAGATTAACCCAAGACTAATCAGGATTTAAGGAGACATATTATGAACAATAAACTAAAGTGTTTGCTCATTATTGTCTTACTTGCAACAGTGCTCAGCTCAGTGTAAGCATCACTACTTCCACAATTCCATCTATGGGGTTATGCTAGAAATTAATAACATAATTTAACATACAGCAAGTGGAGTTGGATGTCACTCTGTGACTACGTTTACATGCACAGAGAAATAAAACTGCAAAAATACTGACTCAATACACCTTTAAACCCAGACCAGTGATGCTCGAGTTTACAGGCAAGAGAGTTAAAGGGTACATATTATGCAAAATTAACTTTTTGGAGCTTTTTACCTTGTTCTAACATTGTGACCTCATCAAAAACATACTTGGAGTAGCTTTTGGATTCATTCATGCTAGCCTGATGAATCCTGGTTAGAAAATCTCTAAAGCGCTGCGATAACTGACATTTCTTCTATAACTGACGTTGCTCTGACATGGGTCAGAGAATCTTCTCTGCTGTTCCATAAATCATCAACAGACTCGTTCTGTGACTTTCTTCAGTCTAATCACGATCAGTAAAACTTCGTACTGAGACCAGGAAGTGAGAGACTAACTTAAACTTAGAGTGGTGCAGGTTCCCTTTGCAGGCTACAGGCTGCAGAGGGAATTACACAGTAAGTGCCATGGAAAACAGTAGAATACAATACATTTGAGTTGATCCAATGAAATTTGGTTTGTTATTAATAAAAAAACAGTTTAGTTCTAAAACATGAGATGCCAAACTAAAGTTACTCAAGAGCATGTTTAAAAGCTAATAACAATACAAATAATGCATAATATGTAGCCTTTAATTGATTCAAACAGGTGAGCGCAACAAATCCTGACCGACAGCGGGCAAGGTGCATTGAGCAGGTGCATCACGGGTGGGAGAGAGTAGTTCTGAAAGATTTCAGATTTGGAAATGGTGGAGAATTTCCACAGGACAGAGAGGTCAATCAACATGCCCGGGTTTACATGCACTTACAATACATTTAAATTGGACTAGGCAAATGATCTGATTTTCTTGGTGTTCATGTACAGTAAATGCGGTGATTGACAAGATGTTGAAGACAAATGAGGTGAAAACTCCCTCTGCGGACACTTGTTTGTAAATTGAGATGTTTGTGGATTCATGCTAACATATTTAAATAAATCATTAGTTATGAGAAACTACGAACCATGGCTCTGAGGGTCAGAGCATCCAGTAGATAGACATTAACAAAACAGAACATGTACCGAAGAGCAGGGCTCACTGGGTCTGGTCTGACGTCCTGGCGAGAGGAGAGAGGTGGCCTGGACATCCGGGACAGCCCAAGTCTGTACAGCCAGAGGCCTTCTGGACCTAGGTGGCCCTGATTGCAAAGCCTACCCCTCTAGGAGGAGCTTTGCAATCAGCCCATCCTAGTCGGTCTAGGGACCGTCACAGAAACATTTAGCTAGCCAACTGTGCACATGGATTGTTAGATCTGCAGTTTTGAACAGGAAGTCAAAAGGACCTGTTTCTATTACCTAGCTGTTTTAGATCAATATTGTGTTTTAAAATAATAATCTACTTATGTTATACTTTAATACAATAAAATGATGAAGCATTTTTTATTGCATTTTGTTTATCCATGTTTCTTTTACTTTTAATTTTACTCCCTATCTAACAGAGAAAATTTAATGCAGAGTAGTTAAGTCTTTATATTACCACTTGGGGATGCCACAAAAGTTATAGCTAGGGCATGAACAGGGCAAGCGCAGAGCAGGTGCAGCGGGGTGAACTAACTGTCAGAATACAAACTCTGGCAGCGAGGCAGGGTCATTGGGTTCATGCAGCTGTGGTGGAGTGGGCAGTCATAGAGGCGGATCTTAATGAGAGGAAAACCAGAATAACAATAAACTAAGGAGTGGCTGGACCAACGTGTGCCCATTCCCAAGGAGCCCATAGGATAAGTTATCTTCGGGGAGTGTCAAGGTCATTCATGAATAAAGGGGAGATATAATGGCGTGTAACAGTCGGAGCAGCGGCTTTTTCTGCAGAAATTGTCCGGGTCTTGCTGGTGTTTTGTCATTTTGCGTGGCTCACCAATAAAGACTCTATTTTGCATTGAAACTTCTCAAGTCTGGAGTTCATTTATTATTCACAAAGAGTTTGATTCAATAAACAGTGTGAAAAAAGCGTAATATGTCTCCTTAAATGTTAGTAAACAGTTGTGTGATACCACTAGCTGAGTGTTGTAGTCCTCAGTGGGCGAGCTTTGTCGTGGGTTCGCGGGTGTTGCCGTGGTGGCAGAGGTGACCCCCACTTGACCGAGGCACAGGAGTAGAAGCCACATCCTCACAAGGGCGCCATTTTGTCCTCCTTGGAGTCTTCAGTGCATCTCATGATCAAAGATGGAGATCAGACAGTGGGTCAGTGGTTCCATGGGTGTGTGCCGTGTCCAAGACAAGACCCCTCTCCTATATCACCTATTGCCAAAATGAATGTGATAGTGTTGGCCGCGGCCGTGGTAGAAGATGTAACTAAACTAAATGCTTAAGTAAAAGTACAGCCAAAGGGGCCAAAATAGTAAAATTAGACTTTTAGAGTTAAAACAATTTAAAGTATATCTACAGTTTTAAATCAATATTAAAGCGTTAAACGGTAAAGAATTGTGCAAATTTTTGGTCAAAGTAGTATATTTTTGTCAAAACCTGGCCAAACTTAAGTCTTCAAGCATAATGTCACCATGACCATTTCACACCCTACAGAAAAGTACTTTTTACTTTTTAATCTAGTAAATAAATAAATAAAGTGAAATAGAAACCATAGATTCATGCTCTCAAATGTTAAGTACAGTACTTTTAATTTTTGTACTTTGTTTCTTTCTGTCACTGGTTGGGAAGAATTGATCTCATTGTGGGAACTAAAATCTGTATTCACGCTCACATCATGGGGACTTGCCTCCCTTTAAAATCAAGTCCATGTAACATAAATCCTTTTTTATTCAATTAACAATATGATCTGGTCTCTATCTAGTTTACGTTAGGCAAGGTTAAGCAAATAGTGACTGTGGTTAAGGTTAGGTTCAGTCTATAAATGAGTAAATGTGGTGTTTTCCCTCAGAGTATACGATAAAATTATCATCATCAAGCTTTATTTTGGATTTACCATAGAATATTAAAAACACAGCTTACATAAAGGTTCCGAGTCCACATACTACTACATGCAACACTTTGTGAGAAAATCAGACTACTGTGCACTTTCCGCATCTAAAAATAGTATAATGTATATACAAAGCTCAAACCCATAAGAAAGAGGCGAACATAAGTTGTGCTGCTGGGGTTCTAAAATATCATGGAAGCCACAATAAAAACCCGAAAATGGAAATCTGCTGCTTGGTAGGGTAAGATGGCACAATGAAGAGACCGGGCTTAACAGTTCTGCAGTTTTGAACAGGAAGTCAATTAGATCAATATTGCAGTTTACAATGAACAAAATGAAATGATATACTTATATTATGGTTCAGTACTAAGTACCTTGAAAAAGGTGTAATATGTCACCTTTAAGCATTTTAGATAAATTATGTGTAATCACCTTGTTGGCAGTTAAGCGTCTAGATCAAATGTGTCTGTGCAGTGACAATGGGGTAAGTTACTTTTAATTTGTATCACTAATAAACTTTCAACTCAATTTATTTTTGTAACGCCCAAAATTTAAACAGTAGTTGTCTCGAGGGGCTATGGCTACTTTCACCGAGGTCCAAGTTGAGAAAATGTCCACAACCCACAGTCTGGAACTTCACTGTGATTCTTTTATGCCTCACTTACATTACAATATAAAAAGTTGTTAAGGAGCGGGTGCTCATGTTTTAAGTCACAGATTTGTCACAGATCGCATCCGTGTTGAGCTCAAGACACAAGCCTCGGGACGAACAGAAAGCCCTGAGTGCACACAGCACTGTGAACGAGTCAGTGAGCACACATGGGCAGAAAGTAATATAAATATACACGATAAATATATATTTTTTTGTTCCACGGAGGAACGTTAACGTGCCAGTGGAGTTTTGAGGCAGCGTGAGGTGGAACGAGAAGTGGACAGAGGTTGGCCTACCTGCACTGCTCTTCTCTGCCTTGTTTCTGTGTCATGTAAAAGTAGGACCCTCTGGATGTCATTTGTTTATCCCAAATCTGTCTTTTACACTGCACACAGTGACCCGCCTCCTGACACTTCACACCCCCTGATAAGCTCCCTCATGAATTAATTCCATATGCTTTATAGCCCAATATTTTAGTGGCTGTGCCCACCCAAATTTTTAGATCAATTTGGGTGGGCAATGCCCAGACTTTACGTTGATACTCAGGGTTGATCTCATACACCCCCGGACACTTGCCACCAAGGAGTTTGGAAACCACCTCAGTGACCAGCTTGGGTGATTGGCGATTCTGCCTCTGAGTCGCCGGTCTGATTTTTTTAATTATGGTTTAATTTGTATTTATTTAGACAGGGACAGTGCACAATACACATTGACCTTAACAGGAAATATGCATTGTATCTGTGCTAATTTCAACCTGTAGTCCCTGTGCAGGCTGATGTTATTAGCATCTATTATTCAGGGCTAAGCCTATATACATGTTTTTAGTGGTATGCAGACATAGGGAGAACATGCAAACGGGGAGAAAATGTAAACTCCAAACAGAACGGCCCAGCGCCTTCGATCCCAGGATCTTCTTGCTGTGAAGCAAGACATGTGAGAATTCTGCTTCTGCACTGATCATAACATCACATTGGACTCTGTGGCAGACTTTCCTCTGCCCAAAACTTACATGTTAAATGCTAAAACTTTTTAGACCTTTTCGTTCCTCTGAGCGGATAAGTTAAGCATTGCAAAGGTACTTCGCTTTGTAATGTTATGGTGTCTTCTTACCACTAGGTGAGGGTAGAGCTTGTTTCTCCATAAATATGAATTGGATTGCATCTGCCTGCGCTGGGCTCCAGTGTGTTAGGAGTGAGCGCGGTGGTAAAGTAGCGAGAAGAAGAGATAGAAAGAAGCAAACTACCAGTTAATTTTTAATTTAATTAGTCTGAAACAATTTCTTATAATCTTCTCATGGATTGCTACTCTGCTAAATTTACGTGGCTAACGCCAATGTTTCGTATCAGCAGTTGGGGTCTGGACGGCACAGGACTATTATTGACCTTGGATATAGTACTATAGGTTTTCATTGATTATTCATAGTGTATTACTATTCAATTTTCTCCTTGTTACTAACATAGTTTTAAAGGACAAATATGATACTTTATTTATATTGTTATTAGCCATTAAACATGCTCTTGAGTACCTTTAGTTTGGCATCTCATGTTTTTTGGACAAAAAAAATCTAGATATCTATTATTTTTATCTGAGTTTTGGTGCCATTTACTGCTGCGCCAACCTAACCTAACTGAAACGTTTTCACTGAGAAGCTGGCAGCCATGTAGTTGTACTGATTGAGATTAGCAGGGAGAAATGCACAGAACAAGTCTGGTGATGATTTATGGATTTAAAAACAGCAGAGAAGATTCTCGGAGCCATGTCACAGATCAAGAAAATGTCAGTTATCGAGGCGGTTCAGAATCGAGTGTTTTTGATGTTCTGAGGGAAGAGGACTCCCTTACCAGGATTCATCAAACTAGCATGAAAGAAGCTAAATGCAACTCCAGGTATGTTTTTGACGAGGAAACAATGTTACAACAAGCTCAAAAAAGTCAATTTAGCATAATATGTGTCCTCTAACACTAGGACTACCAGGGTTTTAGAACTACTAGAACTCCCAAGCCGTCAATTTGACGGTGGCGCTCTGGCGATGACGTAATCAAAAGAATGATTCTTCTAACCAGCAAAAAATTGGTCTATTAGCCTATTTAATGAATATTATCATTATTCAGAATGCCGAAGTTGACTATCAGCGGAGGAAGAGGAGGCGGAGGAGGGTTGTTTGCAATAGCCACTGTTACCGAGAATATACGCATATTCATTCATTAATCTGGACCCATCTTCCCAAAAAAAGCCAGCCAAATACTATTCTAACACAGGATTCGTAAATACCTTGAACATTGTCGCCGTTGCCAAGAATATGCCTCTATTTTACCAGGGCAGCTGAAGCAACAGGTGCTTAGTTTATTGATCTCGACAGCCTAAACTGCCATAACTATACACTAAAGTTTGTCATAAATACCTTGAACATTTATAATAGGCCGACTGCCAGTGAGATTTTGCCTCCGCATTCGTCCTCCGACTCGCTGTCTGATTCGGCTGAGCTGCCCAAAACCCACGAGTTCTCGTCTGATTCGCCTTCACCTCCCGAATGAAACCCCAGTGTTTTGAAGCATTGCCTGTGCCTCTTGCACGGATAATCGCTTCAAATCCATTTTACCTTTAGCTTTGCTGTGAAAGACACTAAAGGTGACGCAACGCTCTGCACTGTCAAAAATTACAATGTTTTTAATAGAGCCGTCAAATTGACAGATGTGGGAGTTAGAGGAAGAATGACTCAGAACTCGTTTTAACATTTTTATTTCAGTTGAATTGCAATATGGGAAAGATATACACAAACGTAAAGAAAAAGTCAAGAGCCCACAAAAAAGAGCAACTTAACCAGAGTAATTAGATGCACAATTCTGAAAACCGTCAAATTGATGGCCTTGGGAGTTCTAGTGTTAATCAGAAAATGTTTATTGCCCTTGTCAATGAACAAGAATCCACAAACATAGGAACTTGTTTTGGCATTAAGGTGCAACATAAAACAATGATCAATAATAAAAACAACATATATGAAATCAAAAGGGCATGCATTAGAGTTAAAATTACTACGGTGTAAAATAAAAATAGGCTTACTATGTACACAAGAATTTACAGTTAAATTTATAGTTGTGAGTGCAAAAAGTGACAGTGCAGGGTTAGTGAATGAGTGATTGATTAAATTGTAGTTAAAGTGACAGGTGTTTAAGTGTTCATGAGACCCACGGCAGAGGGAAAGAAACTATTCTTGTGGCGGGAGGTTCTGGTCCGGATGGACCGAGTGGCTCAAATAGTTCATGTCCAGGGTGAGAAGGGTCAGCTGTGATCCGACCTGCTCGTCCCAGAGCCCTGGAGACGTACAGGTCTTGCAGAGATGGAAGTCTGCAGCCGATCACCTTCTCAGCAGAACGCACAACAATGCGCTGTAGTTCTGTTGTGAATGGTTTGCAGTTAATGAAAAGATATTCCAGAGCAGGAGAGCAGGGTTGGAGCCGACGGTCACGTCCAATGACCAGGCGATGTGGATTTAAAAATAGTGTCCTCTGTGTTTCCCCCAGAGAGGTCTTTTTGTCTTTCTGGAAGACTTAAAAATTTTTTTTCACGTTTTTAAGACTGTAAAAATCAGGTACAGCACCTGGGATACCAAGATGGCGCCACCGATGGATGCTCTTTGTTATGTTTGTTCGTAAATTGTGTGTCAGCATGCTCTTACACCCGTGAAGAGCTCTTGTCCATCCGAACCACAACTCCTACAGCCTAGTTCCAGAATTAGCCCTTCTTTGGCTAGAAGAGTGAGAAGCCCCAGACGAGGAAAACGTGCGGGGGTCCTCGTGCGTCTCCGCAGGCGCAGTGTGCGCGGCCCCAGGGAATTTCGTCTCCAACAAAATGGATGAACTGGCGCGCTGATGAGATGAAACAGATACTTTTCTTCATCTCCTGTCTTGTGCTTCACGGGAGCGTGGATCAGCGAGTGTCCGGACTACGCCGTACAGATTGAGAGCTTCGAGCTTCTTCGTGCAGCGGAAAAAAAAGCGGCGGAGAGTCTGTATTTACATCAACAACGCCTGGTCATCGGATGTGACTGTAATCTCCAAGCACTGCTCTCCTGATCTGGAATATCTGTTAATTAACTGCAAACCATTCTACTCGCCGCATGAGTTTGCTTCATTCATTCTGGCTGTTTAAATCCCACCCAGCGCACACGTGCAGGAGGCACAGCTCGCGGACCAGATTCTGAGTGTGAAGCGGACCTTCGCGGACTCCTTGTGTATTATTCTGGTGATTTTTAACAAGGGGAATCTCAGCCATGAACTACCAAAGTACAGACAGTTTATTAAAGTTCCGACGAGAGAGCAAAGCACGTTGGATCATTGTTACACAACAGTCAGCAACGCCTATGTCGGCGTGGCCTGCGCTGCTCTCGGCTTTTCAGATTACGCCATGGTTCACCTGATCCCCACGTGCAGACAGAGGCTGAAGCTCTCTTAACCTGCAGTGAGGAAATCTAAGAAGTGGACAAATGAGGCAGCGGAGGAGCTACATGCATGTTGGACATTAGCAGGTAGCAGGTCGGATCACAGCTGACCCTTGTCACCCTGGACCTGGACTATTTGAACCACTCCCCTCAGGCAGGAGGCTACGGTCTATCCGGACCAGAACCTCCCGCCACAAGAATAGTTTCTTTCCCTCTGCAGTTGGACTCATGAACACTTCTAAACACCTGTCACTTTAACTGCACTATTCATCACTCACTGCACTGGTCATTCTTGCCCTACAACTTTAAACTTAACTGTAAACTTGTGTACATAGCAATGCCTATTTTTATTTTTATTTTTATTTTATACTATAGTAATTTTAAATTGTCCCTTAATGCATGCCCTTTTGTTTGATTGAATATATGTTGTTTTATTAATGCTCAATGTTTTGTGTTGCACCGTAAGGACGAGACAAGTTCCTATGTCTGTGAAGTTTGTTCATTGACAATGGCAATAAACCCCATTCTGATTCTGATTCTGATTCTGATTCTACTCTCCACTCTCCCCTCATTCATTCTGGCCACTGTGCACAGTCCACCCAGTGCAAACGTGCAGGAGGCACGCTCGCGGACCGCGTTTTGAGTGTGGAGCGGACCTTCATGGACTCCTTGTGTATTATTCTGGGGGACTTTAACTAGGGGAATCTCAGCCATGAACTACCAAAGTACAGACAGACAAGTCCCGACCAGAGAGCAGAACACGCTTGACCACTGTTCCTCAACAGTCAGCAACGCATTTGCGCCGTGGCTTGAACTGCTCTTGGCTTTTCAGATCACGCCATGGTTCACCTGATCCCCATGTACAGACGGAGGTTGAAGCTCTCCAAACCTGTAGTGAAGACCTCTAAAAAATGGACCAATGAGGCAGTGGGGGAGCTACATGCGTGTTTGGACATTACAGACTGGGAGGTTTTCAGAGCTGCCACAGATAGTTTGGATGAGTACACCGACACTGTGACGTCATACATTCAATTCTGTGAGGACAGCATCATACCATCACACACCACAGTCACTTTCAATAATGACAAACCCTGGTTCACACCAAAACTGAGGCAGTTAAGGCAGCAGAAGGAGGCAGCGCACAGGGCTGGTGACAGAGAGCGCTACAAAGATGTACACAGTACAATACGCGTCTGAGGAAGCAGTTCTCTGACATCAACCCCTCCTCTGAGTGGAGTGGGCTCCGGCTTCTCACCAACTACAAGCCCAGAGCCCCCCACGCTGCAGATGACTGGAAACTGGCTGAGCAAATCAACCTACTCTAGGGTATGAGGCCACAAGAATTTTCTTTCCCTCTGCCATGGGACTCATGAACACTTCTAAACTACAATTTAATCAATCACTCACTGCACTGTCTGCACTACATCTGTAAATTTAATTGTACATTTGTGTGTACATAGTAAGCCTATTTTTATTTTATCCTATAGTAAATTTAAATAGTTGTCTTTAAAGCATGCCCTTTTTGATTTAATATATGTTGTTTTGATCATTGTTCATCGTTGTATGTTGCACCTTAATGCCTAAACAAGTTCCTGTTTGTTCATTGACAATGGCAAGAAACCTTTTCTGATTCTTATTTCTGAAACTAATGATCAGGAAGTTATAGTTGATTTAGCATAATATGTCCCCTTTAATTTAAGACTATCTACAATTTATTCATTTTGTTTAATTTGAAACCACCATGGAGCACAACATTCTTCTACCGTAACAACAATCCACTTTGGCCCACTTGCCCTGACGAGTTAGCGCTGCCCGTAAGAGGCGCTATCTTGTCTGTGAGAGAAATGCCCTCCCCCGGGACACGTTATCCTTCCTGTAATCAGCTGATGGAGCATAGGACATGTTTCACTGTGAGTCCATTTAATTAAGTTAGGGATGGGACAAGGGGAGCAGAGGGCAAAAGAGACCAGGATGGAGGGGGAGAAGACATTATAAGATAGGGTTTGACAGGACGAGGAGGAAGTAGACTATATGGAGTGGACAAGGTATGACATGAAACATTTGAGTGATGTATGTTACCAGTGGTAGAAAGTAACAAAGTTCAAAAGTAAAAATACTGTACTTTAACTTAAAGTGCATATGACAGTTTTTCATGTTTTTCTAATGATTACTTTGTTTGGTTGGATAGTATCGGGTAAATATATATAGATTTATGCCTGGGATCCAGAATGCTCACTTCTTAAATTATTGTCGAAGAGTGAGTCTGGTCACCCCTCGCTCCGTCACACCTCGAGTTGAACTCAAGATGTGTTTATGTCAGCAACACATGTGAGTGAAACACATGAGAGTGAAACACATGAGAGTCAAACACATGAGAGTGAAACACATGAGAGTGAAACACATGAGAGTCAAACACATGAGAGTCAAACACATGAGAGTGAAACACATGAGAGTGAAACACATGAGAGTGAAACAGATGAGAGTGAAACACATGAGAGTCAAACACATGAGAGTGAAACAGATGAGAGTCAAACACATGAGAGTGAAACACATGAGAGTGAAACACATGAGAGTGAAACAGAGATGCTATAGCATATAGAATTGCATCATCTGCATACAAGTGGATGCTATTATGTTTTAGCTGGTGGCCCATTGATTTGATATAAATTTGAAATAAAACCCTTGGGGAACAACTTTGTCAAAATAAGAAAATTACGATTGAAAGCCATCAGCTTGAGCTCTATTTGTGAGGCAATCGGCAAACCACTTTTTAGAATTTGTGTCAAACCCAATAGGGTCCAGATGATCCAAGAAAATACAATGATCTACAGAATCAAAGGCCTTTGATAGATCAACAAAAACAACAGAACATTCTTCATGATTGTCAAATTTGATGGCAGCTGTGATAGTACTATGCCCTGGTCTAAAGCCGGAGTGGTAGCTATTTAAAACGGAATGTTTGGTTAAGAAATCACGCACCTGATTACTTATTAGCTTCACCAAGAGTTTTGCTCGGAGAGATCATTTTGAGATTGGAAAAAAAAATATTTCAATAATTTTTCTGGCCTCCTTTATGCAAAGGGAACAAAATATGAGTTAAACAATTTTCTATTAGTGGAGCTGATCACAATAACAACCTAGGTTCGAGGGTATCATCTCCTGTGGACATTTGTAAATCTATAGAGAGAAACATATTTAAAACTTCATACTGTATAAAGGGCTGAAGGGAAAATACTTGTTCATCAGCCCTATTCTCATGTATTAGGGTAACAGCAACAGATTGAGCAGCATAATCAAAATATTTCCAGAGTCAGAGTCAAAGTGCTGGTTAAGCGCATCACAAAAATATTTTTTTTTTGACAAGCTAATTGAAACTTTAATCATTTAATTTGGTAAAGAAGGGGCAAAATTTTGCGATAAGGATTTAACCATTTGCCAACATTTTGCAGAATTGCCCTGGGTTTCAGAGAAAGTATTGACGTAGAAAGATGCTTTGGTTTTACAAACAGTAGAAACATATGATTACAGTCGAAATATATTGATTATTCATAGACTGAGTTGTCCCAACTTTGAACAAACAGGATTATGCAAATACAAATAAAAACAGCTAGAAAAATTAGGAAATAATCTCAGTTGAAAAAAAATCCCAGATCGCTTCTTTTGAGGTTTTATTAGTTCTCAAAAACAATGTGAAATACATTTCCTTTTTACTGTAGTAGATTTTGTGTAATACTTTTACTTGAGTAATAGTTTTGCTCCGGTACTGTACTTTTAAGTAACAAAACTGAGTACGTCTTCCATCACTGGGCGTTACAAATAAGTGTCTGTGAAAGGAGGAATAGTAGGTAACATACAACTGTGGCCCACAGCTCTAACTTGTTCCTAACTCACATGCAGGAGTTTCATCAAAAGAAACAGAGTCCACTAATTACTCCTTTCTGCTTAACCATAGTATCAAATTGAAAACATCTCAAATTAATGAGTTTCTCTCCATGTTCATATCCACAACACTTTCAAGTTGCAAATTAGATTTAAGGTCAATGACCACAATTCCACTTCTGGTAAAAAACACTGACTGAACATTTCCAACCATTTCGTCAATATAGATGAATAAAACAAGCTATTATCAGGAGGTCCCACCCAGTGGGTGTGGCTTAACCAGCCCAAAGTAGGATACAAGAGTCACAGACTAGGTCAGCAGATTGAGAATGATTTAGGATGATAGTCGAACTGCGTATTGTGTCCAGATGACCACACATTTTTCTGCAACGGAATCCTCAAGGGATTACACCGACTCATTTCAGATGGAGGATGTTCTCTATTTATAGCCGCCATACTCACAAGATACAATTATTTTCCATTTGATTAATTCAAAGACTATTCTCTTTTCTTTTCCCTTAGTTTTCCTTTGCAACTTCCGCCTTCCTCCATCACCAGTTTGATATGGTATGCTGCAAATCATTTCCTTTACTAGAAAATTTGGGTCACAGCAAGATGGGTGTGCAGAACAGCCCCTCCCCGCAGACACGTTTGCATTATGGTTATGAAATATTAAATGTACCCTTTCTCTAATGGCGGCCCCTTTATTCCACTCCACCGGATACTGACCAACTGAAACAAAAAGTTCACATCTTCACAAAAAGTACACAGTGAAAAAAAACTTTAATTATTTGAATTTAGGACATGCCTTGTTTATCTTGTTTTGAGTTTAGGTTAGTTTCATTGTCATTTTGTATTCAAAAAGTAATATTGAATCTTTGAAACTATCCAATCCAACATACATTATGGCACATTTCACAAATAGTTTCCAAAATGCTGCAGAATGACAAACATTATAATGAATTTAAAAAACAATATTAAATTAAAAGCTTAGTTAATGTTTGTAATTAAATCGACAATAACATCTGAAATCAAGTTAACGTTCTGAATTCTGTTCATGTTAAAATGACTTTTTTTTTGTTTTGTTTTTGCTTTTATGTGGAAATAAAGAAAAGAGAAAGATAAAATATTTGTTTCCTCATACTCCAAGAAAAGAAAAATATGTCAGGAGATTATTGGGTCGAAGTTTTATTGAAGGATTTTCAAGCATTTAGGGTTTGAATATCTGGTTTACTGAGGTTTTTAAGAACTAAATGATACATTTTTGAAGATGAACAACCAATATCCACTGCACTTTTATTCAGATTTGTGCCCCAGAAATGCATGCAATTTTTGCCATTTTTACATAATTTTAAATGATAGTAAGATTGTTCATGTCAGTAAACTACAATTCATGGATTTCAGTCACTTATTTGTTGTCACCACCATGTTTGCCTATCTCCACAATTAGATAGTCATGAAAAAAGGGTTAGAAAAAATACTTGTAAATGAAAAAAGTTGATACTTCAAGAAGACAGAAGTTATGGGTTTTGATCCTTACCTACACCGGGGAGTCGCTGACACATAAAAGCAGCGTCAACTTGCGACAACGTTTGAGGACACTTATATCTAAGCTTCCTTGTCCACAAGCCCTCTGCACCGGACAACCCCTCAAAGCTTTCAAGAGCGCGGAATTTATATGATCCTAAAATATAACACCTGGACAATTTTGTGTAAACTAGTGTTAGCCAGCTGCTAACTACCTGAAACAAACAGCTCAGTTCTCAGTCTAGTCCCGGTTACCTGGTTTGGGGTTCATATCTCTAATTGCTGGGCCTATCCACATGAAACAAACACCGGCACAAAGTTCAACGTATCCTCTGTTAGAAGAAATAAACTAAAGAGAAAAAAAGATGTAAATTGAAAATGACTTTAAGCCATAAGATTAATATGACAAGTTTATGGAGCCAATCCAAACAAATAATAAGGTTCAACGTTTGTGGATTTCGTTTTTGGATATTTCAGTCAAAAACAGTGAATCTCCCAGAGTTACTGTATATAGGGCCCTGCCTTCCATCTGAGATTATGGTGTCATTATTCTAGAACGTGAACGCAATTTCATCCCTACACCTGTAGTGTCACACCAAATTTACAGTGCCTGTAACATCTCTTCTTTTCTAAGTGTAATCTACTACTCTATTCAAAAAGACACACTGACGACACACTGACGAGACTAGACGCGGTAAATATTGACACTTCATAGCTGACTGAATTAATGTTTTAAAAGAATATGCTGTCCATCTCTACACTGAGTCCTCAGCCACATTTTGTCTCATCTCAATGAAATACAAATGTGTGTCACATTTAATGGTTTTAGTGCACTATAATAATTTGCAATAATCATAAACTGTTCAATATAAGAGGTGATAATGTCGTATCACTTAATAACTACTCCTTAACTAGCGTTAATAAAGCATAAACAAAGACTTAATTCATAATAAGCAAATAGTTTATTAAGAATTATTCGGATCAGTGATTAATCAAAGGTTTAGGAGTTAAGGTATTGAATAAACCGTTTTGAAGTCTGAATCATTATTAATAAATGATTTGTTCACTATATGTTTATGAAAAGATACCACATTGACTACTACAATTAACGCAATATTGAATTTAAAAAATATATATCATAGTATGGCTAGTAGACATCATTGTTGAAGTAGCAGTAACACTAGTAGTAATAGTACAAGTAGTAAGTATTGGTATTAGTGCAGATTTGTTTTTTCCATTAAGTAGTTGAACTTTTTGTAGACAGTCTTCTCATAATTTATCAGAGTAAATCTCTTACAAACTACATACTCCGCCAAAACGAATCGTGCTAATAACCGGTGACATTTTAGTGCCAATAATAAGCAAACGATAAGGATAAATAGTTTCACTCACCACCTTCGTAACGCTTCTTGTCTCTCCCTGATCTGCCGCTCAAACAAATGTGTCTATTCTCTTTCTCTCCCCCCTCCTGCTCCTCTCAGACTTTAACCACGCCCCTTTACCCCCTGACCCCTCCCACCTCCATCATCCCCCTCCATCCCTCACAAATCATACACATCCTTGCACACACCAATAGCATAACATATTTCCATAGCTACAATGACAAATGAGCAGTGCAAAGATGGATTAGCAAACTCTGAACATGGCAGCGTGGCATCTGTAGCATCTGCGAGGCTTTTTACATGCAATCCTCTTAGTGCACGGATTAAAACATGTGCACTCTTCTGTCTTTGTGGCGCGAAGATTACTAATGGTTGATAGCCTTCAAAGAAAAAAAACAGAACAATAGCTTAGTAGTGATCCAATGTGTTTGAGGCCAGCGATACAATGTAAAAAAATAAATAAAATAAAATACATTCAATAAAAGATCTGTGAAACATCCTGATAGGATCCTGACTAGTCCCTAGTGATAAACGTATTTATCACTATAGTCATGGGTTTCAGTCGCGTGACTTATTTGTTGTTTTCGTCGCCATTTTGAGGACGTCACAGTATTTTTTTGCCTATCTCCGCTGATTGATCAAAAAATAGCACTTAAGGTTTTGGACTGATCCTTATCAACTGCAGACGAGTAGCTCTGTGATGGCCACGTCACACAGAGGTGACAGATATCCATAAAGAACCCTCTCATGAATGTCCTCTTAATGCCCTGTGTCTCTTTAAGGTCTGAGAAGGAGTGTCAAGGGGCGTATCTGGATTGAGGGGAAAGCAGTGGACTAGACCATCACAGAGGGGGGCCTGGGTTTAGATGACTTTGTTCGCCCTGGGGTAATACTGGTTTCTCCCTGGGTGTTAATTATAATTTGACTCAGGCCAAGAACAATATAAGTGGTCTCATTTTAGCATGTCAGTTGGTTTTGTGTTAGTTACTATCATTCTGATTAAACTTTGGTAAAGTCATGTTTTTTCTTTTATGGGCCTCTGTCAATGGCCAATAAAGCCTTTTTTGACGTTTAAACCCTTTGTGTGCTTGTGTTGCCTTACTGCTTGGTCCCTAACACGTCGACAACACTTAAAAGTAGCAAAAACTTGTCACAACTCACTTTTGGGGACATTTACAAATCAAACTTCCTTGTACACAACCCTTAAGAGCATTCAAGAGCATGGACTCCGTGTCTGATCTTAAAATATAACACAGAGGAATGAGGCTAAAGTTAAGTCTGCAAGTTGGTTAATAAAATGTATTACACAATTCACTTGGTAGTTTAATTTGTAAACTACAGTGGTGTGCGGTCAGAGCATATGCCAGGTTCCATGTGCAGCTGGCCGCAGTGTTTTGAGTACGAAACCCACGTCCAACAGTTTGCTGCATGTCCTCTCATCCCCATTTCATGCAGGAATTGTCCTGTCTATTAAAGCTTATGGGCCACAACAAAGAAGTATTCAGCTACCATCTAAATCAGTGTTTCAAAAACTGCGGTACACAAGCTTCTTTTGGTGGTATGCAGACACCCCTTCAGTACTAGTTTCTTCTTTATTTAGTGTACATTTTCTTCACATATTTGGTCTTCCTTTAGTCATTTCTTGGTTAGAACCGCTGTGACAATGTTGTATTCCTACTTAAATTTGTAGACCTGACATGGTCCCAATTTAGATCTGGTGGTATTTGGAAAGCCAAATCTTTTCTTTGGTTTAAAAGTTTGAGTCCCACAGAGCTACATACCAGAGAAATAGCATCTCTAGCAAAGCTAAACCCAACAGACTGTAGTGTCACAATACAGAATAGACAGGCAGCTCCCGTAACTGTTACGACCGCGGCCACTGAAAAGGGGAATAAAACGTAACAGAAACAACTGCGCCGTTCACGTCTCACGTCAGTGGTTTAATGACCGACACAGAACCCAAGCTCCCAAACTCCCCCCTAGTGTGCACTATATTTACAATAAGTATAATCCCACCAAAATAGTCAAGTCAAAATGATAAAATCATAAAAACCTGTCACATTATATTTAATACGTCACATTTATTGAACAAACAGCAGAGAACTATCACAAAGAAATTATACAATTATCTCATTAGTTATTAATGAGCTGTTTGGGGTCCATAAGAGCTGCCATAATGCCCATTACTAAACTCCAACCTTATATAGCGAATACATGCTAGATAATGCTAAATGTCCAGCAAATGTATGTTCATAAATCCAGCCAAATGCCTCAATGCTAATAGGATTTGTGTGTGGGGTGAGTGGTGTTAGCGTGCACGCTTGTCCCTGGGGCGTCATTAAGCCAACTTGTCTGAGGACAGGGACTGATGGTGAAAGCCGGAGCCCTGTTCAACCCAACTCCTGCTGTGACTGCTGCTGAGGAGTAAAGAAGTTGTTATCTTACTTTTACTTGTACTTCATTAATCTAATTCCAGTGAAGCATTCATTTTTCATCCAGATCTTGTATTGATAATGGGAGAGTGACCACTGCACAAAGCCTTCTCCAGCACATCTCAAAGATTCTCAATGGGGTTCAGATCTGTAATTTCCTTAGATGTTTTTTCTGCTTGAGGCCATTGATTTGACCCTTCTCTTCCTGTTGTATGCAAAATTAATTGCAATAGCAACAGTATATTTAATAATTTAATTATTTAATCATTCTGAACCCCATGGGGTATCTTGCATCTGCTTCTCTCCATGGAGATAATTAATCCCATACTGGGGAACATTCTAGACAAAGCGGTAATATCTCCATGGAGAAAAGTACTGTAGGTGGCCCTCTAAAACAGTTTCATAGTGCTCCTTTAAAGATTACATGTGTAAGACCTGAGAACTCTCCAACACGACTTTCGGCGCATGAAACTGCACCTTACCTTTTCATTTCATCTCGTTTAAAACATGTGCCACTGTTGATTTTTGTCAAATAATATTCCAAATCATCCAGATGCTTAATAGCAACACAATACATGTCATATATGAAACAAAAGCACCACATGTTCAAAAAGGAGTAGGGAGAAGCACAAGCTTATCCAGCCCTACCCCGCCTTTGACTATCTAATACAATCTCTTGTATTGAGTATCTTTAGTTTGGCAGCTCATGTTTAAGAACTAAAAAAACCTGTTTATAACAAACAAAATTACATTTGGATCTCTGCTGTTTTAACCCGGGACTACCTGTATTATGTAGCAAAAAGAATTACACAGTTTAATATAAACATTTCAGCGTGGATAGCTAGCCTGTTTGCATCCTGGTCTCAGTATGTAGTTGTACTGATTATGATTAGACAGGAGAAATTCACAGAACGAGTCTGACGATGATTCATGGACATAGAAAACACAACATTCTTTGAGCTACGTCATAGGTCGAGGAAACGTCAGTTATCGAGGAGATTTTTACACTCAGAGAGGAGAGATTAATTTGAATCACACTAGCGTAAATGAAGCTAAATACTATACAGGTATGTTTTTGATGAGGGAACAATATTAAAACCCAGTTAAAAGCTCAGTAAAGTCAATTTTGCATATGTGTTCTTTAATTATTTTAATGTCGTAACCTGGCTCATGCCAGATTGATCTCTGTCTCACTCTGAATTGAGTTCTTCACATGAATCACTTTGGGAAGGCTCTCACTGAAAACCATCGGGATGTTAAAAAAATTACTTCATGCTGATTGGTTGAAGTGTCACCACAGCGAAAGAAGCAGACAAATCTAACTTGTGTTAAATTCAGTGTTCAGAAAAGCCCTGTCCTCTTTCTCATCCACAAATAAACAAAGCACCACAGTGTACATGTTTTTAAAAAACAAAATAGTCTGTATTTCTCCTCGAATAGGCACCGCCAACCACAATGCTGCTCTGTGATTAGCTCCAGTCCCACCTGCGGGCCTTAAAGGCCATGTGATTGGTCTATTAAACCACTATTTCAGACTGAAAATGAATCAGAGGGAGCCTAACAAGATGGATTCTCAAGAGTTTGTGAACATTTGCCTGGGATCTAGAACACACACTTCAATTCTTTTCGATGAGTGAGTCTGGTATCCCATACACACTGTCACGCTTCAAGTCAAACTCAAGATGTATTGAATAATCAGATAAGTTTATTTCCGTAACGCCTGTGAAACAATGGAATTCATTGGTCATTAGTCATCTAGAAGAAAATCAAACTTCTCTTACCTCATTAACGTTGTTTTGTTTATTGCTCATTTCTTATTTCCTTGCACGTGGCCATGTTTGCTTTGATAAGGGCAAATCCAGATATCAATCAGGCCCATCTGAATTTAAGGAGATTATAGAGTGACCAGACTGATACAGATCTGTATAAAAATACAGGGAGACATAATTTTGAATTATCCAGGCAAACTGAACACATATATATATCCCTGGTCAGAACCAGATCTTTCATTAGCTTATTCATTGGTTTAGGCTTCTTGTTATATGCAACAGTTTGAGGATGTTTTCCCATAAAAAATATATTATATTCAGTTAATCGCTTTGGCCAAATCCAAATGTAAAATTTTTTTTATTAAAGATTAATTGAGGCAATAAAAGAATAATACAAGTGCAATGATGAAAGAACATGCAAAATTGACTTTGTTTTATCAAAAGAAACTCATCAATAAGTGTGCTAGTTTACTCAAGAATGTCTGAACTAATTTAGCAGAGTTCAAGTTTGTAAAAAAATTTAACTAGTTCAGAATCTAGACACGTCTGAAATGGTCCTCATGAAACCATCAAGAGTATATTTTGGTAATGAATAAGGATGAAATGTATTTGTGTCACCATGGCAACAGACGTCTTTCTAATGTATGCAGCTGTGTGGGTGAGAGGTCAGAGGTCACGAGGGTAATGGCTGATGGATTGGATTGGTTAAAAATGGGGCTAGACATGAATGGAGCTGTGTGTCTGTCACAGGGCAGAGTGGATTTGTCAGGCATCACCATGGTGACAAATGACACTTTTTGACTGCCATAATATTCTTTTATAGAGGTTCACCCAGAAAATGTGAATGAGCATGTTATGACACATGCTGTGTTTGGTAGATGTCAAACCAGATGGCTCTCCTGTCCATGGCGTGGTGGTAAAGCTATACATGTTTACTGTATGTACGCAATCATCAGTAGTTTATTTTATTGGAGTGCAAGTATTGAGGGATTTATGCCATAAAATACATAAATTATATATTACAACAAAACTTGATGTCTCTGATCTTCTGTTATAAAGTGTGCCAAAATGTGAGTTTGAGGAAGTTTATTTTTTGTCTGAACATACACCTTTATTGTACCTTAAAGGTCCCATATTGTACACAATTGACTTTTGTCAGTTTTTAATCGTCTATTAGTGTTAATTGTAGCTCAAAACATTCCCAAAAGTAGTTTGTCTTTCACACTAAAAGGTGTTTTTAGCCTTTAGTGTTTTTAGCCTTTTAAACCATGATAACAAAAATATTCATTTTTTGGGAGCTTGTGCACAAAAATATCCATTGACTTCCGTGATAAATACTTGCCATCACAAAAAGTACAAAGCATGCAATATCTCTTGTCTATATATTTTCTGAACCAACTGGCTTTAAATTACACTCCTGATGTAATTTTGGGATGATGACATAATTTTACTTTATATGGGCAGTGGTGGTATTTTCTCATCTTACACTTTTTTGTTTTTTTTCAAAGAACACGTTTTTGACTCTCATCCAAGTGTCATTCTCAATCTGTGGCTCTAGTCTGAGAACTCGGATTAATTACCCTATTCTGAGCTGCTGCCCACCGGGCGGAACCTCCTCACAATAGCCTGTCCTGTTTATCTATTTGTTTGTACTGTTTTAAGTTTCTCCTTAAACCAATCATCTTTGTTACCCTGTAACAGGCCATAGAACTATTGATAGCTTACTGCAACTCCCTCATCACTGATGTGTACCTGATCTGCATCTGAATGGCCAAAGCTGATACCACCCCATGGCTTCAAAATGCTGTTCAGTCCGTGTGCGCGGTACTTTCACTGCTCCAGCGCCGCTGCTTCAACTGAACTGTCCACTACAGACTCATTCTCACGTATCTGCTTTTGAAACGGCTTTATCACCCCCTTGTGGGCTTAAACTGGTGTTTTAAGTGTTTATCATGAGGCTGAGTAAAAAGAGGAGAGGTAACGAGTTTAAATGAGAAGAAAACTGAAATACTTGTTATTGGTGATTCAGATGTATTTAAGGAGGGGGGATAGTGTTCTTGGTCCTCTGTCTTCTTTTAACCTCCCATTTGTGAGAAATGTGCTGATGGATTAATCTCTTAAACTGGTCAGTGCAGTGGCGGCGGCCCGGCTGCTCACAGGTACAAGGCGACACCAAGCCCCCAGGTCGCCAGTTAGCATTTAGCTTTTAGGACACTGTGGCCTTGAAGTTACGTAGGCTCACATATCATGTAATTGCGCTGACCAATCAGAGTGAGAGTTACTAGAGCTGCGCAGAGGCCAGTGCGAGATAAAGGGGAATATTAAAAAACAGGTTTTAAGAAAACTGAAGGCTTTTGAACCGGAAAAAAGTGAAGAACGTTATTTTAGTAGCTACATGGTGCGCACGGAGCGAGATCTACACTTTACACAATACACAATCTGCCAAATGCATATCATTCTGCAACATGTCAAATGTATTCAGATGACAAGTTCATTGATCTACATGAAAAATATGCTAAAAGTCATCAAAAGTATTTAGGCTACTTGGATGGGTAACACAGGTAACAACACTGATGTAACTAATTGTAAACATCAATTCTTTTATACCTGGCTGGCAATACATTCCATTTCCTTGCTTTCCTTACGTAGTATTTCTTTGGTTCTTCAGACAACGCTTCTGAGTCGTAGATCCACGGCCCTCAGGTCCACGGTGGTCATTAGTTCCATGCTTTGTTTATGGCTCGTTCATGGCACTTCGGCTCATGCCCATCACCTACACGGGTTGATTGGTCTGGACTGCTACTGTTCTGACCAATCAGCGCAAGAGCTGGGCTAGAGCGGTGCGCTAGAGCTTAGCCGACTGCTTAAAATGTATTTTAAAGACAACTGAAGAATTTTAAACCAAGAAAAAGTCAATGACCTGAAAATAGGTAAAAATTGCCGCTATATCCGATATTTCTGCAAGCCGTAGGTGCCCTGTCAGCCGAACACAAGCAGATTTGCATTGCATTGAGCTCTGGGGAAAAAAAGCTTTCTGAGTCGCACAATTTTTTTCGATGCAGTACCAATGGACTGGCCATTGGGGCCGCTAGCGACATGTTTAGGCTAGCAATACCCTATCCAGATAATATAACAGATCCAGGGGCGACACCAACACATTACTCCAGTCCTGGCATCACTGCACTGGCTCCCAGTTATCCACAGAATCCAGTTTAAAATGTAGCTGATGGTTTTTAAGTCATTAAATCGTTATTTACAGGAATTATTGTCCCACCATGTTCTTGCTCATACCATGCGGTCCTCTTCTCAGCTCCTCTTGGATGTGTCTCCAGGTCAAAGCTAAAAAGCAGAGGGGACTGAGCTTTCGCTGTGGTGGGGCCCAGGCTCTGGAACAGCCTGCCTCTGCATGTTAGAGCTGCTGAGACACTAGAGCAGTTTAAATCCTTGTTAAAAACCTACCTTTTCTCTCTGGCCTTTTAAACACAAACTGAGCTGAGTCATTATTTTATTAACTTCATGTGTATTTTAATTGTTTACACCTTGATGTTCGCGGGACTCCAGAGGCACCAGCAGCTTCATATACCTTTTTGCTGCTTTGTAATGGCATTTTAGCAGCTGCTCTCTCAATCCAATGTATTTGTCTGACAGATTCCTTCCTCATTGTGCCTTTATCTGCACAAATCCATGTGTGCTCTGAATCAGCTACAAATCTCTTAATAGTACAAAGATCACGCTTAAGTGAAATATCTAAGGTTTTCATACCTTGTCCAAGGCATTCAACTATTTCACGCTTTTTGGCACTAGAAAGAACTTTTTCTTTCCCAAATTGCTTGAAAATGATGGCTTGCTTAATAATGTGGAACGTCCTTCTTTAGTAGTTTTTCCTTTAATTGTCATAGGTGTTTGAGATTGATTTCACTAATCCAAAGAGCCCTGAGACACAATGCCATCCATGAGTTTCGCTGGAAAAAAAAAATGACTTTATGACACTTAAACACAATTTGCATTATAATTTGGAACGCGGTCAAATGGAACATTTGGAACATACTTCTGGCAGCTGAAAAAAGTATGGATGACACAAATGACTGATCATCAATAACTGATATACGGACAATGAAAAAAAAAAGAAAAAAATCACACATGTACTGACTTTGAAATTGAAAATTTGAAAAAAACTGACTATGGGACTTTATTTTGGACCTTGTGCTTTATTCCCTCTCTGTCCGCCATTTGTTTTGGTTTATTTGTTGTGAAAAAAAAAAAAAAAAATCTTATTACTGAAATCAACTGACCAATCTGTATATCGGGCCCACTTTTATAGTACCATTGTAAAATGGCTCCGTAGCTTAACATGAGGCCAATGGTAGCCGGACGCAAAAAAATTGCAGTAAAAAGCACTCCAAAAAAAAAAAGAGTTTATGTGTGGACAAAACTTTAGTCGTATCATATTATGACCCTACACTATACCCTACAGGAAGTCAGCCATATTGGTTCAAACTGACCAAAGCACACCCATTATTTTTTTGACATTCACACGTTTCATGGAAAACACTTCAAAATAGGCCAAAAGACAAACCCTATGTGCAATTCTAAACAAAATCCAAACATTTGTATATTTAAAAAATTCTATGCCTTTCTATCAAAATGGCGTCCTCTTAAAAGTGTATTTAAAAAAAAAAAAATAGTTTGTTTGTGTGTTGTTTATTTGTGATGTGGCACAATATTCATTTACATTTGAAAATTAATAAACATTTAAACAAATACAGAAAGAGAACAGAACGAGAGAGAAGAGATATAAACCAAAATAAGTAGACAGCCAAAAAATAATAATAAAGAATCATGGCACAATGTCAGAAATTGCTTGTAAAGCTTTATTGATCTTAATCAAAAAACTTCTGAGCAACAAGACAGTCCCAAAACACATGATAGTTGCTTGCCTCCTGGCTTCCACAGTTCTCCAACAGTCTGCATTTCCCTGTGAGTAATGGGCACTTTGACAGGTGTATAAATAATGTGACACATTTTGTGGCTCTCCACTGAGATTTAGATATTATTCCCTTAAAGTTCAGATTTATAAGCATCAAAGACTGTGATGGGCATTACTCTTAATTTCTTGGTTTATAATAACTCCTTATGTGCAAATACCTATAAAAGTCCCGTCTCTCCGAGCCAAAGGATTCTCTTCTTCTTATCTTTGTACTGTTGTCTTTAAATCTTGAGTCTGTGCTGTTAGGTGTGAAATTTTGATCATAACCAACCAATTTAAGATTTTAACATCTTTGTTTAGTTTGTTTGTTTGTGTTGATAAGCTCCTTCCATGTTGTAAACAAATATTTCCCACTCCTTCCAAATGACTCAACGTCTGACTGTAAAGGAATCCCCAGCACAACGTTAATCTCAATATTTTTCCATTGAGCTTCATATTCTAGATCCCACAGTACAGCAACGCTTTGATCTGGACTGAAATAAAATAATTGATAATTGTAAAGTTTTGAATCGGATACAAGTTTTTTTCTTAGCCATACAAATCTTGAGATTGTTTTATCCACTCAAAAAGGTTGAAGGTTAAATTTGAAGATTCTAGAATAGAGAAACCTGGGCAAAATACAATTTTAAGTTCAATCCCTTGACTTCGACGTAATAGGGGATATGGTTAAATTTTTCAAGATTTTTATTTATAGAAGAAAAAAGAGGGGTAAATTTTTCTCTAAAATTGTTAGATCTCTATGGTGTACTGTTCCGTTTGTCATTTAAATGTGGTAGTCTTTCTAAAGGTCAGAAGGGGTTGCCAGAATGAGATAATTTCAGTTTTTTTGTACATTCATTTTGTATCCAGACATTGGCCAATTTTTTTAAGAAAATGCATCACATTGGGTATGGAAAGCTGGCCGGGAACGATAACGCATGTCTCAGTTTTCCCTTCCTGAGTATCACAGATGTGGTGGATACTTTTCTCGTTGACGAACATCGTATGGAATATCCTGGGCAAAGAAGACACACATGAACAACAATGAACGGACTACAAGTGAAATAAAATATTGGCCTTAGGAAAAGTAGGAGGAAGCAGAGTATGGTGCTCAAGCTGCCATATTTCCCCCAAACTGTTTTTTTTTTTTCTGTTCTTAACTGGCTTGTAGGGTTGTCTTAAAAAAATCGATATGGCAATATAACAAAGTCACAGTATCGATACTTTTAAACAACGTTACTTTTTTATAAATTGTCCAGGCGGCCGTTTAGAAGCGAACTCCAATAGAAGGGCGCGCTGTATACCGTCCTTCAGGAAACTCAGAGGCTGCTCAATCTGCTGGAACACAAGCTAATGACTGACGTGCAAATTAGGTGGAATAGTACTTTTGCCGGCAGTCTGTGCCGCTACTCTCGGTTGAGGTGAGAAGGAGCTGTGGACCTTATAAGAAGCTGATCTCACCTGTGCAGAAGATGCTGCTGCAGCATGTTCAGATCATGCTAATAGTTTGACAAGAAACATGTAATACTTTACTAGAATGTGTTCTATATATTTCTATTTTGATCAGTTGGTTCGATGTATGAAGTTATTAGAGCATAATTGATTTATAAATAAGTACTTTGTGGATAAATGAAATGTCATACATTTTCTTATCCAGAGTAAAAAAAATACCCATTTGGTAAATTTTTAAGACCCTTTTTTCAAAAATGTATTGTAACGAGGGATTTGTATCGGAATATACATGTATCGGAATATATATCGTATCATGACACCTGTATCGGGATGCGTATTGTATTGCGAGGGTCTTGGCAATACCCTGCTCTACTGACCTGACCATAAGCTATTTCAAAGAGGAACGTTTTAAGCCTCATCGTAAATGAAGAGACTTTGGCAGCTTCTTTAACAGGGACAGGGAGCGGAGTCCATAACAGGAGCTTGGTAGCCAAACGCTCCACCTCCTACTGTGCTTTTTGAGACTCTTGGACCACTAAGTCCAGCATTTCAAGAAGGAGCAGCTCTGTTTGGATGATATTGTACTATAGCATATTTGAGGTAGGATGGGTCCATATCATTTATGGCTTTGTAAGTCAGGCCAATTTTAAATTTGATTCTAAGCTCAACAAGGAGCCAGTCAACAGACTTGGGCTCTTCTTTTAGTTCCTGTTAGTAGTCTTTCTACTGCATTTTGAACCAGTTGAAAGCTAGGACATACAGGGAGTTAAAGTAGTCTAATCTAGATGTTATGGATACGTTTTTCAGCATTGCTTTCAGGCTAGATTTTTCTGATTTTAGCTATATTAAGCAGATGAAAGTATTCTGTTTAACAGGCTTGATTTATATGCGCTTTGAATGAGAACTTGGTCAAATAAGACTCCAAGGTTTCCTACAGTGGAGGCTAAACTGACATTGTCCAGTGTGACTATCTGCTCAGATAATGAGTCTCAGACGTTTAAGGCCTAGTGCATTTTTAGCCGTTTTTTCAGGGTTAAGAAGCAGATAAGCAGATAGGAAGTTGATAGATGTTCTGACTTTTCTTCTTTGAAAAGAGACATAAGGCAAGGCAACTGCCTGAGCTGAATATTTTTTGTAAGTATAGAACCTTTATCTGAATATATCAGACAAAACTGAAATATTAAGGGAATTCAGGATGACGGAAGGGTAGAATCCAATATCTCACTATTTGCTCATGATATTCTCCTGTATATAAGTGATATTGCTCCAACATTTTCATTACCAACTTTAAATTATATTTTGAATTAATATGGATAAATATATGGTTATTTGTATAATGAATATAAATGTAGTGTAATGTAATAGAAAAAGAGTCAGATGTTGTCATCTGGACTGTTTTTAGAAGAACAAAACGTTTCTACTCTCATCCAAGAGTCATTCTCAATCTGCGAATCGGGTCTGGAAATTCAGGTTTTTATCCTACTCTGTAGGCCTAGCCCACCAGGTGGGACCTCCTGATAAAGAGAGTTTACGGTTTCACTTGAGACTACCGTTTTTTGTTTTCTAATAGCCCTGAAATGGGCTATCAACATCCAATTGTGACATGACTTTCAATCGCTCCATGAGTACCTGATAAGCGTCCGAATGCCCAGGGCGTCTAAGCACACTGTTATACACGGCCGAAAGGTTGAATCTTAAACCTCCAATTCTGTTTAAAGAAGGATTCTCTTTTTCAACAAAAATTACATTTTGTGCAAGGTCTACACAGAGTAGGATAAAAAACGAAGTTCCCAGACCCAATTTGCAGATTGAGAATGACTCTTGGATGAGAGTCTCGAAACGTTTTGTACAGATGAATAGAATTTTAATCTTTTTCTACAATGGAACACTCAAATAAGGATTACACTGATTTGTAATATAATGTAAAAAAGAAAAAAAATTAAGGGCTGAAAAAGGATTTAGATATTTAGGCATTATTATTACGCATCACATCCATTTGCAGCAAATTATGACAAAGTAATACATGAAATCGGTAGTGATTTGATACAATGGGAAATCCTCCCTTTGACACTACTGGGACAAATAGAAGTAATAAGGATGAATGCCCTGCCAAGATTGTTTTTTCTGTTCCAATTCCATCCATTCCAGCTCTCTAAAAGACACATTTACAAAAATGGAAAACATTTTATCAAATGCATATGGAGAAACAAAAAAAAAAACAAGAATAAGGTTCAGAGCCTAAATTTACCCAATATGAAAAAAATACTACTGGGCAACACAGTTAAGAGCGCTAAAAGTATGGATTGATAAAGATGATGAGACTGGATGGAGGAGAATTGAAAAGTACCAATGGAGTCACTATCATATATAACAAAGAAAATACAAAATAATTTTAAAAATTACAAATGAATGGGTTAAAGCAGGGGTGTCAAACCCATTTTGGGCCGCAGCACGAATTTCAACGCTCAGGCCGAGCAACGTTAAAAAAAATAAAATATATATATATATATAAAATAAATAGCTTTATATAGCCTAGTGATAATTATATGTGGAAACTGTTGCACAAATCTGCAGCAGGTGAAAGATTGAGTCCATATTCATGCATCAGCAGCAGGAACATGGACTTGATATTATTTCTGATATGAAATGTTGATGTTGATATTGCTGCACAAACTCAATATGAGCTCACTGTTTTTAGAGTTAAAGCTTATTTTAGTGACAAATTATTCATGTAATGAGTGCTCACAGCAGCTTCACTCTGTCATGTTCATACTTTATTACACTCTGACCTGGGTTTTTACCTGTGGCTCCTGATCTGTCCAGGTTTTGCAATGGTCTGGCTGTTTTCCTCACAGAGCATCATCACAGAAGTTTGTTTTCTTGTCGTTGGCTCCACATTAGCGCCGCTTTTAGCACAGCTCTAACGTCCAGAAAACAGTCTTTTATTTCACGCGTTTCCCAAATCCACACATCTTTTTCCTTGCTCAAATCTCTACTCCAGTCTGTAAAGTGCGCATAGCGCACACGCTGAAAACGAACGCCATAGTTTACGCCCTATGCCGTGCAGCGTTCTCTTCATATTTAAATAAGATGCTGATGATTCCCACCTTTTTATTTTGCTAAGCCAGAAAGACTCTTCTTAAGCCAATCAGCGCAAAGAAAGCAAGACCTCGGCAATCATTCACCGATCCTGTTTACTACTGTTTATTAATTTCCACAGTAAAAAAAAAAAAAGTACTGAGCCACTGTGGTGGATACAAATATTTCTACTAAGCAATGGGGAAGTCAGCGGTAGCCTCAATCTGTTTGGCTTTCAGTGTTAGCACAAAGCCTTAGCATGTTACAGAAGACCTGTAGGTGCAGTGTTTACAAATGTCACCTACAACATTGCGCTAGATCCCTATAAAGTATTTGAAATGTCCCTGACATGAAAGCTTTGAGTGTTTTAATCTTGTTATTTCAAGATGAGAAACCCCACCTTTTGTTACTGTGTGGAAATGCTAATGCATATGATCAGGACCATTTAAACTGAGACATTTTATTGATCCACAACTTTGACACAGCTGCTCACACGTTGCAATATAATAACTATTCAAAGACCAAAATGTGGATAGAAAGAATACAATTCCTATTTGTAAAAAAAAAAGCAAGTTGCGCAAGTTGACAGAAATACTGTATAGATAATCGAATGTACATCTAGGCAATAGAAACGAGGTGGTGGGGTGAAAACTATTGAAAGTAGTGGTAAAGTATCTTGCTCTATAAAGGTCTAAAGTGAGTAGCTGCGTGTTAGACACACTATAAACATGTTACATCTCCAATTTTGTATGTGTTTTTAAGAATATATGGTCCACTCCGGATGAGCAGCAGAGGCTGGTGTCCTGGTGCAGTAGGGCTGGAAGCAATTACAGATCATTTTGGACTTCAGGAAAGTCACAGCTATCACCACTGTGACCCTGGGTTTCTTCTACTTCCTCTGCACCACCATCAAGACATCAAGTGGCAGAAGACCCTTCCAAGACAGTTCCTTATTTCTACCATCACTGTGCAGTCTCTGGCAGACAGACTGCAGTGCATTGGGAACTCTGCTGAGAAGTGAGGTGACCTCTGACCTGGACCCTCCTCACCCTGGACACAGACTTTAGCCACTCCCTCGGGCAAGAGGTTACTATCCCTTCAGACCAGACCCTCTCGCCACACACTATATAAAACAAATGTCACTTGACAATCTCTAATATTGCCCTGCTTTGCACTGCTTGTTCTGCATTCTGTCCAGTAGGTTATTCAATTAAATAGTCCAAAAATATTTTATTCTTCATCATATGGATATAATGACAGTATGGCTATTAGTCCTAATATATATCAGGAGCCTTTTCTTTGGAAAGAATGAGCAGATTTATTTTAGCACAATAGAAATATGCATTTATATTCATGATACTGCGCCCACTTATTCTAGTATGAAAATGTTGAATGCCTGAATGGTTGGTGTGCCAGATGGCACAGATTGGAAGCCTTTCCTCCATCCGTCTGCCCCAGAGCAGCACGGTGGCAACTGTAGTACACTGGAAAGACTGCCTGATTACAACACACATTTGCTGTGGCATAGTTTCAATAAGCTTCTACAAACAGATGTCCACCCGGTGTCATTATTCCTCACACGGATCTTCAGCGTGTCATTATTCCTCACACAGATCTTCAGCTTGTAATTATTCCTCACACAGATCTTCAGTGTTTCATTATTCCTCACACAGATCTTCAGCGTGTCATTATTCCTCACACAGATCTTCAGCTTGTCATTATTCCTCACACATATCTTCAGTGTTTTATTATTCCTCACACAGATCTTCAGCGTGTCATTATTCCTCACACAGATCTTCAGCGTGTCATTATTCCTCACACAGATCTTCAGTGTTTCATTATTCCTCACACAGATCTTCAGCGTGTCATTATTCCTCACACAAGATCTTGTATGATGATAGACGGATGACCACAGCACAAAGTCTTCTCCAGCTCGTCCACAAACTCTCACTAAGGTTCAGATCTGTAGTAGATTAGTTATTGCTTTCACCCAGGCATTGTAACTTACTACCACTGTGTGAATGAATAATGCAATGCAAAATACTTCAGGTGTCTTGAAAGGTGTCCAAAGATTAATTAACAGATTGACAAAAAGTTGGATGCAGTCATAAGACATTCTATTCTTGTTTATCGTAGAGTTTGCACTGCAAAACGGTAACACAATAAATCTGTCAAACACCCTAGCCATTTAGAATTTTGAACATCAGGCAGAGATTGGATAATAGTCTAACTGCAAACCATCCCACTCACCACGTGAGTTCGCCTCATTCATTCTGGCCGCTGTTTACATTCCTCCGAGCGGAAACCTGCACCAGGCAGAGCGAGCGCTCAAGGACCAGTTCTGAGTGTGGAGCGGACCTTCCCGGACTCCTTGTGCATTATCCTGGGGGATTTTATCAGCCACTCGGGCTCATCTTAGACAAGGATGAGTCTGTCTACAGGAGGGAGTGGACCAGCTGGTGTCCTGGTGCAGCGGTAAACATGGGGGTCAGCACCCAGAAGATAGTGGAGATGATCGTGGACTACAGAAAAGTCACAGCCCCCCAGCCCCCCCATCACCACGTGGACCCTTCCGTTTCCTAGGCACCATCATCACCCAGGACCTCAAGTGGGAGCCCTCCATCAGCTCCCTCATCAAGAAGGCCCAGCAGAAGATGTACTTCCTGCGGCAGCTGAGGAAAAGCCAAGCTGCCAGTGCAGATGATGGTGCAGTTTTACACGGCCATCATTGAGTCCATCCTCACCTCCTCCATCACCGTGTGGTACGCTGGAGCCACAGACAAACAGACTACAGCGCATTGTGCGTTCTGCTGAGAAGGTGATCGGCTGCAGACTTCCATCTCTGCAGGACCTGTACATCTCCACGACTCTGAGACGAGCAGGTTGGATCACAGTTGACCCTTCTCACCCTGGACATGGACTATTTGAGCTACTCCCCTCAGGCAGGAGGCTACGGTCCATCCGGACCAGAACCTTCCGCCCAAAGAATAGTTTCTTTCCCTCTGCTGTTGGACTCATGAACACTTCTAAACACCAGTCATTTACTACAATTTAATCAATCACTCACTCACTGTCACTTTCTGCCCTACAACTTTAAATTTAACTGTAAATTCTAGTGTACATATGTAGTGGTCGGGTCGTGGATAAATCAATTAAGTTTGTATTTGTTGGAACAACACCACTACAGGTTACCAGGAGAAAATTTCCCAAATAGGCACGCAGATAAGTGTATTTTAGAAAGACAGGCTGGCCAGGTTCCATTTAACTTAGTCTTTAATGAACAACGGTTTCATCACAGACAATGTGATGACAATATTTTAAATTTGAGTAGTTCATTTGTAGTTATAGCATAAAATCTTTAGTAAAACACTTTCACACGCTTTCTCACTCACTTTCCTAAACACTAACCCCGGCCTGATTGCCTGCCAGGCCCAACTCAGGGCGAAAGTGCACCTTGCGCTGTGCACACAGAGCCCCACGGGCCAGCCTAACCCGACACCAGGAGGGTGCCAAGACGCCGATGACTACGACAGAACAAAACAATACAAGAGAGCAAAACAGTAGAGGACAAAACAAGCGGAGGCAAAACAAGAGACAAAACAAAAGCGACGAAACAAAAGCGACGAAACAAAACAAGAGACGAAAACAGCAGAGGCAGCGTGCCCAAGCCACTGCAGACCACCTCTGAACACCTGCAACATTAACGATGGAATTTAACACATTTTTAAGGCTACACTGTTGGATCGGGATTAAAGCACACTGCTTTAACGTAGCTATGGGGCCAAATGGCGTGGACCGCCGTGCGCCACGTTGGCCAACTGCGCAGCAGCACTACAAACAGACAGTGGTTTTAGGAGGTTGATTAGAACAGAATTGCATTTGGAAATGGTGCTTTGTGTTACGTGTCGCCACGATCTGTGGCGCACAGCGACGCACAATAAAGTTTGTGGAGCAAGAGACTGATTTGACCAGTGTAAGTAGAGGAAAACGGGATGCATGAGCGTTTGAACCGAATCAATGAGGAGTATTGGGCGTTCATTACCCGTCAGTGCAAACGAGGTCCCTTAGTGCGCAATGAGACTCAGCTGCGGCACAGCAGCGGCACTAAGAGAAGAAGTTATTTCATAAATTTGGAAAATAGAAGCGTTGGAGCAGAAGGATTGGAATTTACCTGGGAATGAATGGAGGATGGAGCGAACACCAAACAAGGCCCGGAAGAACGTGTGGGCAAAGAAGAAGCGAATGAGAAGGGAGCGCTTAAATAGTCAACCAGCTCAGCGGCTGATAAGAGTACCCTCAGCACAGGCCCCCACAGACCATCTTGCCACACATAGTAAGTCTATTTTTATCTCATATAGTCAATTTGAATTGTTTCCTAATGCATGCCCTTTTGATTTCATTTATGTTGTTTTTATTATTACTCTGTGTTTTGTGTTGCACCTTAACGCCGAAACAAGTTCCTATGTTTGTGAATTCTGCTCATTGACAATGGCAATAAACCTTTTCTGATTCTGATTACATTTTCAAAATTTAAAAGGTTATGTTTGGCCAAGACATTACGATGATGGTGCGCTACAAACTTGTGATCCAAAATCTTTAAGACTTGTTTATACACTGACTCTAAAAGGTGTCATTGCCGTTTCCCAAGCCTGTCCCCAACAGGTGATGCAATATGACAAGTGGAAAAAGTGTATGTATGTAGTGTACATACATGTTCTGGCTGCTTCCGAGGAGACACAAGGTATGTTTGAAGTAAACCATCCTATATTGTTGGCTAGAGGGAATGTTGTTGCGTCCTTAGGCAAGAGACTTGCCTAGTAAAGCACTTTGAGTATCTTGAGGGTGGAAAAGTGCCATAGACATACATTGTAATAATAATATTTGAAATGTTTGTGGTATAACCGATTTTCATGATGCAAACTTGATTGTGATTTGTGCAGCACAATTCATTTATTGGTACAAGGTTAGGTTAAAATGTATTGTCTCCTGAAAGGAAATGTGTCCTTGGCTCACAGTGCTACAGGTCACGTGCCACACATCAAGACACACACACACACATTAGGACACAATCCTAATGTGTGTGTGTCTTGTTGATATGTGAAAAGTGTCTTGTGCAAAGGATAATATGTATACTTCTCCATCTGCATTATCTCTATGCTGTCAGGTGTTTATGGACACCACTATTACTACAATAATCCAATAGATGGCACCAAAAACGTGTAATTATTTTTGGGAAATTGGTGACCTTTTGGTTTTATTGGACTTCCTGAAAACAACACTTAAAAGTTTGGGCTTCTCCTCACTATTGATGCAATTTAGGACTGTGAAGTCAAAGGTCCTATATTATGCTATTTTTCCCGTTTCATAGTCTACCCTAAGGGCGTAGTTGATAACAATAAGTGTTGTGGAACACCCATAACATAATAGTTATAAAATACCACCCATATCTTGGACCCAGCTCCCCTACCCGGAAATGCAAACAGCTTAGTTTGAGATTTGCCCCCATCCTCTCGAAGAGCAATCTGCCTCCCCCGCGCAACCCGTGACGTAGTCTCAGCGTGAGCGTGCGTTCCCCGCCCACGCCGTGACGTGGTGAGCAAATAAACAAGCTGTGTCAGCGGCAGCAGCATCGGAGCAAAAGAAGTAGCGATTAAAACTAAAAGTAGACGCGGCTCCTCTCAAGCGAAGGGATACAGTGTTAATTGAAACAGGGAAGCGTGCCACGTCATCCTGGTGTGTGCCGCGTCATGCTGGTGAGTAGCCCCAGTTTGTCTCCTCATCCGAGGGGAAGGATAGAAACGGTTTTCTAGCTAAAAACTGCAGCACTCAATAAAAAAACAAACACTTTGGGCACATATACGAGGTACCAATAGCACTGTAAGAAGGTTGAAAGCTCTACATCACATGTGTCAAACTCAAGGCCCGTGGGCCACATGTGGCCCGCCAGACGTTTTCATCTGGCCCGCCAAACATTTCTAGTTTATAATTATTCATTTCCAATAGCTATATCGCGTTTCCGTTAGCGTGAACTACAATTCCCACCATCCGTTGTAGCCGCGGCCACTCCCCCACGCTGACTCCCCGCGCTGTGTGCTGCCAGCTCAAGCTCGAGGGACAGCACAGCGACACTCATCGCAGCAGGTTTAAAATCGAACACACGGCAGCGATGACCTGTAGCGCCCCAGCGCCCGCTACACGTGGCGCTCTGACCAGGGAGATCGTGGGAAACACGAGGAATAAAGAAAAGAGCGGTTTGTGGACGTTAGAGCTGTGCTAAAGGCGCTAATGTGAAGCTAACAACAGAAAACAACTTCTTTGCTGACAACTCTGTGAGGAAAACATCCAACCAGTGCAAACCTGGACAGGCCTGAGCCACAGGTAAAAACACAGGTCAGAGTGTGATAAAGTCTGAACATGACAGAGTGAAGCTGCTTTGAGCTCTCATTTGATTCACCACGTGATATTTGTCACTAAAATAGCTTAAACTGTAAAATAGTGAGCTCATATTGAGTGTTGCTGCAGATATTAACATGTCTGTGATACAAACATTTAATATCAGAATCATATCACACGTCCATGTTCCTGTTTCCTGCTGCTCGTGCATGAATATGGACTCACTCTTTCACCTGCTGCACATTTGTGCAACAGTGTCCACATAGAACTATTACTAGGCTATATAACATTTGTTATATTTTTATTGTTTTATTTTTACATTATGTTCGGGCCGCGACCAGCCTGAGCGACCAAATGAGTTTGACCACCCTGCTACATGATACCACGGATCTATTAAAATAGCATTTACCTTAAAGTTAGCTATTGTGCCGCTTCTTTACTTTTAACATACAATACCAGAGCATGGCGTCCTTTAATCAATTTTTGTTTTATACGTCATTAATATTATGTTGTATACATAGTGCTAAACTGTACATTTTGTATATGTATTTACCAAGATCTATTTATTGTCATGGCTCTATCAGTCAATATTTTACTGAACATTTTGAGAACCCCTGCTCTGCGTCAGCTACACTGTACACAATAAACAATCTGCCAAATGCCTATCATTCTGCAACATGTCAAATGTATTCAGATGACAAGTTTATCTATCTACATACAAAACATGCTAAAAGTATTTAGGCTACTTGGATGGGTAACACAGGTAACAACACTGATGGACGCTAAACGTAAACATAAATTATTTTATAACAGGCAATACATTCCATTTCCTTGCTTTCCTTCCGTAGCATTTCTTATGTTCTTTAGTTTTTCATTCATAAACATTTCAAGACAAAGCTTCTAAGTTGTAGATTGACAGCCCTCAGATCCACGGCCCTCCGATCCATGGTGGCCATTAGTTCCATGATTTGTTCTGTAATTAAACCTATGGATCCATAGTTTTAAGCCTGAGGCTTGTTCATGGCACTTCAGCTCGTGCACATCACCTACAAGCGCTGATTGGTCTGGACGGTTACCGTTCTGACCAATCAGCACACGAGCTGCGCTAGAGCGTAGCTGAAGCTAATGGCTTAAAATGCGTTTTAAAGACAATTGAAGAATTTTCAAATGAGAAAAAGTTAATGACCCGAAAATAGGTAAAAATTGCAACTATATCCGATATTTCTGTAAGCCGTAGGTGCTCTGTCAGTTTAGGGATAATTATTAAATATAAACTAGAAATGTTCGGTGGGACGGATTAAAACGTCTGGGCCGCATGTTTGACACCCCTGGGTTAAAGGAACATTAAAAAATGTGGGCAATAATAAAAAATAAAAACAATATGCATATCTGATTCAATCACCCGGGCCAGTAAAATAGCAATTAATCCAGATTTTGCACCTTCAATGGAAAGGGGATTCTGTGCGTGAAAAGAGAAGGGACTGGTATACATTGGACAGCTTTTTGAAGGTGACCATATGACATATTTTTTTAACAAATACAAAATGAGTTTAGTTGAACGGTATAATATTTTTATAGGTTTTTCAAAGTAGAAATTACTTGACTAAACATAAGGAATGGGAATACATCTGTAAGAAACCAAATTATTTGGAATTATTAATGAAAGATTCATGCAAAAAAAATACAAAATAATATTGAAATAATCAAATGCTGGAATCAGATGACAATAATTTGGCAAATGGGAGAAGGAAAGAAATATTATAATCCTGAAGAACACTGGGACGAATCGTTTAGAGCCGGACATACCTTGCTGAATAGTATTTCGTGGCGAGAGTTTGAATGGAAAGCCAAAATACAATACTTCACTGTGCCAACGAATATATATCAGAATACAGTGAAAGGAAATGATAACTGTCTCCTGGCAAAAACCACAACCTCCTAAACTGGATTATTGGTGGGAAAGGGTTAGATATGATAGAAGCGGAAAGGTTGACAGCAAGATTGTGGTTTAAAATGAAGATATTTGATGAGTTATGGTCGCCTGTAATACAGTTATTTACATAAAAAAGTACATATGTTAATTTGATGGAGATACAAATTTTACAGATGAACATCAGTGGGACACTAGGGGGTTATATTGTTAAGTGTACACAACCCAAAGCTACCATTTATAGGTCAGTGTATGGGCATATGCGTGTATGTATATGGGTGGGTATGTACATGCATGTACGCATGTATTTTCGAAAGTGTATATATTTACCAGATGTATGGGTGTATTTTGGCTGTGTCAACACAGGACATAAATCATTTGTTCATAGATCCACTTATGCATTATTGATGTGTGTGTTAAAGTGCATTAACACTGATGTATATGAAATAATTGAACGTATTATCTATGTATGTGTTTCTGTGCAGGTATGGAAAGGCCCGGTTGCTGTAGCGATTTGATGGAATTCTAATGATGTGATGTAACCTACTGAGATGCAGAAAATATGGACACTGGCTAAACAGCAAAAATGAAAATATACTTAACATCTCAAATGAAACTGTATTATATATATATATATATATATATATATATATATATATATATATATATATATATATATATATATATATATTTATTTATTTATTTATTTATATGTATATGTATGTATGTGTGTGTGTGGTGTATGTATATATATATATATATATAATGTATATGTGTATATATGTATGTGTGTGTGTGTGGTGTGTGTGTGTATATATTGTATGTATACATGCATATGTAACACTTTGTTGTAACCAATGGCAGTAATTACAACTGTATTTACGGTTCTAGATTATATATATGGAGAATAGTAAGCACAAACAGTTTAAGAGTTTAACAAAATAGGACTTGTAATCTTGATTGTCACAATTGTTGTCATCCACGTAGCGGTACCAAAGACTTGGAGCAATGCCTGAAAAGGAGGTCAGTGCTGCTACTGCCTCAGAGGTCAAAGAGTGGGAAAATGTGTGTGCATCCTAGTAGAAGACCAAAAAGTCACATGTCTGGAGGGAATTTTGTTGGAAAAATGTATCACATCTTGTCAAAATGCTCACAGGGAAATGCTAACTGTTGAAGAAACTTTGAAGGCCAGGAGGCCAACCATTATCATGTTTTGGGACTGTCCTGTTCCTCAGAAATATTGTACTGAAATGAACAATTCCCTTCTTTAGTTTAGAAAGCTCAAAAAAAAAAAAAGTGTATTGACACAATAACAATCCAAAATAAAGTTACCAAATATAAAACAATGTAACCATTTTTTCTAAGAATGTTATAGTAAACTTCATTCCTGTAATTTTGATAATGAAAGCCTGTGACCACCAAATCCTTAAGTATATGTAGGGATATAACTATAAATAAAAAAGTGCCAGTCTTTGATAAGGAACTTGGCGACAAAGTGACAGATACAATAAAAGACCTTAACAAATATCCAGGCAATGATGAGATTTCAGCAGAATTTCTAAAGCATTTGCAAAGGCGCTTGCACCATTTCTCCTTAAAATGTATGCTGAAAGTATAGAGAAGGGTGCATTAGCCCAACTTTAACACAAGCACTACTTATTCTCATCCCAAAGCCAAAGAAAGACGAGAAAGAATTTGTGTGCTGAATACAGACTACAAAATCTTAGCTCTGTTACCAGCCAAACGACTAAAAATACAACAACATTATAGCAGAATCACAATCAGGTTTTATGAATAACAGACACATCATTAATAATGTACGCCTGGTTCTCGACCTACTTCTATTTTATTCCTGGATTTTTACAAGGTGTTTGACACCATAGGACATGGTTTTCTTTTTCAATCATTAAAAAGGTTCGCTTTTCCTTCCCTCGATTCTCTGTTGCTCACAGTGTTTGACAAGGCTACCCGGTCGCCCCTTACTTGTTTCTGTTAGAAGCACAACTTTTATTTACATATTTACATATTGGACAGGGAGTTATGAATGAGTCAAATAGCTGATGATGCCACTTTGTTTTTAAAAGAGTCAGAACAAATCCCCACAGGTTTGAACATCATTAAGCACTTTTCCATAGCCTCAGGTCTCGGTCTGAATGTCAACCTATTACCAGAGCTATTACCTATAAAAATGTATAAAACCTAATACGGAGGGAGAGAAAGAGCATAGTCAGCTAAACTTTGAACCGATCTTAGCCAAAGCAAAAAAAAGGTCACTGAACATTGAACTGCACTGAATGGCAGAATATTATTAACTGAGAGCATCTCAAGACTATTTTTTATTTTTTATTTTGACATATGTAAATTGATTGGCCAAACATTATACAACTTTATGTAGAAAAATAAAACTTACTACATAAAACTGTTCTGTTATCACAAACTTAATTGAAGCTGGTGGTCTAAACTTTTTAGAATACATCCTTAACACTAGAACTCCCAAGGATTTGACGGTTTTCAGAATCGTACGTCTAATTACTCTTCTTATGTTGCTCTTTCAAATTCATGGGCTCTTGACTTTTTCTTTACCTTCTGTGTATATCATCCCAATACTGTAATTCAACTGAAATAAAAACATTAAAACGAGTTCTGAGTAATTCTTCCTCTAACTCCCACACCTGTCAATTTGACGGCTCTATTAATTACACCGCATGAGCGCTGCGTCACCTTTAGTGTCTCTCACAGCAATGCTAAAGGTCAAATGGATTTGAAGCAATTATCCGTACAAGAGGGACAAACAAAGACTACAGCGCATTGTGCGTTCTGCTGAGAAGGTGTGTGGCTGCAGACTTCCATCTCTGCAGGACCTGTACGTCTCCAGGGCTCTGGGACGAGCAGGTCGGATCACAGCCGACCATTCTCACCCTGGACATGGACTATTTGAGCCACTCTGCTCAGGCAGGAGGCTACGGTCCAGAACCTTCCGCCACAGGAACAGTTCCTTTCCCTGTGCTGTTGGAGTGTCTAGTTGGAGTAAAACTTAACACCTGACACTTATAAACTAATAAATATGTCATCAACCATTTGCACTGCTAATTTTGCATTATTGTTCTAACCATACTGTAAATTGTAGAAAAAGATTCAGCTGTAGTCATGTGGACTCTGTTTTAGAAAACAGAGTCCAGCTGAAAAAGATTCAGCTGTAGTCATGTGGACTCCAGATGACTACAGCTGAATCTTTTTCTACAATGGAACACTCCTGGACGAATGAGGGATTACACTGACACCATACAGTAAAGTTTGTGTATTTATGAAGTCAAAGTATTTTGTCTAAGTTTACTTGATATTTTAACACTTTATTTTTTATGCATGCCTTACTTTATCCTAGTTTATATTTTTGCTATTATTAGTCATTGTTTTATGGTGTCTCTTATCGCTAAAGTAAGTTCCTAGTTTGTGATTTTTGTTCACTGACAATGGCAAAAAAAAAATTATTCTGATACTAAATCAGTTTCAGTTCTATGCAGCTAAAGTGTAAGACAGGTCTTGGCTCTGTATGTTAAAATGTATGCTTCTTTTTAATTGGGCATGTGACTAAAATTACTTACTTCTCTAAGTGTAATTCTAATGTGATGTAATGGTAATTTATTGAATTGTTGTGGTTGTAATGAACCCTTCTTGTTCTGTACAGCACTTTGTTTGAATCACTTTGTGTTTCTGCCAGTCGAACTCTGATCTAGTAACTCACCTCGTCTGGTCATGTCTCAATACTGCCACCTTCTGTAAATATTCATGTAGTCAGGTCAATAAAAAAATCAACCCCCAATTTTAGTTTTCGGTTTCAAGACATGGTCTTTAACAGACTTAACCAACATTACATAATGAACCTTGATAATTCTGTCAAAATGTCATATTCACAAATGAAAATAAATTAAACAGAGAACCGCATTTTCTTGTAAAAAAAAAACACTACAAACAAAAGCTTCAACTCTCTTCTCACCCCAAAGCTGTCAAACCAAAAAATACTTAGCAACTAGATTGTAAACATGGGCCAAAATTCCTTTAAATCATACAATAGCTATGAATAGACAAATAATTACATCTGATAACAAGTTTTTGTTGAATTACTGTTTAAACTGTCATAAAAAGGTGTAAGTTGCGAGCAAAAGAAAGAAAGCAGTTCACCATTTTGAAGCCGTTTTCTTCACCTCTGCTGCCCCCTAGTGTCGTGCTCGGTCTCGTTCTGCTCCACTACAGGCACTGGCGCTCCCGCTGCACACGTGAATCCTGTCTCCGGTCTCCTCCCATCCTCCCCGGCCATAAGAGCGGCAGTAGCAGGGACACCGGGGCACACACGCTCCTCTCTGCGGCTACGGGTATGCACAAATCACCGTGGATATGCACCTGGTACGTACCCATGACACTTTTTCCAGTTTGAAGTTATTTGAGCCGAAAGGATGTTTGTTTGGCCGTAGCTGAGCGGAATGTGTACGTTGCAGTGATGTAGACACAGCCGGTGCGCAAGGTAGGGTCATGGATGGGTATGTACGATGCGTGAATCAGCATTCTGTGTCGTATCAGGAGAATTCAAAGAGATGTTCATCTACTTTCCAGACTGCATTGTAAAAATCTGTGCAAATGCAGTGAATGCAGAGAGGTGAAGTCAAAGATGTTTTATGCTTTGTTATTGCAATTTCTAATAGGCTAAAGAAATGTCCAATTTAAAGATGATTGTGTTATTCTCGTGTAATGTTTTCATATAATAAGGCATTTTAGGTGTTAAAATTGCCAAAGTTGCACATATTTTTCTAATAGATAAAGCTCAACCAATAGACACGTTTTAATTCATTTATGTTGGATTTACATAATATGGTCTAAATATGGTTAAAGGGGTACTCCCAATTTTTATTTATTTTTAAATAGGGAGGCATTTTTGTCAATATTCATATATCCTATCGTTTGCAGCTCACAGTGTGAACAGTGAGACAACTAAATTCCATTCATATTTCATAATCTGACTGTGAGAGCACAGGCTGCACTTTGGAGAGAGGCGAGCTAGTGCTTAGTGGTGTACAGTGCAGGAAGCAGCACACACTTGCACACAAGAACTCACACTTTTCGTCACTCATCAAATTTATTTTTGCCTTAGAGAGAGATCTTGCATTACAGTGTGCAACATTATTCTTATGCTTCTGAGAGAAACCTGTGCTGATGGTGCTCTGTGCTTTGTGTGGAGGTTTTGGGGACATTTCTGACCCCAAGACCCAACTAACTTCAGATGTTTGAGCCGTTCTGTCTGTGTAATGCTCCTGATATTTATTCAACATTCTTTATTTTCCCATCTTTTGTTGGAAGATTGAGATGTTCAGATATCCAGGTCTCCATATACTTGCCCACATCCTTGCCCTCAGTGTCCTCTTTAAAACCGACAATCTGCATCTGCGATCTCAGTTCTCAAGGTTGTCCAGCTTGTCTGTCAAAACACTCAACTAGTTTGTCAATTCTGACACTTTGGTTTGTAAAGTAGAGACAGTGTCCCTCATGTCAGAGACCTCCTGCACCTGGGCTGCGGCGGTCGAGGAGGTGGTCATTGCTTGAGTTTTTGTTTACTTGGCCTAATTCTGGATCATCAGTATTATGAAATGTTAGTGAGTTATTCCTTCACCAGTTTCTATTTGGCAAACAGGTGAAATGGCCAAAAGAGGGCAACAGAAAGCAGCTTTTCTTATGGCCTTCTGCTTTTTTGTTGCTACTCCACAAAACAAATGTATTTTTTAAACCATATCAATTGTTATTAATTGATTGGTCAGTGCATTCTGGAGTAGACAGAGACATTTGAAGTTGGCGGAGATATGTCAAAGTATTTTCTGTTCACAGAAAAGAAAACTGCAGAGATGAGAAGATTACCTTAACATGCAAAACACTACTCCAGGATTTCTTTGGTGACAGCTCCAAAAGTAACATGTTTTATAATACATTCTCATCCTAAAATGGCACGTGTGACATTAAATTCAGAATAATAATATTTAGTTGTTGTTTTTAAGTAATTCAATTTCAATTCAATTCAGTTTATTTTTGTAACACCCAAAATCACAACAGCGGTTGCCTCGAGGGGCGACAGTGAAAAACAGAATAAATAATGTTCATAGGGATTTGGTAATGTCCCAACATCCTGTGTCCTTAGACAGATGTCCCAAGCTCCCCTGTCCTTAGACCCTCCTTCTCGGCCAGGAAAAACTGCCAAACCTCTTTGGGGGAAAGTAGAAATCTCGAGGAGTTCCACAGTGAAGGAAAGGTCCAACTCACTTGGACGGACAGGCGGACGCGCTTCAATTTGCAGATAGACCCACTCAGGAGGAGAACCAATTCTTCAAGGCAGATGAGATGAGGCTTTGAATGAGAGCTCCTGGTCAAATAAAACTCCAAGATTTCTTACAGTGGAACTGGAGGCTACACTGACGTTGTCCAGTGTGACTGTTCAGATAAAGCGTCTGGTAGATGTTTAGGGCCTAGTAAAATGACCTCGGTTTTTTCAGGGTTAAGAAGCAGATAATTAAGTGTCATGCAGGTTTTGAAATCCTCCACACAAGCACTAAGTCTGTCTGCTTGATTGGTCTGATCGGGTTTCATTGATAAATACAGCTGTGTGTCATCTGCAGAGCAGTGGAAGTTTCCATGCTTTCTGATAATGTTACCTATCTGGCATACCTAGCATATAAAGAGTTACTTTAGAACATGGTGAGGAGCTCTGGTTTACATTAGCAAATTGGTACCTATCCGATAGGTAGGATTAAAACTGTCCCTCTGACACCTACATCACATTCTAACCTCTAGAATGTTGTGGTCGACAGTGTCAAACAATGCATTGAGGTCCAATAGAACCAGGATTGAGACCAGTGCATCGTCAGCAGCTAATAACAAATCATTTGTGACTTTAACTAGTGCAGTTTCAGTGCTGTGGTGGGCTCTGAACCCTGACTGGAAAACTTCGAATAAGTTATTGTCCTGTAGATGGCGACAAAGCTGTTTAACTACAACTCAAAGGATTTTAGAGATAAAGGGGAGATTTGAAATCGGTCTGCAGTTTACAAAAAGGTCAGGATCAAGATTAGGCTTTTTCAAATGCGGTTTAATGACTGCATGTTTGAAAGCCAGTGGAACATAACCACTTTCTAATGTAGTAAGTATTTATTATATTATGAATAGAATCTATAATAAGGGTAAGAAAGTCTGCTTTGCTTTGAGCAGTCTGCTTGGAATCAGGTCTAGAATGCAAGTTTATGTTTTAGAGGACATAATGGCTGAAGTTATCTCTGCTTGATCAAAAGCAGTTAACTTTCTAGTGTTACTGATGGATTTATATGGGACACTAGTTTTACAGCTTTGGCTTGTTCAGGGCTAATAGTGGGAGTAATTTAATCTAATTTATCTCTGATTGTTTTTATTTTATTGTTAAAAAATAGAAGAAAATCATCAGAGCTGAGAAGTAGCTGGGATTGAGGGCTCTACTGCGCTGTGACAGTGTGTTAGCCTGGGGGGCCCCCCTTACAAAGTTGCTGAAAAGAAATCTAGTGTTATTTTTGTTGACTTCTATTAAATTTGAATAGTATCTGGTTTGGGCCTTACGCAGAGCCTGCTTATAGGACAGTAGGCAGATTTTCCATGCTTTTAGGGATTCTTCCGTGTGGGAGCGTCGAAATGGTCTTTCTAATTTTCTAACTCTTTGTTTATATAAATGCAGATCTTCATTGTGGGGAGGTGCGTTTTGGCCTGATGACCTTCTGTTATAACGGAGCTGCAACATCAAGAGCAATCTTTAGAGAGTTCATGGTCAAGTCGACAAATTGATCACTTACACTTTGACTCAATGATTCAGATTCAGATATTGTCCTTTTCATGATGCCTTTATTCTGTGGGGCTGGATACTCTTTAAGAATAAACTGAAAGGTAATTAAGAAATTATCCGACAGTATAGGGTTTTGAGGGAAGACAATGAGGTCACTAATCTTGATTCCATATGTTAGGACAAGAGTGTGCTTTTGACTGAGTCGGTTTATATACATTTGAGCAAAATCAATGCTATCTAATGGGGCATTGAAAGAATTACTAAGAGAGTTATCATTCCTGCTCACATGGATATTGAAAGCTCCAGCTTTCACTACTTTATCCCAGTCTAACACCAAATTTGATATAAAGTCAGAAAACTCTGTTAAAAACTCTGAATAGGGACCAGGAGGTTGGTAGAGAACTATGAACAAAACTTCTTTTTGGTTTCTTCAATTTGGACATGTGATTGATAGCATGAGGCTTTCAAATGAGCGAAATGCGTGGTTCATTTTAGGACTTAAGAGTTGGCTTGAGTGTGAGATCAATACCACACCACCTGTGCTCCTGGCGGTCTGAAAGTTAACATGAATGGATGGGGTGGACGCATTTAGTCTTACATAATCATCTTGTTGAAGCCAGCTTTTAGTTAGAGCTAGAAGATATAAGATATAAGTTATGTTATAATCACTAATTAAGTCATTAACTAAAAAAAAGTACGAAGACAATCCGCAACGCCTCATTGATCCCAGTCTAGTATTTGTGAATAATAGGTCAGTCCCAAAACACATGGTAATGATGATTGATATTATTCCCCTTGTGAGTTCTGCTTTACTTATATGCCAGTCAGATGGTTATAGTGGTTGTTGTTTTGTATCATTTCTTGGTTATAATTACACCTTATTTATAGCTATGTACTGTATGAAATTCCTGTTTCTCCAAACCAGTGGATTTTTTCAACATATCAAAGCTTTTCATTGGATTTTCTTTTACAACCTGGAATTAGGGCTGTAGAGGGTGCAATAGCACCCCCTGCTGGACAGCTAGGGAACTGCAAGAAGGCTCATTGGTCTCTGGTTTTGCCCTGAGCAAAACTAGATATATTTGAACAGAGATAAGATAAACACTTTCTAAAAGTACCCATCAGTAACTATGTGACCCAAGGTTAATCTCTGGGAAAACTAAACTTGCGATGCTGCATTGCGTGGCGCGTGCTGATGCGGCATGCAGACCATAAAGAGCACTTTTTATACTTTAACACTGCGACGGATTTTTGGCAGAGGAAATGACAACCCTGAGCTGGATTAAAACGACTAAACAGTGGGACAAATTCATGTTTCCTCATCTAATAGAGGTGTCATATGGCTACATCTGAGCGTGAGCAAACTGATGAAGTCGCAGTGCGTTGCGGGGATACTGTGGAGAAATATTGCGATTTTCCAATGAATCACAATTATCGAAAAATGTATATTTTTTTATGTTTAAACTTGCAAATATTCCTGTGAGAGGACTTTTTTTTTTATATAACAATTAACCTGGCTACACTTTAATACAGCAGATCATTTAAAAAAAGTAATCTTATTGACCCCTCATTAGTTGCTCTTTTAAGTAATTTATTAGTTAAAAGAGCTCTATGGTAAATGCTCAGGGGCGGAGCTTAAAACTTAAGACAACAACAAACAGCTTTGTGAAGAATAAAACAGTGTTTTCAGTTCTCTCTCTCTCTCTCCCTACCTCTTCCTCTCACTCTCTCTCTCTGTCTCTCTCTCTGTATTAACGAGCTCAAACAGGTGCTGCTAATGTAGATATAAGTGGAATAGAGGTGGACTTTTTAAAGGCAGACTAACAGGTACTTGATGTCCAAAATTCTTGCTGATTGGCAAGTGTTTAAAAACCTTTTTGCAGCAATAATATACAAATATAGTATCTAAAAATCATGAAATGGATTTTTTCATAGTGGAAATGCAAAAGACAGACAACAATACAGACATTATACAAGTAGAGGGACAGTCTAAAAACTTAAGAGCGGGGTGATTGTGTGTGTTTGTACGTGTGAGTGTGTGTGTGAATGTACGTGTGTTTGTGTGTGTGTGTATGTTTATTTGTGCATATGTGTGCTTGAGTGTATGTGTATGCATTCAAACAGAGTAAAAATGTGTTACATTATCATTACCATCATCACATATATTGTCCTACATGAGGATAGTTTTCTTGGCGATGGTTAGAGCTGTGAGGAGTGTTTTGAAGTTTATGGTTTTTTCAGCAATTATTGTGAGATCCCCTAGCAGGCAGAGAGAGGGGGATAATTGTATGTGGCAGCCCACTATAGTGGATAGTGACTGCGTGACCTCTTCCAAAAAGTGTTTGACTGGAGTGCAGTACCAGGTTGCATGGATATGTGTCTATACTTTTCTGAGTGCAATGTGTGCAAATCTCTGATGTGAAACCCATTTTAGCTAATCTGTTACCTGTGCAATGTGTTCCGTGAAGTGTTTTGCATTGTATTAATTGTAAGTTGGCATTTTTGGACATAAGATAAATATTTTTACAGATTTGGGTCCAGAAGTTGGCATCAGGAGTTATTGAAAGGTCATTTTCCAATTTTATTGTTGGTAGGCATATGGTCTGAGATGGCTTTAAAATTATTTTGTATATTTTAGAGAGAAGTTTCTTTGGAGAAGATATATTAATCAAGTCTGATATTGCAGGATTTGTGGGTCTGACATTTATTTTTTCCATAACTGATGATTTGATTTGTAGGTATTTTAAAAACATGATTGCTCCTGATGTCAAACTCCAGGACCAAGTGTGGAAATGTTGTTAATATGTTGTTTTTAAAAATATGTTTAATGTGGGCGATACCCTTTTCAGTCCATGTGGGGAAATGTTGTGTTTTTTTATTGCTTAAGAAGTCAGGGTTGTTCCAAAGTGGGGTGAAGTTAGATGGGGCAAGTTTGGAATTTGTGATTTGGTGAAATTTCCACCAGGCTGTCAGAGTAGAGGTTATGGTTATAGCATTAAAGCATGTATGTTGTTTTATTGATTTGGTGAGAAATGGGATGTCAGCTATATTTAGTTCTTTGCATAATGATTGTTCTATTTCTAGCTATATAATATCAGATTGGGTGGGGTGGGTCCATTTTTGAATGTATTGTAGTTGGTTAGCCAATGAGTAATATTGAACATTTTGTGCTTCTAGTCCTCCTTGAGCTTTGTTCTTTTGTAATGTACTGAGTTTAATCCTTGGTGTTTTATTTTTCCAATAGAAGTGAGTGATAATGGAGTCTAGTGATTGGAACCAGGTGAGTGTGGGTGGGTTGGGAGCATTGAGAATGAATAGTTTATTTTTGGTAAAATTGTCATCTTAATTGCTGCTATCCTGCCAATTATGGAGAGGGAAAGGTTGAGCCATCGAAGTAAGTCTTCTTCTATTGTCTTTAGCAGTGGTGTGAAGTTGAGTGTTATCAATTCTGACAGCCTGGAGGAAATCTTGATGCCTAGTTAAGTGTTGTGATCATGGCATATAGGTATGGGTGATTGGTGGGATGCAACATCCCATTCTATTTTTGTTTTGTTTAATGGCCTCCTTAACTCCTCTTTCAAACTATATCTTCTCCCTGCTTAGAACCTTCACCTCACTGTCCTAAAAGGAGTCGTTTGTGGCGTTAAGATGAAGATGCACGGCACTCAGTAATCCTGAATTTGTGTGCCTTCTGTGTTCTTTGTGCTCTTTACAACTTTCTGCACTGCATTGGATAGAATTGCGCTGTTTTTGTGTAAGCATCTTGTCCTTAGCATGAATAAGTATTGCCCAGTTTAAAATAAACAGGAATTTCATGCTGTCTATAAAACCATTGTAGTCCATTGGAGAGCCCATGGCACATCTGTCTGTACAAGTGTCCCCAGAATTGTAATTGTAGTATTTCTACTAGTACAAGTACTTTAATGTTATTCATGTCCTCCCACGAAAAGAGGGTGACATTCAAAACTGATATTGATTAAAAAATTTGATCAAGTTTTCAAACATGACATTTATTTATCATATTTTAAGAGTTATTTGGGGCACCCACCTTTATTATGCAATTAACAATTCTCAAATCAAATATCTAAATTAATTCATTCATAAAAATGTACGGTTAGTTAATCTGAAAGTCCCCTTTTCTGGAAATGAATGAACACTGTACCAACTGTGGTCTATGGAAATGTATAGACCAAATAATTAAACAGATAAATATTAATATTAAATATGCAAATGCAATATGCACCCAGTGGGTCTAAGTGAACATTCTCTTTGTGAATATATACTGTATATGTTGGCAAACCAACCAGACATTGTGGTGGTTAAACAGCAGAGGAAAGCCGTTGTGGTTGATGTGGCGATACCAAGTGATGGCAACATCAGGAAAAAGGAAAAAAAGAGCGGTACATAGGGGAGACTAAACAGCCACTTCCCAAGAGGCTTTTTCAGCACAGAAGACATGCGAGTTCAGGACCCCAGAGCGCCGTGCATCTTCATCTCAAAGCCACAAACCACTCTATTGAAGGCAGTGAGGTGGAGATTCTACGCAAGGAGAAAAGATGGTTTGAAAGAGGGGTTAAGGAGGTAATCTTTGTTAAAAAAGAGAATCCTTCCTTAAATCGTAATGGAGTTTTTAGATTCAACCTTCCCGTTCTTTATAATGGTTTGCTGAAACCCTGCAGACAACCGAGGCATTCTGATGCTAATCAGGTACTCAATGAGGAGGGAGCCTAAGTCAGTGTACAATAGGCCCATCCCAGTTAGTTTCATTGGACCATTATCAGGAGGTCCCGCCCTGTGGGCAGGGCTTTCACAGAGGAGGATATAAACCTGAGTTCTCAGACTTGTTTTGCAGATTGAGAATGACTCTTGGATGAGAGTCGAAACGTTTTGTTTTTGTAAAACAGAGTCCAGATGAGTACAACTGAATCTTTTTCTACAGTCAAAGGAGAGTTTAAGTTTAATTTGTGTCCAGACATTGGACCATTTTTTTGACGAAAATGCATCATATAAGGTATGGAAATTTCTGGTATGGTTCCTGTTTGTACAAAACAAACAGGAGGAGGGACCAGGCACAGCCCTGTCTCACCTCTCTTTCCAAGGTCAGCTGGTCTGTCAGGTGACTTAATGTTGGACCATCGTAAAGCGCCCCAATTATTTATTACAATTTATTTATTTATGTCTTTATTGAAGATAAATAGATAGTCTATTCTGGAGTAGGTTGTATGTGGATTAGAAAAATGAGTGTATCGACACACACTAGGGTTCATCTCCTTCCAGATGTCAATCAGTCCTATATTTAATTTACAGAATGTATTATTTTTTGCGCCCCCAGTGCCTCTTGAGTTTGACACATCTAATGTGGGTTGAATGCAAAGATTCCAATCGCCCCCACAGATTAGGGTTACCTCAGAGTGGTTTGCAATCAGGTACATAATATTAGTATAGAAGGTGATATCACTCCCTGATAGAGCATACCCATTAACACTAGAATTCTCAAGGCCGTCAATTTGACGGTTTTCAGAATTGTACGTCTAATTACTCTGGTTACGTTGCTCTTTCAGATTCATGGGCTCTTGACTTTTTCTTTACCTTTGTGTATATTATCCCCATATTGCAATTCAACTGAAATAAAAAGGTTAAAATTAGTCATTCTTACTCTAACTTCCACACCTGTCAATTTGGCGGCTCTATTATAAACATTGGAATTTTTTACAGTGCAGTGCGAGCGTTGCGTCACCTTTAGTGTCTCTCACATGCAAAGCTAAATGTGAAATAGATTTGAGGCGATTATCAAGATGGCAATGCTTCAAAACATTGAGATTTCATTCTGGTGGTGAAGGCAATCAGACGGGGACCAAAGAAGCCGGCAAAATCTCATTGGCAGTAGGTCTAGTGTAAATGTATATATGTATATTTATGACAATCTTTATTATATAGTTCTGGCATTTTAGGCTGTCGAGATCAATTAACATCGCTGCGCCTGAGCGGCATATTCTTGGCAATGGCAACAATATTCAAGGCATTTACGAATCCTGTGTTATAATAGTATTTGGCTGGCTTTTTTTAGAAGATGATTCCAGATCAATGAATGAATACGCGTATATTCTCTGTAACAGCGGCTTTGCTATCGCAAATAACCCTCCTCCTCTTCCTCCTTCCTCCGCTGACGCTGGTCAACTTCAGCACTCTGAATAATGATAAAATTCATTAAAGAGGCTAATGGACACATTTTTAGCATGTTAGAAGAATCATTCTTTTGATTTGCGTCATCGCCAGAGCGCAACCATCAAATTGACGGCTTTGGAGTTCTAGTAGTTCTAAAATCCTGGTAGTCCTAGTGTTAATAGTTCTCTTAAGCTGTACGTAGCTACTATTTGTGTCTTTACATTTAAAACCTTGTTCAAAAGCTATTCGTTTTGAGATCAATATTACTCCCCTCTTGTGTTTGACTCTGTATGATGAATAGTAATTTTTTTATAACAACATTTGTTTTTTTATGTTCTATCGCTCAAATGTGTTCTTGTAAATATATAATATATTTTTGTTCATATTTTTGATCGTTTGATAGGGTTCAATATGCCGTTTACATTAAAGGATGCTACTCGTAACATTTCCGATGCCATTGGGTTGACTGCGTTGATTTGACTAATTTACTAATGCTGGTCAATCAAAACACATAAACACAAGAACTACATAAAATTGAAACAGAAGAAAAGATACATTGAAAAACAAAAAGGTTCGTGCCAAAACATGCATTGAGCCGAATACCTGATTGTGTTTATTTTATACAATCAAAACAACATACATGTCTTATTATGTTATTGTTATTACTTGAACACACATCTAACGTTGATGGATCCATCTCTTGTTGCTGTTCTATTTTCTGTGTTTTGTATTTTTCTGAGGAGCACTTTTCCTCTGCTGGTGTTTTGAGCACATGTCTGTTTACCTTAAAAAGTCACTAGAAGAGTTGCTGGGTGTGAGAAGCCATGCCTCAGTTGTCGCTTCATGAATTCCTCAGAGACCTGGAAAAACTTTGCTCGTTGTTGACAATTTTTGTATTATATGAAACACTTTCTTGCCTTTGTACTGGAGGTCTCCTTAAACATTTGCAGCTTTCATGATGCCCTCCTTTCCATGGTGGCTGAGAAATCTCATAATCAAGCCTAGTGGTTTATCAGCTTCCCTGACCTAGGCAATGTGCTATATTTATAGTATCCAGTCCCAGATACAAGCTCCATTTTGTTTTTGTTGTTCTGAGTGGTAACAGTTACCGTTGGGCCTGTATAGTGTTTATTCTAAAAAGTCCTGTTGCTCTCAAATAAATGCATTTTTATTTTATCATTTTATTTTCATACGTTAAGAGCAAGTTTACTTGTTATACACATAGGCATTTGACGCACTTTGAATGTATTAACCTGCTACTATATGTCTTAAAAGACACAAAGAAAGGGTGTTGTAATGTAATTGCACTATATTATGTGTAACATTACTAGAGCTGCAATGCGCCAGACACACTAACGCACTTCCTGTAGCACTGCACTTGAACGATGCAACAATAATAAGTTTGACATTAAAGCCGATAAACTTTATTTGTGATCTGGTTCTGACTTTGCATAACACTACAAAGGTCAGCCCAAAACATTTTCATTCAGTTAGGCCTTTTAATTGCAGTTACTTTAGGGGCTGATTTTACTGTATATTGTTGTGTATGTATTGCTCACTTTAAGTTTTGTGTTATATTATTTTATTCTGTGTTTTGTGAAGTACTTTGTGACTTCTGTCTGTGAAAGGTGCTGTACAAATAAACTTTACTTACTTACAAGCAGGGTTTGATAAGTGTGTGAGAGGCAGGCGTCAGAGAAGCAGATAAGACAGAAGGAGCTCTTTGATAAGCTTCTGTTGAACAATATTCCTCTCAAACTGCTTATGTCACAAATGCCTGAGGGGACCACATCACCATGGACCATTTGTGGATACAGTAAAACATTCATGTTAAGCACGAGGACACAAGATTAGTAACTGGTGTGAGCGGGGATTGAGCCACCAACCATTGGATTTGTGGGCTACCACTGTGCTGGGTAAGCAATAACCAACAGTCTTCCGATAAACTCTACTAGCAATTTTTGTATGTGCCTAAAGGAAACATATGCTTTTTATAACCTCTGCTGCTTAGTATTGAACTATAACATAAATAGATAATAATTTTATATGCTGTTCATTGTTAACCACAATGTTGATCTAAAATGGTAATACAAATGTGTCCATTTGACAAAACTGCAAAACTGAAAGACGCATTTCACCGTAACAAGCAGTGCCTTGTCATTTACATGCTTTTATTTTTGAAAAGTCTTAATTCCTCAAATAATAACGAAGTACAGGGAACAGAAATGTTCTGAGCAATCGAGCCTCAGTTGAGAGACAATACAGTCACTCAGAAATGCAGTGTTTTTGCCTGACATATTTGTTTGGGAATCTGACTTGATTAAATCTTAGAAACATTGTTAAGAAGATGCAGAACAGAATAACTCTTACTTTGAAATAAATAAACATGGGGCTAATGGGAGCCTGAAGCAAAAAAAAGTTGGAATAAGAATATGACGCTCACTCCAAAAAATAGTTCAAGTGAGGACATGTAAAAAATTCTAGTATGACCCCACCCTAAATCCTACAGGAAATCTGCCATTTGAGATGAAACATGGCACTGACAATAGGGCACACCCTCGTACTTTTGATATCTCCTCCTACAGTTTTAATCAAAAACACCAAATTTGGCCACAAAACCCAAAAGTAATAACATTTTATCAATTTGAATCTTATACGCCTTTGGGTGTGGTCATCGTGTATTTTCAACAAAATCTCAAAATGTTTTTATAGGAAAACATTAAAGAGCGTTTGTGTAAAAGACAATCTATCTGATGTAGACAACTGAAAAAAATTACAGAGGGTTAAATTGTGATGGGGCTTGTTACTCTAGCTCATTTTCTTATAGGCAAAAAATAATTGCAGAAAAAGTTTTATTAGGCCCGAATGTCACAAGCCGAACGTCACAAGAGGCCTAGTATTTCCCTAAGGTAGTGCGAAGCACGGCTGCGAAAGTGCCCGAAAGTGACCGAAAGTGCCCAGGAACCCACACCGTGACGTTGGAAAGCGCGAGTGCTTTCCCAAAATGTATAGATAAAAAGGGATTACACCGATATAGTTAATGATATTTGAAAAATGGGAACATTCTTTTTGCATTGGAATCTTCTTCTTCTTCTTCGCCAAAACATTGCCTTTTGAATGGGGACCACAACATTTAGTTCTTCCAAAATGTATAAAATTTGGCACAAAATTCTATTTTGGCGTGCTGATAAAAGATCAAATCAGACCCATGCCACATTTCTTTCAACATAGCCATAGTGATGAAAGAAACCTTTGATGATATTCCAATGGGAAAATCCCACAATTTCTGAAATATAAACATATTTATAACTCACCCTAGGGCTTCAGCCGGATTAACCTAAAATTTTATCTGACTCATCTTCAGTAGTGGGCCATCAAAAGTTACATATCTTTTTATTCTAAGTCCTACAGTCTTCGCCTCACATTTTGCCAAGTATTTTCAAAAACATTGCCTTTTGAATGGGGACCACAACATTTAGTTCTTCCAAGATGTATAACATTTTGCATAAAAAAATCAATGTTGGCGTGCCGATCAAAAAATCCAATCAGACCCATGCCATATTTCTTTATGACAGAAACCTCCCATATTATTCCAATGGGAAAATCGCAAAACTTCTGAAATTTTAAATGAAAGCTTAAATTTGGGGGAAATTATCTTGAGGAGTGGGGCAGGAGTGGGGCGGCGTGGCGCGGTCAAGGGCCAATGATTGCCACTTGCGGTTATATTTTTTATTATTATTGACCTCCCTGAACTTTAACGGAATCTTAAAATGCCTCTATAGCGTCCCCTAAAAGGTCAATACAAGTTATTGTAAAATTCAAAACGCACATCCTCCTTAATGTACTGAACAAAAAAGCCAATGAGACTATACTTCTATTTCATACTGTGAATATCTGCAATTGAAATAAATGGGGATTTGGAAACTGTATATTATTGCCAACAATATACATGTGTTAACGTTATTTTTATATAATCCTTCATTCAAGGTTGGTAGAAAACACTCCAAAAGAATTTACGTCGCAAAATGGCTCGCTCGCGCCACCTCAAAATTAAAAATACATTACGGCAATAAGAAGCTCTTTTTATCGTAGACTTAGGAAACTTGGTACAAACATACCTCATGTCAGGACAAGTAAAAAATTATATTATGACCCAGTCGGCCATTGTGGACGTAACCCAATTTTTTCAAAAATGTTACCCCTCATACTTTATTTTTTTCCTCCTTGGATTTGTGCAAAAATGATGAGCTTAATGCAATGAGATACGATATATATAGTTATATTTTACAAAAGCTCTAAAGCGCCCCCTTGAATATTGCATTAAGTCAAAAAAATGACTTTGATGTAGACCAATCAAATTTGGCAACTACATCCTTCTTGCATTTTTGAAGAAAAAAGTCAAAGACAATTTGACTATCTATCTGATAACATGTTACCATGGAAATCTGACAAATATTGCCAGTAACATACTTGGGTTTTGGTTTATAAATATTTTGAATCTAATTTTTTTTTTTACTTTGGCATAGACAATTGAAATTTGGCAGACTTATTCTCCACATCACACGGAACCCAAAAACCAATGGGGACATAACTCTATCTCGAATTGCGTGGTGGTGATGAGGTTAGAAACTCTCATTGCAATGAATGAAGTAGTATGAAGTTGTACTATTTGTGGGGGGAGGGGTGATGTAGGCGAGAACGACAGCAGGATGAGAGGAGGAATCTTCACGGTGGCTCATACTCTGCAGTCGCAAGGGGGGTGAGGGTATTTTTTTTTTAATTTTTTTTTTTACACATTTTTCAGAATAAAAACACAAAACAAAACACAGAGAACATGACACAAAAAGCAAAGTAAAACAAAGCCTGGCTTCCATTAAAAAAATATAACTACAATTATGCCACAACTAGTGACGGGTTTTTTCTGTTTTGTTTTTTGTTTTAAACTTCTGATGCCATTGGTATGATTTCACCATTTTCAATTTACGTATGTCCCCATATTCTCTGGACGAACACAACATACAAAGACAAGAACTATGAAAAACAGAAAAAGGGAAAAGGGGGGAAAAAAAGGGTTCATGCTAAAAAAATACACGGAACCCAAAACCTGATCATGGGAATGATCAACAGATGGAGGGAAGTCCTATCCCAAACACTCCCCGGCCACCCCTGACTCCAGTCCTCACAAAAAACTGGACACACCACCTCCCCAGTACATCAGGCCCCCGTGCTTCCCTCTACATGTATTTTCTCATTTTCCCACAAATCCAAACTCCCATTCTAATGAGTGGATGCAGCTGAACACAGGTTATGTACTAAAGCAGACAGCCAACATGGAGAATAAAGTCTGATGTCAAAAACAAACAAGTCACATGACTATCGTCAGTCTCTTCAAATCAACAGAAATGTATCATCATGTGACCACAGTCTGAACTCACATACGCCACGCTGGCAGATCCAACTCTTATCACTGGTCTCTCTCCTCTCCTGGTGTTCTGAGCACGTGTTTTTTACCTTCGTAAGTTCACCAGAAGAGTCGATGGGAAAGAAAACTCCTGTCTCAGCCTTCTCTTTCTGAATTCCTCACAAACATGACGAAACTCTTCTCGCTGTTGATGAATGTCATATGAAAGGTCCAGGGCGAAGAACACTTGTTTGCCTTTGTACTGGAGGTCTCGTTTAGCCTTTGCAGCCTTCATGACTCGCTCCGTCACACGATGATTGAGAAACTTCATAATCAGACCTTGTGGTTTGTCAGCTGCTGGTCTTATTTGGCTCAGGCGATGAGCTCTTTCTATTGTGATGGGAGGGACAGCAACTCCTGAACCTGAAATTAGCTAAGGAATGACCTTCTCAAGAAAGGTTTCAATATTTTCACCTTCTTCTCCTTCCGGTTATATATTGTTTTCACGAGATCTGGACTCCATTTCCAGGATCCTAACCCTCATACTCTGGGTTAGCCCGACCAAGCTTAAATTTGGTGAAAATCATTTTGAAGAGTGAGACATTAAAAGTTATCCACTTTTTTATTTTAAGTACTACTAGTCGTTGTGCGGCAGAGCTGCAAACATTGCCCAAAATATTGAACATCTCAGTACACAATAATGCCCTATTTGTAAAGTAAAGGAGAAGAGAAGGTGCCACGGATTTGGCTGTAGGTGTAATTAAAAGACGGAGATTGGGATGCATTATCGCAGTATCCTCTTGCATTGCAGGGCGGCGGCATGGTGCGGGCCGATCATTGTCGCTTGCGGCCATATTGTTCTTTTTGTTTTGTATATTGCTCTCTGGTCGTGTTCTAGGTTCCTTGTTGTTTTATAAATTATAAATTTTATAATTATTTTTGGAAATGTGGAAGATAAATAACAATAATAATAATAATAATAATAATAATAATGATAATGAATCCAAATTGCCAGTATTTGTTAACATCCTCTCTTTTTCAGACTGAGGGGTTTGAGGAAGCCTTGAAGATTGATTGACCCAGCTCCACTCTGTCCTCTTCAGGTAAATTGTATAAATTACCAACACGGCGCTAATAATGTATTTTAATGAAAAAAGATGGGGACACACCGGTACGTCTCCACACGTGGGATATGCGAATCAGTTTTATTGCCAATTCACAAACTAAGGAACATGCTTTGATGCAAACAAAGCGCACCAAAAGACCAGGTCATCAATTTGCCATCTTGGTTAGTTTATTATCAGCACCTCACAATCTCAAATATTGATAACTTAAATCCCACAACGCAACTTGGTATTAAAATGTTGAGGTTGTAATGCTGTAAAATGATGATGTGATGAAACTGCCAGGAGAAAGTGACTAAAGCCAGTTATTACTATATTAGTATACCTTATTACTCGATACAATATTGGCAATGAAAAATAGTTAGGGTCAAATTGTGTTCATAACAAAATAAATGTACCTAAAACATCAGGCTATTTGTTGAATACCAAGTTAAATACCATAATGAACTATGTACCACTTGAGGGTCACAACTTTTTTGTTAATACTAATAACTAATGTTAAGAGACAATTTAAGCAATCACCACATAACATGGATGGATGTACCCATCATAACATTACACAAGGAAGGTCAAGTACAAACTGATCAAACATCAGCAGAACTGCAAATATGACAGTGAAATAATTGTAAACAAACAAGTTAAAATGTACATTCTCTCTTTAATTGTCGAAAAAGATTCAGTTGTAGTCATCTGGACTCGGAACGTTTTGACTCCCATCCAAGAGTCATTCTCAATCTGTGAAATAAGTCTGAGAACTCAGGTTTATATCCTACTCTGTGAAAGCCCTGCCCATAGGGCGGGACCCCTGATAATGGGCCATCGAAACCAAATGGGATGGGCCTATTGTTCACTGACTTGGCTAACTATTTCTTGATATATACCTATACCTTAATACGCATCCGAATGCCTCGGGCGTCTCCAGAGTTTCAGCAAACCATTATAAACAACCGGAAGGTTGAATCTTAAACCTCCATTACGATTTAAGGAAGGATTCTCTTTTTTAACAAAGATTGCCTCCTTAACTCCTCTTTATTAGGAGTCATTATCCCAACTGTCCCTTCTAGCCAAAGTGACAAAATAAGTTACATTACCATAAACAAATGGCATACGCATTGATTGATTAACAATTAACAATGATAATTGCAAAAATGTTAATTCCGACAGCCAATCAACAGAATGAGAAGTGAAGTCCACACCTAGCTATCATGAAAAGACTGCGTTTCTGCTACTTTTATATGATAATATATATTATTATTTTATAACATACGTAATTATAATAGGCCTAGTTATTTTTCACAATTTAATTTAATGTCTAATAGTGCTTTTTAAATAGATTAAAATGTTGTATTGCCCTATTAAAAGTTGATTAGAATATAAAGCTGACATGAGATGTTTGTTCTGATCAGAACATCACACACTGGACTCTGACTTTCCTTTGCGTGAAACAATGCTGCGATGTAATTGGCTGATGGGCGTAACATGCAGAAACCTTCACGTTCCTCGTCAGTCAGTGATGCACTTATTTCTTATGTAGTCAAAGTAAAACAGACATCACGAGTCACGACTGATGCTGTTAAGGCTTTCTCACGCAGCGATCTGAAGCACAGGGAGAGAGCGGGAGAGAGAGAGAGAAAGGGGGAGAGAGAGTGGACGTGAAGGAAAGACTCCTTGTTCATTTTAAATAATTTCTTAAAAGCCGCTCATCTCCAACACACTGCACGTTCTCCGTGAATGAGGGGCGTACATTGTTCACTCCAAAGTTTCATGTCAGTGATTCTGGTCCGAACGAAACGCCGTTTGGGTCCAGATCCGGACCGGAGTCCGCTCATTAGTGACCTGGGGCCTAGAGGCCACCTCACTCCCTCACCTCCTGCTAAAATGTTAGCAGCAGGTTAGGGAGTGAGGTGGCTGGTGTAAATGTTATGCTTAACAGCCTTCATTCAAACTTATTATTAGCGGTGTTCACTAACACAGGTATGTGCGGGGCCCCCATGGCATGGCCCCGGCCCAGAGCTCTCGTCTCACTGCCAGCCTCAGTGCGCTATCGGCTCACAAACATGACAGACTCATGTACTTTCAAACAGCAGCACTAACAGTCTCTTTGTAAAATGAGTTCAACAATACCTTGAGAGTGTTGTTATCAAGTCTTTTCTTCTTTCGTTTTGATGTCTTGGTTTCATTCTGCTCGCGCACAATGAAGTTGACCAATCAGCGCAGGTCAGGTGCCTTGGTTGCCAGTTTGTTCTTACTAATAAATGCTTGCGTTATATGTTATACTAAATCTTTTTGAAATTTAACACCCTAGGAATCTGTAAAATTATAACATTTGGAAGACCTCCTGAGTCATGCTTAGCAAACTTTGATCCAATATGGCTGACATTTGGTTGGGCGGTAATAATGTTTTTTACTTCTCTTGTCACCATCTACCTCTGCGCCAAATTGTATCATTCTACAATCAGATTTTTTTGGGGCAATTTCCAATCTCTCAATGCATTTTTTAAACATTTGAGGGCGCTCACGTGCCAAATTTTTGAATTTTAGAAAAAGCAGATGTGGAGAGGCACGATTTTTAGAGGTGTGCCAATTTTCCTGACTTTTCGTCAATCATTTCGTCATCGGTGAAAAATAGGGGGGTTGGTCCGGAGAAGAAGAAAGAATAATATATATGTAATAAAACAATGTTTCCCATTTTTCAAATATCATAAACTATACATATTCGTGTGCATTTTCGCACGGCCTTGCGGAACTAATAGGCCTCTCGCCAGCTTGTGGCGCTCGGGCTTAACTACGTGCCAGGATGAAAGGGCTGCTAGATCCATTTTGGTCAACTTTCAGAAATATGACATAAAAGACAAAAGTACGAAGAACTGCCTGGGCCAAGAAGGTCACCTATGTGAGCAAAAATTGTCTCGTTTGCCAATACCAAGAGAGATTATAAACAAGATGAAGGAATACAAGGACCTGAAGAGGGCTCTCAAAGAAGCTAAAATACACTTCCAGACACCAAACATGGCAAGAATGAGGATTCACCAGGACAACAGAATGCATCAAAGGCTGCTAAAGACATGAGGGGCTACTCAGTGGAATTACCACATCCTCCGGATCTGTACGGGGAGCAGGTGCTTTTCACCAGGATCAATAATCAGTTATTTGAGGTTGGTCAACAGTGTTCAAATATAAGTAAATGAAATTGAGGCTAATTTCTTTGTAAGTGACCTACAGATGACTGAATGAGCTTTTGCCATGGATGCCACAAGCTGATGTTTCGTGCTTTGAAAGTTGGAATAAATGTTTCCTAAAATGGTTGTCTTCAATATGAAACTGGATATAAATGTCAAGAACCATTTTCTCTCCCAAAATGAAAGCTAAAACACAGCTAAAAGACTTTGCTGTTTTATTAAGCAATCATCTGATTGAAGACTTTGTTCAAATGATGAATTTACTGTGCATAATGTTAATGCTGATCTGCATGTTCATTTAACTGTCTTATGACGCCTTTTGTGAACATCTTAACCTGTGTAACTATGTAGGCCAAGTTAATGTTCAAACGATACCTGCATGTTTGGGGAAATTCCAGATCCAGACCTCCGCCCTTGTCAGCTGACTCACACACTAGCACATGTCTGATTGGTTGAAGCTTCAAAGCAATATTCAAGGCTTTGCTTGAATAAAAACTGCACAGACCAAACCCAGGCCAGTTACATTCAGTTCATCTGTGGATCAGTTCAACTGCTTTCTTGTGACCGGAGGAGAGTCTCAAAGCCAGACAGAATTCAGATAAACACATCCATTGACGAGCCTGACTGTCTGCTATTGCCCTATGCAGGATACTCGGGACCCCACAACTGACTGCGTGTGAGATTTTTCTTAGCATCAACTTTAACTCTAACATATAACCAGATAGATCTACAACAATCATATCTAGTGTATCCTCCTCTTAATGACTATTTGCATATTTCATATTTATCTGTTTAAATGTTTGGTCAATAAATCTTCATAAACCACAGTTGATAAATTCAGATTCAATACCAGAAAAGGAGTCACGGTTATGTTCTCACAAACCTTCAGATTAACTAACAATAATTTTTTTTCTTCATTTAATTAATTTAGAGATTTTCTCTCTCTCTTTTTTTTTTTCATGATATAGCGAAAACACATACTTTGAAGACGTACAACTGCAGAAGATATACAACTACAGTAGGTGGCGGTAAACGCACCTTTTCAGTTGGCTGCCAACCGCCATTAAAAGTAACATAACAATAAACATTTTTTTGTCAGGTTGCCACGGTAACATGCTTGCTGATAGTGGTATGCTGTCTTTGGCGTTTTTGTTCAGAATGGTAAGACGGGTGTCTGTGCCAGATTTTATTAGTGTCAAAAGTATAGTGTCTAAACCAGACTTGGAGAGAATTTTCCATGCATTTGTCTCCAGTAGATTAGACTACTGTAACGGCCTCTCCGAACAACCTTGAAAACAGCTGTAGTACATCCAAAACGCTGCTGCTCAGGTCCTGACTAGAACCAGGAAGTACGATGACCGATTAGTCCTGTGCTCAGGTCTCTGCACTGACTCCCTGTGGCTCGGAGAATAGACATTAAAGCAGCTCTGCTTGTATTCAAGTCTCTCCATGGCCTAGCGCCAAAGTACATCTTGAACATGTTAGTGCCAAATGAACCCTCTCAGACTCTGTGCACCAGCAGGAGGTCCCTGAGGTCCTCAGAGTCAGAACGAAACATGGGGAATCTGCGTTTCAGTTTTATGCAGCTAAAATCTGGAACAGTCTTCCTGAGGATGTGAGACATGCTCCTACTCTGGCAATGTTCAAATCTAAGCTAAAAACTGTTTTGTTTAGCTTTGCATATGACTGAAATTATTTTCTTTGAACTCTTTTCTTTTACGTCTTTAACTGTCATGTCTTTGTGATTTTAATGCATTTCCTGCCGTATTTGTCTCTGTCAAAGTAGAGTTTTTCATCTTATTCAAAATGTTTGTGAACCAAAACCCATGTAAGTTGCCATGGTAACATGCTTTTAGATAGAGGTATGCTTTCATTGACTTTTTTGTTCAGAATGGTAAGAAGAATGTCTGTGCCATTTTTTTATTTGTTTATGTCAAAGTATATTTTTTTAGCCTTTGTAAATTGTAGCTATATATATTATATATCATTGCGTTCAGCTCATCATTTACTATTATTACACTTCTGGTTGGATGCTAAACTGCATTTCGTTGCTCTGCACTTGAACATGTGTAATGACAATAAAGTTGAATCTAATCTAATCTAAATTATATTATATATATTTGTGCTGGAAAAAGGGACATCTATGCAAGTTTTAAAACTTAAAAAAATTGCAAATTTGTTAATGAGCTTGTCACGCCCACATTTGGAATTGTATAAAATAAAAAGAATTACCCCTAATTGCACATGGGTATAGTTTATTTTGACAAATTTTCCAACCTTTAGACTGAAATTCCATGTGAAAAAAATAAAGTATGAGGTGTACAATTTTTTAAAAATGTAGGTTCCGCACACAATGACTCCTTATGCGGTTTAGGGTGGGGTCCTAATATAATTTTTTACTTCCTGACATGAGGTATGTTTTATAAAAAATGTATAAGTCTACAATGAAAAAGGCCCATCATTACCGTAATGTATTTTGGAATTCGGGGTGGCACTAGTTAGTCATTTTGCAACGTTGGCATTTTGTTGGCAATAGTATACAGTTTCCAAATGTCCATGTATTTACATGGCCAATTTTTACTGTTGACATGGTGACACGGTATGAAATAGAGATATGGTCTCATTTACTTTTTTGTTCAATACACCAAGGAGGATGTGTGTGCCAAATTTCAACTGACTCCGAGTTTTCACACAAAAAAGCAGTATTGGCCTTTTTAGGATTTGTGTTTAATGGGGACTCCCAAATTTTCACCGATGTTGAATTTGAAATTGGGGTGGCTTGTAAGAGAGCTATTATTATCAACAATTATTTTTCTCCTTAAACGACTCGAGCTAGAGTCGTGTGACTTTGTAATTTTGTTTCAGTTGTCTACGACAAATGAGAGAGCACCAGAGACCCATTCTAATAGATAGCCAATACATTTGCATATCATTGTGTTCATCTTGGAAATCTTCACAAACGCTGTATTAACATTTGCAAATGATTTATTTTATAAAAAACTTTGATTTAAAAAAATACTGATTTTAATTAAATTGCTATTTTATTTAAAATTTACCATGACAACACCCAAAAGGGCATCAGCTTCAAATGTATAACATGTCATTGCACACGGGTTTTGTGTCTTGTGGCCAAATTTGAAGTGTTTTCGATGAAAATTGTAGGAGAAGATGCCAAAAGTATGACGAGTCATAATTTTTTTACATTACCTATTTTTTCGAAGTAGCATCATATATTTACTTTGACTTTTTTGCCGCGGGGCTCCCATTGGCCCCATGTTAATAAATTTTTTAGGTGGCGCTACAGAGTCTTCTCTCAATATTTTTTCACGGGGTCTTCACTCAAAACATTTGATACACCTCACAGATATATTCGTCCTTGTTTACTTTTCGATTTCTACAATTTTCAGGCTTTCATTACAATATTTATGAGTCCCTTGACGGGACAATTCTCATCCTTTGGGCCCGGGTCTAATAAGTACAGTACTTTTGAGTCTAAAAGAAGTTTTGGCGCAGCACCAATTCTGCTCTCACCACAATCCATTCAATGAATCATGCTGTACCATATCTACTTTAATTGTTAATAAATCCATCCAGTTAATTTAATGGTAATTTTCTTAATCTGAAAAGCCCATACTAATCACCTCATTTCATTCCTCTCCAAAAAAAGAAGCTAGCTTATGACCACTTTTATACAAAGGATCCTACAGAACCTTTTAGGACATGTGAAGAGCCTCCCCAAAAATCTTTAAATACCGTTTGTTATCCAGAGTTTTATATCTCAGATCTGTGCTGTCAGGTGTAAAAACTTTGATCATATGCCAACTAGTTTAATATTTTAAAAACCTTGTTTAGTTTGTTTGTATGTTTTGACCAGTTGAACAGGTCATGAGTACAGATTTTACCCAAGCATTTAATATGCATAAATATGGGCAAAACATTAATTTTGACCATTTAAATCCTGTGGATTTAGACTTAATTAAATTAAAATTCTATTCAATTTATTTTTGTAACACCCCAAATCACAACAGCAGTTGCCTCAAGGGGCGACGGTGAAAAACAGATTAAACAATGTTCATAGGGACTTGGCAATGTCCCCAGCATCCCGTGTCCTTAGACAAATGTCCCATGGTCCCCTGTCCTTAGACCCTCCTTCTCGGCCAGGAAAAACGATCAAACCTCTTTGGGAAAAAGTAAGAAACCTCGAGGAGTTCCACAGTGAAGAAGAGATCCGACTCCCTCAGGCAGACAGGCGGATACGAGCATAAGAATCTTTCTTTAAATAGGGGCGGAAAGAGGAGTATAGTTTTCTCAAATATTTGTTGATATCTCTTCAAGGATGACCGCACACCTAAATATTTAAGAGATTCCGAGAGGGGGTCGCCAGTAAGAGAGGATTTAACATTTTTTTTTACATTCAATTTTTATATCCAGACATTGGATCAATGTCCATGAAGGAAAATGCATCACATCGGGTATTGAAATTTCTGGTTTTGAAGATAAAGTCTGTTATCTTAAGTTCGGGAGCAGGACCACACCCCTTTCACGCCCCTTCCTGCAGCTACACTAGTTAGGGCATCCAGGTCACACACATCAGAGTTTGTGCCTTCGTGCCCCTCCCTCCAACCCTCTTATTATTATTATTCTAATTTATCTCCTTGATGGGGGTACCGAGGCTTTGGAGCCTACAGCCCTTATTGCCAGAAGCGCCAAAACAGAATTCATTTATATACATTCGTGCTGTTCTCGTTCTCATATGTTTCTCGTATGTCATTAAACCCCTTTGCATCGTAGCTGGGGTTTGTGGTCCTTGCTAGTGAATGGTCAGATATAGCAGGAAATCATCTGCGTAGCAGGCAATTTTATGTTCTGTCCCGTCAATTGAGCCAATGGTTCCAAGAACAAAGAGAACAACAGAAGGGATGAGCACAGCCCTGTCTCACCCTTCTTTCCAAAGTCAGTGAGTCTGTAAAGTGACCATTCATTTTGGATTCTTGATTTTGGACAATTGTAAAGTATTTGTTATTATTAGATAATCTATTTTAAAATTTGGTTAGCGCTGGCAAGACTAACAGAATCAAAAAGCTTTCATTTTAATTACAGCTTTGTTTTGTTCATTTTGTATATGGTTCTTTATGTATAAAGATAAGATAAATTTGGAAGCATTTGTTCAATTCTTTTGGAAATAATTGAGGTGTATAAATGATTATCAAAGAATTGAGATTGGTCTGTATGTGACACAGTTAAGTCGATCCTTCCCCTCTTTAGGTATTAAGGATATGATGATTTTTCCTTCCAACTCAGAAGGATATGAGCTTTTCATTGGGCCCAGTTAAAAGTTGATAAAAGCAAAGGAATAAGTGTGTCTTTTTTTAGCTTTATACCACTCTGAGGTGAACCTGTCACGCCTTGGAGATTTATTGTTTTTTTCAGTCTTTTGATTGCACTTAGAATTTCAGTTGTTGTTAATATGAGCACCTAATTTTTAGTTTTGCTCTTCAGTCATAGTGGGCAAATTCTTTTGTTTTCTGATATTTTGATGAAAAGGTTTTTTGTACAATGATTTAAATACTGATTGTGTTTAGTCTTGTTTGGTCAAAATTACATTATTTTTGCATATCTCTTATTTCAAAAATAGATATTTCTGCTTCCAAACTAATCATTTCATAATATCTTTGTTTGGTAAAGAGCATTTTATTTTTTTCCCTGTGAGGCCAGGTCAATTATCTCAACCCCTTGTCTTTTTAATTACCTGTAGCATTTGGGGATCCATGTTTTTTGGCATGTTTAGCTTTCCAACAACTTTAGTTTGCTCTGTAAATTGTTAAATGAATTCTGCTTCTGTTTTTTGCTGCATCCCAGAGAATGGGTGGAGAAAACTTTGACACCATTGTCATTTTCCTCTACGTACGTCTCTATGTCATAATTTTTACAAATGTGGGTCCATTGAGTAGACTAGCATTAAATCTAAAATCATTAAAAAGCATTGAAAGTGTGTTTTTTTAGTTTCTGTTCCAGATACACAGTGATGTATATAGGAGCATGATCACGTCAATCTATTTTTCCTATGTCCACCTCTGTAATTTTGGACCTATCTTTGTTGAAAAATAAAAAAAATAGTCTATTCTACTTTGTGAGCTTGAAGACATCCAATGTCAGCTAAACATGTAAGTTCCAGTTACGGCCACAGACAAGGGTTGCTTGGGTTGAATGGTTTGCAGTCAGATCTACAACTTCAGTATAGAAAGTAATGTGTATGCTCCTCCAGGAAGCGACCTCAATCAAAGTAAAAACAGACTTCCATTAATATTCCCTTTGAATCAGTACAGTCCCTTAGCCAATCAGGATGCGGAAAACATTGCGATGTAAAAAGTACTAAAAATATACTGCGAAACAGCAAGGCCGTGAAAGGTGAAGCATGTTATGGTGAGGGACAACTGTAATGGAATCTGAAAAATTACATATAGCATATTTTAATGTAAATGGAATACTGGGTCAATTAAGTGGTCAATGGTATTGACAAAGATGAGAAAAGAAAAGAAAAAATATTGTATACTTTAATCAAATCAATCAATCAATCATCAATCAATGTTTATTTCTAAAACACACTTACAACTTTAAAAGCCCAAAGTTGCTGTTGTTACTGCAAAGTGTAATGATACATATATACAAACAATTAAAATATACGTGAAGTTAATAAAATAATGGCTCGGGTCAGTTCGTGTTCAAAAGGCCAGAGAGAAAAGGTAGGTTTTTCAACAAGGATTTAAACTGCCTAGCCCTTTGGCAACGCATTCTGTAGCTACTTTTACAAGAGACACGGTACGGAGGAGATTGATTGACAATAGTCTACAGTCCCTTAGCCAATCAGGAAGCAGAAAACAATGCGCTGTATAAATTACAATCTGTGTTCTTGGTTCCCCAGGTCTTTTGTCTGTCAAAGCACACACTTGGTTTGTCAATTCTGCCACTTTGGTTTGTAAAGTAGAGATGGTTTCCCTAAGGTCAGAGTCACCTCCTCCTCGGCCGCTGTGGCTTGGGTGTCCAGTTAGCCGTTCTTGGATTTCAAATCACAATCCGCCACGTCTATTTTTGCTTTCACTTCCACTCTTTGTAATCTTGTCAGTATTCTCCCGCAAAGCCATCATGGTCACCGGGTCTATCTTCACCACCGTATCTGACCCAGCGCTGGAGCAGGAACAGAATTTGAGCTGGAGCCTGTACCTGAACGTGCAGGGGCTTGCGCTGGTTCAGTTAGTTTGATTATAGCATTGCTAGCCTGATTCTCAGTGTGGTTTTTCTTATTATTTTGCGTAGACATGTTCACAAAATAAGTGTACAAGCTCTTCATATGTCTGTTCTCACGTAGAAATATCGGGTCTCCGATAATAAAATAAATTAAAATGGCTCTATTACAAGTAATCGCTTTCAAGCTCAGTCCTTCTGTGATAAGTATTGGCTCTGAGTGAATTTTTTACTCCCAAATTGTATTGCTTTGTTTAGTCTCAGTAGAAACAAGTGGGATACATTGAATGGTGCACATTGTTGAAGTCACAGCAGCAGAGACACTTCACTTGGACAGATCTTTCTTCTTGATAGACAGATCAGAGAAGTTTCCTCGGTGGTCTTTGCAGCGTGTTCTTGTAAATTCATAAATGTTGCAAAATATTCATCAACTCGACTGTCATGACGGCATTGATAATATCAGAAATAAGCAATTACCTTACTCTCTTTGTTGTGCTGCAGTCTTGTTTTTGCAACACATACATCCATGAAATTGGGTCTTCCACAACGGATGTAATCTAGAAAGGATTATTATTTTGTGATTTTATTTATTTTATATCTTTATCAAGGAGTCACCATTGCTCTGGACTGGCCCAGCAATATCCTTCAGCAGCAGTGGATGTCGAGATCAAATTGCAACAACAAATCAACATGCGATGATAAAGCAGTGTCTATATCATCCATTAGACAGCAAAATAAAATTCTAATTGTAGTTCAGAAATAATAGGTATATATTAATTACATTTTAGTCAAATTAGATTGACTAAAATGTTTTTCTACAATTTAACCAGCATCAATGTTATATCTAATAATTAGATTAAATAACCCTGCTGGTTAATAATACTGTAACAATTTCATATTAACCAACATAAAAACATACTCATTAAAGTCACAATATTGCACCTGAACATACTTAAAACAGCAGTAACTCTCTGTGAGCTGCTAGTGCTAGAGAGAGTCCTTAAATCCTTAAATTTAACCAAGCACTAATTTTTAGGATAGATTTAGTATTTACGCATTACATTTTTCAAACTTAAAAATGTGATTTGTTTTTCATGTAATCGCAAAGACAAAGTAAAATAGTCTTAGACCTCTGGCATGCCAACATTTAGTTGAAGACTGACATTTTACCCCATTTGCAAAATGTTAGCTTTTAGCTGGAAAATGTAATAAAAACATAAGGCCAAATAAGAAGAGTGCAATAATAAAGAAGCACTAAGTAAACATGTTTACCTTTATAAAACCTTATTGTAACTCCATGTGATGGTTAAATTTGCCGTTTTTGTTTGCCAAATGTTTTTTATAAATATAAAAGGGGAATAAAAGAAAATGACGTTTTGGGTTGGTTCTTGACAGTGTATTTTCACAAGGAAGCTGCAGGGGGAACTGTATCACTGAAGTTACCTAGCTCTACTTTAACTTTACTTTCAGGACATTTGGGAGAGTGCAGTAGAAACAGTACTTATAGGCCATGTATGGATTGTGTAGATAAGGTCCCGTTTTCTGTGCCATAGGCTTCTGACCATAGGCTTTGTCAGGACATTGAAGCATGACATGAGGTTCAGACTGGGAAGGGACATGCAGAAAATTGTTGTGAGCTGAATTTGAACTCATGACGCTGTGGCCTATGTGCTATACACTCAACCGCGAGAGAACACAGTCGTACAATAGTTCTAAGTTTAATCTTTGCCCCTGTCTCCCCGTGAGACCTACAATCTACAATTCTGGGTCACATCTTGAGATTTTCCCCACGATCATAAATCTTTCATTGCAGACAGCCAAAATCACACGGTGCCCGGCTTTATATGGTGTTACTGTTGCTGCTGACCCTCTCTGTGCTGTCCCAGTTGCCACATACACCATGAGTGTCCAAGAGGGGGAGCTGCAGGAGGAAAACCCGCCTCCTTACATCATCTTTGTGGTGGTCTTCCTATTCTTCATCACGGGGCTGTGTGGCATCCTTATCTGCCACCTGCTCAAACAAAAGGGCTATCGCTGCCACATGGAGGACGACCCAGAGGACGAGGACGAGCTGGAGCACCACGATGGTGAGAATGAGCACAAACACAACTCTGTGTTATTGGTACCAAATTAATGGTGGCAGTTTGCCCAAGTCTGGGGTATTTTCATTGTAAAAGCATAAACTGAATTTTATTGAGTTGGTTGTAAAAAGGTACAAAAAAAATATTATACTGTATGTGCATTTACATACATAATATATATATATAGTGCATACATACAGGATATGGAATGTATGGTATGTATGGTATGTCTGGTATGTAGGTGTATATATTTATCGATGTATGTACCTACAGTCTATCTACAGTTCAGTACATTTTCAAATTAAGTCTTGATATAATTTCTTCCATTTTGCGAATAATTTCGGTCCAAGCCTTGATTGTCGGCTCAGTTTCTGTCATGAATTTTTTTGTGACGGCCTTCTTCCCTGCACCCCATTTTATTTAGAGAAATTGCAAAATTCTTGAGTATTTCTAAACTTGACCCATCTGGTAAAGGGTCAATTTATGAAATGAAATATATATTCACATTTAATTTCAGATGTTTTGAAGTGTCTCTTTTATGCTATACAAACAGATTAGGCCAATCATGTCCCAATGTCCAACCAAAAGGATGTGAATGCTCAAATATCCTTCGCACTACTGTAGTTCTACCATTGCTCTGCCATGGCTCTAAAAACTGCCCAAGGTGCACTTGAAAGCAGGTTAAGGTTAATGTTGAAGTACTCTTTATTGTCCCCGAGGGGAAATTTGTCTTCTGCATTTGACCCATCCTTCAATGCTGCTGGGGCATCTCCTCAGGAACAGTGGGCACCACAGTGAAGCGCCCGAGGCTACATCTCCAGCTCTTTGTTCTAGGCTTGGCCAGGACTACGGTAGCTGCAGGATTTTACCTATTGGGCATGTTTTGGGTTGATGGGGAAAATCGGACCACCCGGAGGAAACCCACCCAGACATGAGCAGAAACATGAAAACTCTGCACAGAAAGGCAGCATCACAGACTGGGCCCAGTTGAGGAGACATGATTATGGACTTGATCCCAACACTCGACTTGTTTCCTCTGATATAAACAAACTCTCACATACATTCTGTATGTATACAGTCTGCTGCAAAGGACTGCACTATAAACATGGAATAATTTTTCAGATTATACTGGTTGTTTAATAAACTCTGATACTAAATTGATTTCAAAGTTATCGTTTTAGTCAGTTAAAGAACCAATTATTACAATTCCTAACATATTGGTGGTAATTAGTGGTGCACCGATATGGACATTTTGGGCCGATACCGATGTTATGGGAAAAGCTTGGGCCGATATTAGGCTGATCTTCTATCTTCTATAAGTTGTTTGTAATTTTAAACACACACTTTGTATTCGAAAATAAGGATCAAATCTATTCTATTAAAACACATAATACCCTTCTTTGGGGGAAAAAAAACCCAAAAAGTTTGATTGAGCTATTTATTTTGGTTTAGTTATAGGCAGGGTATCAGCCAGGCATGTCCAAACTATGGCCCGGGGGCCAAATGCAGCCCTCAGACCAATTTTTGTTGGCCCTCCGGCTTCCTGCAAAGTTGGTCCAAACAACAAAAAGTAGTACTTTTCACTGTAAAATTGGAAAAATTCAAGCATTTTGATGTTATACCAACCTAATATTAATGTTCCAAGTTTTATTAAAGGTGTGGAGACTCATCAAAACTATGTAAAATGCAAAATTTCGAATGATTCACTTCGTTGTCAGGTTGTCTGTGGCCCTCTGCACCGTATAATTTCAAAAATGCAGCCCTTGGTGAAAAAAGTTTGGACACCCCTGGTGTGATTTTGGGCGTTACAAAAATACATTGAAAATCGAAATATAATGATTATTCTTTATTAGAGTAAAATTATCCATCACACTTTTTCATTCTGTGAATTTCCTGTTTTATTTAGATTATTTCTCAGACTAAAGTGTCTCTCTGAACCTCTCCAATCCGTGTGTCATCATCGTGTCCGGGTTGCCTCCTCCTGTAACAGCAGCAGCAATAGTCTCTCCTCCTCCAACTGTGTCTGATCACACACTCTCTTCTCCTTCTTAAAACCACTCACACGCAAATTATTTGGAATAAACATGTCTAAACTGATTGTTCTGGAGGAAAACTAGTCATATAGTGTTTATTGCAGGTCACGAGTGCATTCGTCGCGCTTATATTTAATGATAAGTTTTGTCTAAAACGTTTCTAGAGGTTTTAAAAATCTCTGTCATTTCTGGGTCTTATGCCTCAGAATAAAGACTGGATTCAAGTTTACAGTCTGTTTTGTTAGAATATAGCAGCAGAAAGCCTCTTTCCGTGGAGCTGTTGTTTTCTTCCCTGGTTTCTTCCAGTTTCTAAAGGGACAGCAGAGTTAACCCTTTCAAAACCGAAGCGTAACCATCTCGGACTGATATCGATGCTTTTGGCTGAAACCGATATTACTCAATGACTTGAATAATATTGCACAGCTCTGCGTCCAAGTCTGTATAAGTCAATTTTGCGTCTGTTTTGTTCAGATGATGATGAAGAAAACCAGGACACGGTGGAGCAAATCCTCAAATGCATTATTGAAAATGAAGGTGAGAGAAATATTGACAATAGTTTAACTTTACACAAATACAACATTTCCATTTCAAACATCTTCTTTTGTATAAAAGTTTCTGAGCCTGTGGTTTAGAGCTCTACAAACAAGTGAGTGTTGGATTAAGAGTTCATATTGTTGTCTTCTCACAAATGTATATTCTCTTGGACAGTACCATTAAAACTACTTTATACCACCAACACAATAACCACATAGTAAGAGAATCCCTCAAAAATAAATAGATATTAGCCCCATGAGAGCACTCTCTCCGCCCCGCTTCACACCCGGAGCCTGCACCACTCCTCGGCTCTGCTTCTACTGTATTCACTGCTCTTGTCCAGTTTGTGCTGCTCTTCTTCGCTGGGAATGTGCCACAGGGCTTTAGTGTCATCCACCAACAATCAAATTGCATTTTTATTGTGAAAAACAGTGACAGATTTCCACAGTTTTCCTGCTAATCTTAGCAACATCACAGTAACAGAAGTGGCCCCTCTGTCGAGAATTTAGACTTGACCAGAGCAGAGTTTGACGAGTGAGTTTTGCAGATTATTTTAAATGTTGAACCAACACCATGATATCATGAATTAAACAGATTTTAATGTTAAGCTTTTAAAGTTTCTTCAAATTATTTATTGACACATATAATTCATTCATTTACCATTAACTAATTTAATTAAATGTGCCATTTTAATTAATTAATGACATAACTTTTAACATAACTAACAATTACAGTTTTATTTTATGTTTTCTAATTGTCAATTGATGCTTAATTGTACTTTGATTTTATTTATAATTATATTTAGTAGCTTTTTTTGTACTGTACGTATGGTGACCTTGAGCTGCTTCCAAAGCGCCATAATTAAAATAATGGTAACTGTGTATGACTTCTAGCCAACATGGAGGCCTTCAACGAGATGCTTGGAAATCGCAGTGTGTGTGCGCGGCATGATCCCAGGTAAACTTGTCTTTATTTTCTATTTAAAATATATCTGTGTAATCCCTCATTCGTCCAGGAGTGTTCCATTATAGATAAAGATTCAGTTGTAGACATCTGGACTCTGTTTTAGAAAAAACTATACGTTTTGACTCTCATCCAAGAGAGAATCCATTGAGAATGACTTGGATGAGAGTCGAAATGTATCGTTTTTTTCTAAAACAGAGTCCAAATAACTCCAACTGAATCTTTTTTCTACTATTTAAAATATACATTTGGTTAAACCAGAGCTTCTCAAATTGTGGGGTGGAGGGGGGGGCATATTATTTTTTAAATATGGGCATAAATATGTTTTAGTACATAATACGTGTGATGGACATGCTTTCAGCAACAGACAGACAACTACATAGAGCAGGAGTAGAGCAGTCTGTGTCTCTGTGCCCCAGTCTCACATGTTTGCCTCAGGTTTAGGATGAGCCACAACTTTAGTCACTGCCTGTACCGTGCGCTCTGTGCTTCTTTTCGATATATATGCGATATAAAGCATATCTGAAAACTGAATGTTGCGTGTGCATTTATATCGCACCCTCTCTGATCCCACACACTTTTCGTGGTAAATGTGAAAAATGAGCGCAGAGTCAGCACCGTACAGAGAGCAGTCTGTGTGTGGTGCAGACCCGCAGGAAGCAGCGAGAGAGGTGATCCACCGTGACACAGAAGTAACACGAGTGCATCCCCATTCACCGCAGTGACGCGGCAGTTCTCCACTGTCCCACTCCAGACAGACAGGTAACACTGACCCTTCCACGGTCTGCACAGCTAAGAGACGAGACAGAGGGAGCTGAGAGGAGGAGAGAAGAGACAGAGGGTGGCACCAGATAAAGTGTGGGATGCACTAAGTTAAACAACAGTGACAATAATGATGTTTATTACATCTTACAATAATGTTTTTATTACATATTTGTATTGTGTTTTTTGTGTGAAATACCTTGAAGAACATTTGCATTTTAACTGTGGGCAGGGTCACCTCTTGCTTGTCACCATCGTGATGTATATGATTAATCTCGTACTTTCGCTGGTGGTGCAGTGGTTAAGAACATTGCACATGTGTGGTGGCTGCCACATGGCATTGTCAAGGCCAGCCCTCAACATTTGCTGACTGTCTGTACTATCTCCCTCCCCTTTTCACGCTACGACTGTCCCTTCAAATAACACTTTTGCGTCAAAAAACTCTTTAGAAAAAAATATATATATGTTTACTTCCAGCCCTGCGACGAGTTGGCCACTGTCCAGGGTGTACCCCGCCTAAGGCCCAAAGGCACTGGGATAGGCTCCAGTCACCCGCGACCCATAACGGGAACAAGCGGTAGAAAATGGATGGATGGATGGATGTTTACTTCCATTGCCTTTCCATGGAGACAAGCAGGTGGCAAACCTTCAATAAGAAAAGTTGGATATGTAAAGGACAGTTATTATGTAAAATGATCTTACCTTACATGTTTGATTAATCCTGTTTACAATGTACCCTTACTCTGAGCCTGAGAAATCACTTAATTCCAAATTTGTGACATTATATATAGACCTCCGAGATCTTCTGTGCTGCTTTTAAGCCCATAAATCATCACCAGACTCGTTCTGGGTATTTTTTGTTCATTACGACTGCGTGTTACATTAGTTTGTCGGGGAAGAGCTACAGTAGGTTTCTTTATCGCCATTCTGTAATTCTCTCTGCAGCCAGTAGATGGAGCTCTAACATAATTCCTGATGTGGGAAAGGGCTAACTGATATGATGTAACATGCTTTTTGTAGACTACATTTTTTTAAGTTCAATGACATGAGATGCCAAAATTAAGGTACACAAGAGCTGGTTTAAAGGACAATAAAAAATACAAGCGATGCAGGATATGTCTTTATGTCTTCTTATGTTCTTTAACTATTTCAATGTTGTTCAATGATGTGCTAGAATATAGATGTGATTGTCCACTTCTACTTGCCAACTATAAATAGACGTATTGGATGGAAAAGTGAAATAAGGATTTAATTTTTTTTCCTGCTCTGTTTGTCAGGCTGCGTAAGGAGTCTATTGGCGGCGTGCCCCCTCACATGCATACGGTCCACTCTGGCACTGACCTCCACAACACGTGCCACCTGTGCACCCAGAACCGGAGCAAGAGGGGCCAGCGCAGAGCCAGCCGGACCTCCCGCCTCAGGGTCCGGCCCAGGGAACAGACCGTCTTCTCTGTCGGCAGGTGCAGTACTCCCTGACATAGGACAGGCAGAGCAGAGGTGGGAAGAAAGGGCATGTACAGTGGTCCCTCATTTATCGTCTCGCCAGAGTTACGTTCTAAAAATAATCCGCACAAAGCAAAATCCGCGTAGTAGTCAGCTTTATTTTTTTTTTACAATTATTATAAATGTTTTAAGGTTGCAAAATGCCCCAAATGAGAGGTGCCGAGAGCGGCGAAGAAGACATTGGCAGTATTTATAGTCTGTGCAGTTTCATGCAGTGTCAAGAGTAAAAATCTGAGCTAGCTGCTATGAAATCCCATTCATTTCCGCACGGAACCGTTCGCATAGTTACATTTTTTTTTACTGCTGACAAAATGAAGACATTTTGCTGCGTAGCCCCTCGCGGACCGGACGTGTCAAGCATAAACCTGGCCAGGGTTAGAGAAAACTACAAACATACAGCATTTCAGTCACACTGGCAGCGATAAACTTGGCAAGCTGAACGCATTCTGTAGCTACTGTACAAGAGACACCTTACGGAGTAGATTGATTGACAATAGTCTACAGTCCCTTAGCCAATCAGGACGCAGAAAACAATGCGCTGTAAAAAAAAGAAAAAAAAGGACTATAAAAAATCTGCAAAACAGCAAGGCCGCGAAAGGGGATGCGTGTTATAGCAAGGGACAACTGTACTCGAGCATGCGGTCCTATATGAAGTAACTATTGTATATGAAGTTTTTCCAAAAGTACTCAACTGTGTTTGGTATTTGACACGACTACTACCGATTAACTTTGATTGTTGCATCTGATTTATGTTTTAGTTTTGATGTAATCCCACTGACCAAATCTGAACTAGTGCGCAAGTAGTAGTATTTCCAAATACTGGAAATGTCACAGACTTTTAACTGTCCCGTTATTTCAACTTGTGTTATTAGATACAGAGAGAGTGGTAGCAAGATGTTTTACAGAGATTAAGTAAGAGTACAATCTCACAGCACAGCACACTCACGGCTTGCACTGTCTTGTCTCTGTCGGCTCTGCAGTAGGTCAGACCGGTGATGAGGAGCAGTTGAAGAGGAGCTGGAACTCTGGGCCACAGTCAATAACTCTGAGTTTGATCTGGGGGGGGACTGTGAATGGCAATAAATACTCAAAGGCATTTCAGAGGGATTGTAATTCATCCTATGTAAGAATAATATCATGATTAATAGTAGTAGACCTATTATTTTCACCATCTGCTTCGTCCGTGCATGTTCTCTGACCCAGTGTTGTTCTCCGTCACGTGTGTGTACACGTGTGTGCGCACGTGTCTGTGTCCCCGCATGTGTGTGCGGTGCAGTCTATAGTGGAGAGTTGAAGCAGCAGCAATGCAGCTGAACCAGCAAATGTACCTGACATATGGACTAAACCAGGTGAACAAAAGCACGGGGGGTTTGCAGTTTCGAAACTCGTTTTGAAAATATGCCCTTTTTTTCACCATTTATTTAAATAAAAAGTTTTACAGCTTTTCCGTGCCCCATTCCACATTACACACAAATAAGACACCATAAATTATATTACACAGAGAGAACATGTACAACCACACAAAAAAAATTATATATACACATTTAAAAAAAATAAAATCCCTTCTCACCCTCTGTGCCTTTTTCTAAGCTCGGGTCCTGTATTTTTTGTGTTTCCCACATTGACCTTGGGGCTTCTGGGCCATACTCCGCATAGATGTTCCTGTACACTATGCCAGCCACTTGGTTATGACGCTCCATGTATGCTTTGCACAGCCTACACCTTGGGTCTTGTCTGGTGTGGTAGATCTGGGCCTCTATTGCTCTGGTGCTCAGGGCCTGTTCCTGTGTAGCATGATGAGTGCCTCTGCGCTGTCCTTCCTGTCCTACCCGCTATAGCCATTGGTAGGATTTCTTGATATTTCTTGATGCTGGGACATTACCAAGTCCTATGAACACTGTTTGTTCTGTTTTTACTCTGTTTTTCACTGTTGCCCGTCGAGTCAACCACTGGTGGGAATAGAATTGAATTGGTACATCCTATGTAGGGGCTTGTCCTCCCATAATGGTCCCTCCTCCATCACCTCTTCCTCTGTTCCCCATTGCCTGAAACATTTATTGAGCATGTCATCTGTTTGTCATCTGTTTGATCTTGGATGTTTCATCCTGGATAGTGGCTTTCACGTTCACTACTCTACGGTCTTCTACCTTAGGTTTCTGGATTTGAGGTGGAACCCTCTATGCATGGTGAGGAGCTTAAAACCATATTTATCTTATAAAGCTTTGAAGATACTCATGTCTGACAAAGACATTGTGATTAAACCTGCAGACAAGGGGTGCAAGAAGAGATTCTGTCCCAACATTCAGGCCATGTACACACGTTGGCGGGTATTTTTATAAACGCATATCCACCTCCCTTCGTTCCATAAAAGTACTGCGTACACTCATAATCGTTTTCAAAACATGTCCATTCACACAAACCAGTATAATTGCGCTCTTGAACACAGTCATAAACATGCCAGACCAATAGTTGGCAGTGTTTGCCTCAAAGTTTGACCCAGTCTATCCAATGAGAGCAAGCCTTTTCTCCCCGTCACTTCCGCAAAACATGAAGCATGGCGCCAGATTTTGCGAGTGGCATGCCTTTGATGTGGAGGAAGAGTTGTTTGGTGCAATATAGCCGACTGCAAAGCACTCGTTCTGTGCTCCGCACTTGTACAAACAAAAGTAACACACTTCTCAAAGGATATACATAAACAAGGCATAAACAAGGACACATATGTGACATGTATTCATGATTTGTCGCAGATAGTGACGTTTGAGACCTTAAAACACCGTTTACCCATGTCCACACTCATACCCAAAACCCTAGTTGTCCAAAATCTTCACTTTGGTCAGAGTTTTCCAAAAGCATCGTTTTCAAGGACATAATCCTGTGGTTATGTGTTGATGACAGGTCAAATCATAAAAAAATATACGTTTCATCAGATACCCGGCTACCTGGTAGCACCAGGTTTTATTAAAAAAATGAATAGCAATCCCATAGTTGCCTTTCAACAGCAATAGCTCCGTTACGTTGAACAAACAAAAGAAAATACATTGATTTCTGATCATAAATGTGCATTTCTTTATAGCAAACATCCTGTCCGACCTGTCATATACACTTGCGCTTTCATTTGTAACCCTCCTCTTAACTTGGATTTGGACAGCTGAATATAAGAAGAACTTTTGGGCCTCATTTTTAGTATGTAATTAAAGAGAGGTGATATGCTCATTTTCACAATGTTCAGTTCCCCCAGAGGGATATTTGAAGATGTGACCAAGCTTTCAACTTGGTTTCAATCTTATTTTAATAGCCAAGAGCTCAATTACCAAATTAAATAATAATTCTGATGCAGGACATCCCTCCAGATTTGATGTGACCACCCCCTCCCCCACGGTGGCCACCTCCGCCAGCCCAAACCTGGTCCCCCCCACCTCCCCCACCACTCTCTCAGTTCAGGAACAGGATGTTCACAGGCTATTTCGGAAATCCAACCCCCGAAAAGCTGTTAGACCAGACGACTACAGGCCAGTGGCACTGACGTCTGTAGTCATGAAATCATTTGAACGCCTGGTCTTACCCCATCTCAAGTCCTTCACCTCCTCCCTGCTGGACCCCCTGCAGTTCGCCTACAGAGCCAAACAGGTCTGTAGACGACACCATCAACCTGGCACTGCCACTTCATCCTGCAGCATCTGGACTCCCCGGGAACCCTTGCCAGGATCCTGTTTGTAGACTTCAGCTCTGCATTCAACACCATCCTCCCTGCTCTGCTCCAGGACAAGCTCTCCCAGCTCAACATGCCTGACTCCACCTACAGGTGGATCACTGACTTCCTGACGGATCGGAAGCAGTGCGTGCTGCTGGGGAAGAATGTCTCAGACACTCGGACTATCAGTACAGGGGCTCCACAGGGCTGTGTACTTTTTCCTCTGCTCTTCTCCCTGTACACAAACTGCTGCACCTCCAGCCACGACTCCGTAAAACTGATCAAGCTTGCTGACGACACCACCCTCATCGGGCTCATCTCGGACAGGGATGAGTCCGTCTACAGGAGGGAGGTGGACCGGCTGGTGTCCTGGTGCAGCGGTAATAACCTGGAGTTCAACAAGACAGTGGAGATGATCGTGGACTTCAGGAAAGTCACAGCCCCCCAGCCCCCCCTCATTATGACAGACTCCCCATCACCACCATGGACTCCTTCCGCTTCCTTGGCACCACCATCACCCATGACCTCAAGTGGGAGCCCTCCATCAGCTCCCTGATCAAGAAGGCCCAGCAGAGGATGTACTTCCTGCGGCAGCTGAGGAAAGCCAAGCTGCCAGTGCAGATGATGGTGCAGTTCTACACGGCCATCATTGAATCCATCCTCACCTCCTCCATCACCGTGTGGTACGCTGGAGCCACAGCCAGGGACAAACAGAGACTACAGCGCATTGTGCATTCTGAAGAACTGTCTTTAGGCAAGATACTTCACCCACATTGCCTAGTAAAGTGCTTTGAGTGCCTTGAAGGTAAAAAAAGTGCTATATAAATACATTGTAAGAAACTTGAAGCCATGGGTATAGTATAAAGCACTTTAATCCATTGAATAAAGTTATTGCCAAACCTAAATGCTTTAAATCATTAAATAATTTCCATGTATTATCAGATGAGTGTTTCCCTTGTAAAAAAAAAGAGAAATATTTAATCAGTATGAATTATTTTACCATTGGATAGGCATAACATTTTATTGTCTCTGTTAGCTAGCACGATGGGGCGATAGTTGAAGCAACTATGTATCACAGTAATATGAAAATGATTGCACGTACGTTGGAGAGACATTTTAAATTAAAATTAAAATGAAGGTCCCCTTTGTCAAAAGTCTTTCAAATGTATCCATTTCCAAACTAAGTCTCTAAACTAATGTCCTTTTTTCCATTTGTCTGATGTCTGTTACTATGTCAGTCCAGTCCTTGATAGTTGGTGTGATTTTTGTCATCCATTTCTTGCCAGAAGTTCCAAAGGTATACGTTTAGTGTGTCCATGACAGGAGTTTTGAGCCCAAGTACATAGTCCTTGGGCCTCAAAGGTGCGGTTGTGTTTTTTGTGGATAAGAGACTACATTTTTATTCAGACGTGGTGTGCATTGTAAATCCATACCATCCCTCCATTTGTGTTTTATCATTTCACTTTATGGTTCTTACTAAAATCATTCAAGTTGCTTCATCCAAGACCCTTCAGGTTGTCTTTCGCTGATTCAACGCTGAAGAAACCGCAGTTCCCTCCACTGAGTTTGTGGACCAGCTCTAGTTCATCGAGCCCAATGTCCAGGGATCCCAGTGTACCAAGTGATGGACTGCCAGGGCAACATTATCAACCCTTCCCAAGATCCACAACAAAAGAAGACGGTTTTAAACTTTTATCAGAACACAATGGATTACATTCTTTATAAATCTCAGAGACACGGTCGCATCTCTTTTTATATGACCATCTACGGTGAAGAGGCACACATTGGAAGTGCTGCTACTCTTGATCCAAATTTTGTTTGGCCAGCACCGAGAAGCAGGAGTGCTGATGTACCGTGGTTTTGATTTGGACTACTTCATGGCTCAGTGCTACGTCAATGCGGATGACCTGGGTAAAGGTAGTCAGATGCTCGTTCACTATGGCTCCAAAGACCTAAACTTTATCACCATCTCTTGTCCTCTGGCTGCTCAGATTCCCTAGGCGGCCGTAGCAGATGATGATGTTGTTGAGAGAGAAAAAAACACATCAATTGTGCAGTGATTTGTTACTTTGGAGAGAGAGCAGCTAGTGAAGGAGACGCACAGCTGGTTTTAACTTCTCTGCCACTCTTGAGTGCCCTTTGTTATTCTTCTGTCGCAACAATGGCAATGCGATTTCCACCCCTGCCAATGAACAGTACAGGAGTGATGGCATTGCTACTCGAGGACCTGGTTATGGCATGTTGTCAATATGAGTGAATGGAAATTACGTCTTTGCTGTATACAATGCAATCAAGGAAGCACGCAGAATGGCTGTAGCAGAAAACCAACCTTTTCTTATTGAGGCAATGACTTGCAGAATTGGTCACAACAGAACAAGTGATGACAGCTCATCTTATCGTTCTGTGGATGAAGTAAACTATTGGGACAAAAAAGACCATCCCATCTCTCAACTCAGACACTACATGATGACTCGAGGCTGGTGGAGTTAAGGTGATGAAAGGAACTGGCAGAAAAAGTCACGCAAGACTGTGATGGAGGCTTTTGAGAAGGCAGAGAAGTGTCTGAAGCCAAACCCAGAGCTGCTTTTCACTGATATACGCCTTTTTTCTTTTGCTATTTATAGAGTTTTGAAAGGGATTCAAGTTTTCTTGCCTTGCCATGCAAATCTTTAAAATGTTTTATTCACCTCATCAAACAGCCGGTTGGGGATGGAAATTTGGAGAGTCTGGAATAGATATAGAAATCTGGGAAAAACATTCATTTTCATAATTTTAAAAACTTAAGTATAGGATCATAGTCCATTTTTCAAGATCATTCTTTATAGTGGAAAAAAAGCACAGCCCTGCCTCACCTCCTTCTTCCAAAGTCTGTCAAGTGAGTTAATTTGTATTCTTGATGCTGAGCTATTGTAGAGTCCCAGTATATTTCCCAATATATTTCTTGAATTAAATCATCCATTTTGTATTGGCTCAGTTCTTTAAATAACTAAGGCCAGCTAACAGAATCAAAAGCCTTCTCAACGTCCAGATTAATGTCGGTGAAATCCCTCATTCGTCCAGGAGTGTTGTAGAAAAAGATTCAGTTGTAGTCATCTGGACTCTGTTTAGGAAAAACAAAACGTTTTGACTCTCATCCAAGAGTAATTCTCAATCTGTGAAACAAGTCTGAGAACTCAGGTTTATATCCTACTCTGAGAAAGCCCTGCCCACAGGGCGGGACCCTGATAATGGGCCATCGAAACCAACTGGGATGGGCCTATTTTTCACTGACTTTGGCTCCCTCCTCCCTGAGTCCCTTTATTAGCATCCGAATGCCTCGGGCGTCTCCAGGGTTTCAGCAAACCATTATAAACAATAATGGTCCTTTTCGTTACTGCTCTTTGCACTTGCTGCCTCTTATGGTGTATTTCCTTGTTACTTTGGCTTTTCTTCTTGCATTCTGATTTTCTTCATCATATTCCTGGATGTGTGTTTCAATATGTTGGTGAGAGCATGTACTTTTTGATTCACTTGATCCAGCTTCTCATCTGCGGCTGTTGGCCCAATTGGAACGAGTGACAGGGATGCTCCTGCCTCCAGGTGAGTCACTGCAGGTGCAGCACATGGGGGAGATAACACAGGAGGCATACTTAAGGTAATGCTAGCAGCCTGATATGGAGGTGGGCCGTTTGGTGGGCCTGGTGCAAAGAATGGGTTGGTGAGGCTCAGGTTACATAATGAAGGAAGAGAATCCTCTTGCTGATAGGGTCCCATCACTTCTTCAGGTGACTGTGGCGTAAAGGCCCACACACTCTCAGCCAAGGGTATTCCTCCCTCTTCGTCAGATAGTGTGTGTGGCGTATGGACACTCTACAGGTTCATCACGTCAGGTCATTGATGGGAACCATCACTCAACATCTTCAGTGAGAACCTGTAGAAATAAAAGATGATTTGAAAGGCATGGTCTCTACCCTGCAGACTAATGTGGCAGAATTAACGAATCAGGTCCATGTCCTGACTGATCAAGTGGACGACCTGGAGAATCGTAATCACAGAGGCAATCTTTGGATTGTCGGTCTTCCAGAGGACACTGAAGGGAAGGATGTGGTCAAACACAAATCTTTTTGAGGCTTGGATCCTCGAATATCTAAAACGTTGAACAAAAACTGGTAAAAAAAAAAAAAAAGCTTGACCCTGCACATAGCTCCCTGGCTCTCAAGCCATTGAAATGAGACTTTCTTGGCCCGACCAGACCAGCGGGTCAAAAGACAACCCGTGCCTCACTACCATGGACTCTCTGTGTAAATATTTCATGTTACAACGTACTTCTCACTCGCTAAATACAAACTCAGGAGCAGATTGAACCGGATGTGAAGACACAAACACAGGTAAATCAGCTCACACAGAGTAATCAAGGACACAGGGGACAGTAAGGACAGCTCAGACCTGTTCTTGGTATATTAAAATTCAACACACTGTGTGTTTTATTACAATCCAACTCTTATTCACTGAGAAATTAGTCTAATGAGGAACTGAATTTTGCGCGGACATATGATACAGCGGTCTGCATTTTATAACCTGCCCCGCAATGAAATGAGAATTCACTTACTGGTCCTAACAGTAGACTGCTTAGTCTGCTGCCAACCCTGAGTAAAATTATGGAGAGGATAGTTTTTAAACAAATTCAGCATGCTTACAGGGTTGGTCATTCAACCACTACAACTACAGTATGACTAAAATGACTGGCTTACAGCAATACATAAGTTTTTGGTAGGGCAGTAATATTATATTTTAGCACAGCTTTTGATTTCATTGCGCATAGTCTTTTGTTAAGGAAAATGCAATGTTACAGTATCAGTCTAGCAGCATTACTTTGCCTTTAGAGAAAAGAGGAGGACTGTTTTCTTTAATGGCAGTTTTTCAGGCAAAAGAGATGTTTGCTGTGGTATACCACGAGGAAGCTGTCTAGGTCACCTACTTTTTTCTATGTATACAAATGATTTGCCTTTAGTGTTACAAAATGCAACAATTTATTCATTGCAAACTAAAATCAGATAACTTCAAAATGTCCTGATGGAAGAATTGATATTGGTACATGAGTGGGTCATTAATAACAAGTTTGTTCTAAATATTGGCAAAACAAAAACGTATACTGTTGGATGAGCCCAAAGTAAGCCTAACCATGAAAGATAGAAATGTTGAGCACGTAAAAGAGACCAAACTTCTTGGAGTAGAAGCTGATAACAGACCAAAACACATTAGCAATGTGGTACGCAAGATGGGCAGAAGTCTTGCTATGATTAGGAGGTGCTCTTATTTGTTAAAAACGCTTGCGCTTTCACACTTAGATTACTGTTCTGAGATGCTGTTTCTCATATCAAGGCACTTCAATTGGTTCAAAACAAGGTAGCTCGTTGTGCTCTTCGATATCCGTATAGAACAAATGTAATTGTTAAACGTTATCCCGGTTAAAACTAAACTAGAGATTTCAAGCCTCATTGCTTAATCTGACAAGAAAGGTCGTAAGAAAAATGACCAAATGTATGCTTTAGTTCTGACAAGCACAATTATGAAAACAGACATGCCACAAAGGGAAGGTTCAAATTACCCAAATCAAAAACAAACTATAGAAAAAGCACTGTAAAATACAAATCTATGTTTGCTTGGAACAACCTGCCAAGGGAAATGATTAATGCAAACATCAAATATAAATTTAAAATCCACTTGAAAAGGCATCTTCTTTCGATGTAATAGTAGCCAAGAAAAATAAAATAAATAAACAATAATAATAATAAATTGTATATTCTATTAATCGCTTATTATAGGGACTTCCTTTTGACTGCAATGAGTGACGTATTCTCTCTATTACTCGTACAATAACATCAACATAAACTAGGTCCTGTGTGTGTGTGTGTGTGTGTGTGTGCGTGTGTCTGTGTGTGCTGTTTTGTGTTTGTTTGTTGAGTATTTTATTATCTATCATCATGAACTATTGTTTTTATTTTTTATTTTTCACCCCATAGATTCCGGGTGACACACACTGACAAGAAGAACCATGACAGCAGCGGCAGGGTTCCGGACGTGTTGGTGGGCTCTGGGGACCATTTGGACCAATCCCAGGACAGCGACAATCGGAGAGACAGCAGCTACAATCTGCGAAACATGTTCAAAGATGTCCGCCACTCTTCAGAACACACTAACGGTGTGACTTCGAATGCGGGGAAGCGAAGGAGAAGCCTGACCTTATTTGGGCTGAGGCGTAGCAGTGACCCTATCGGCGTCAAGGTGGTCAGTACCGGCCGAGAAGGGGATAAATTCATTCCCCAGCCGGTTGTGTTGGAGGAGCCACACAACGAGACTGAAAATAAAGACAATGACAAAAAAGAGATTCCGTTGAAGAGTGCGGCAAATCAGATAGAAGTGAAAACATCCATTTCTTATGCATCTGCAACAGAAACTCAAGCAGCAAATTCGATTGTCATGGAAAGTTTAGCGCAAGGAGTAAAAGACACGCCCACTGCATTAACACCTGCCCCAAACTCATTTCACATGTCCCTCACCTCTTCTCTAAAACCATCAGAAATTAGTCCTGGACCCTTGCAAACCTCCACGCCTTTATCCCCATTGCCCAATCCTAGCAAAAGAATTGGCTTGTTTGCAGCCAGCTCGATTTTTCCATTAGATTCTCAAACCACGCAAACACCTCTCGACCCTTGCACCAGTCCGGTTCTGGAGCATGACTCATTTTCCAGCCCAGCGTTTATTAGCTTAGGTTCGTCACCGCATTCGTCAATAAGAACTCCTACCTCGCCATCAGCAGTTACGCCAAGTCCGAAATTTACCATAAAAGGTTGTCCACAACTTGTTTCAAATCCCAAACTGTTATCAAATGAGCCAAGCAGATCACCATTAATATCTTTGGACAAAAGTATGACATCTTCTCCAAGTGTTGGCTTGCGAGATGAAACTGATAAACTTAGTTGTGGGAGTTCAATCAAAACCTCAAGTCAAACTGAGCCAGAGTGTCTCACCACCCAGCAGATGATGGAGAAACCTGAATTGAAGAACCTTGGAATTCTTGATGACTGCAGAAGTTCACCTCAGCTGTCCCCATCCTCGCCTCTAGGAGGCAGAGTAAGCAACGTTACTATTGTAAAAGCTAGCCCGGATAGCAAGAGAGAGTTTTCTGTAGTCACTATGGTGGAGGATCGGGCAGTGGCAGAGGTAGAACCTGGAGATGATGGTGGAGTGGAGGTAAACTGGACATCAGAAGATGAGAAGGATGTTGGGGCAGTTAAAGAACCAGAGGGGGTAGCAAAAAATGAAGCTTTACAGGACTGATGGACCACTTTATCCGCACACACACTCAAACACGCAGCACAACCGTGATTCCTTGTGCTATTCAAAGGCGATGGTTGTTGGCTTATATAATTTTTCAATAAAATATTTGGGAAATTGGGGCAGTTTTCAGAAGTTCAGTTGTCTAAAAGGATTGGGAACCACTGTAACAACATGAACTTGACAATTGTTTTTGCTCTGGACCAATCAGAGCAAACCAATCAGGACAAAGATTAAGTGTTTTCGACTCTCAAGAGGCTGTACCTGATTTTGTTTTTAAATAATAAAGTAAAATTGTATGTAAACGCTAGTAGCTCTAGCAATTGCAAACCCAGATATAATACCAATGATCTTTTAGCAGGCTAGTTGTTATTAGCAGCAGTTTTGTGCGTTTTAAGACCTTATTCATTATTTATGGCTATGGTAGGTTTTTGAGAACCTACGGTATACCTCAGAAATGTCTCGGCCGGCGTGCGCACACATGTACACATGTATCAGACAGAGCCCAGTGTGTCAACAAGCACGATCTGTTTATAATGATTGTCTGGCGGACATGTGACTTTAGATAAACACGCTGAACGACCGGTTCGTTACACATGGAGTTCCACACTAGTACGAGTCAACTGCACAGTTGTATGCCCGCTGCTTCATGAGTTTACATGGCGCCGAGCAAGGGACCGCACAGCTGACGGCTGGTTGGAGCGCAAAGGGGCTGCTCAGCATAAGCCAAAAGTGCAGCACAAGCTCAAAGAAGAAGGAAGAGACAGAGAGAGATGAGGAGGAAGTGCTAGAGCGTAATCCTACCCGTTAACGCTGTTTTTATTCTTCACGAAGCTGTTTGTTGTTGATGTGAGCCAAAGGAAAGCTGACTTCCTCAAAGTCTCAAGCCTCTCCCCTCAGCGTTACAATGGAGCTCTTTTCACTAATAACTGATATGATAAGACTTAAAAAAGCAACAATGAGGTGCGAATAAGCGTACATTTATTGAATTCATTAGTGGCCATTATATTTTATTTTCAAAAGAATCTGATGGATTAAATGGTAGGTATATATATATATACATACATACATATATACATTATATATATATTATTTATATATATATACATATATATATATACACACACACACACACACTTACATACATACTTTATATATATATATATATATATATATATATATATATATATATATATATATATATATATATATATATATATATATATATATATATATATATATATATATATATATATATATATATATATATATATATATATATGACAATGACTCCAAATATATGTTAAGAGTCCATACAAATGACCTCTACAAACATGTATCATAATTTAATCTCTTGAAATAAAATGGTCTAAAGGTCGCCTTTTTGTTTGTTTTCAGTCTATTCAGAAATGTACTAGTGTCTTGAGTTTTTAAGTTTTTTGTTTTTTTCCATGGTGCGTGTGTCAGTTATGATTTCCGTCCAGTTCTTAATCATTGGAGCAGTTTGTGTCATACATTTTTTTGTGATTGCCTTCTTCCTGGCAATATGTTCCGGAGATATCCATCCCTTATGTCTATGGTGGGAGTTTTGAGGCCTAAATACATAGTTCCAAAATTGAGTGGAATAGCGGTATCAAAAATTGTCTTGCCTTGTTAATTTGTACCCAGTATTTCTGTACAACTGGGCAATCTTTCTGTTTCGTCTGGTTTCACTTTGCTGAGTAGGCAAAAATTCTCTTGCGGCCCCAATCGGTTGTTATCTTAGTTATTATTGATTAGGCGACCACCCTTTGGCTCTCCTCGGTCACACTCTCTTCATGACCTAAATAGCCTCCACTCTCCTTTATTAATGGGAACATTAAATTTAGGTACAAATTTGTTTTCAAATATTAGCTTATTATCCAATTGAATTAATCACCGATTGCTACTGTGAGAGGATATCCATGTCACCGCACAAAACATGATTATCAAATCACTTACTTATTACTTACTTATTGAACCTTCTCTCATAACTTTTACCACTCCCCTTGGCGATAATATTTTGTCTTTAAAGATGTTGAGATGTTGTGATGTTAGGTCTAAGCGTTTTCCACTGATATTCCCAATGTTCACTTGAGTTAAAAAGCACTTGGGCGGTGTCCTGGGAACAAAAATAACTGACCAGTATTTTGCAAATTTCCATGTAACAAACATCCTCTAAAATGTGAATATTTCTCTTACATATGACACATAATATATATAAATGTAACAAGTAATGTGTTCACCAAAACAACCATAATTGAATTAATAAAATAAATCATCAAATGTATAAAAACAAAAGCAAAAATTTAAAATATATATGATTGGACTTCCGGGTCATAGAGGCGCACTGAGTGGACGCACCTCACACCACTGCTGCAAAACGTGGTTTTAAAATCATCGTTTGACCCACCTAATCCAAAAGAACAAGGACGAGAGATGAGTAAACAAGGAAGACACAAGTCCGGTGGCGCCACGGAACCAAAACAGACAAAGCGGATGGCCCACGGCGCCACTGGAAGCTAACAAGGCTAACAAGGCTAACGAAGCTAGCGTGGCTAACAAACCTGAGAGTCGCGATTACTCCCCGCCGCAGATGCAGAGTCCCACCGGCCCAGATGGAGACTCGCAACTTCTTTGCATCGGAAAGGAGGAGAACGTAATTGGCCATTGGCTGTGGCTCAAGATGTCCGAAGTGCAGCGTACCATGGAGTCTCTGAGAGCCGAGTTGTTAGCTACCATAGCTCCGGCAGTATCAGAGGCAGTGACCGCTAAATTGAAAGCAGATGGAATAACTGGAACACGCATTGAGGAAGTCGAGCAGCGTGTTTCAGGCAATACGGACGATCTGCAGATAGTAAGGCGCTGCTGGCCAGGGTGACAACACTGGAGTCGGAGAACGATAACATGAAAAATAAGCTCCTGGATTTGGAGTCCAGATCCTGTTGTCCTAACTTGAGGCTTGTGGGCATAGAAGAAGGAAAGGACAGAAAAGACACAGAAAGCTTCCTGAGCTTCTTATTAATTCCTGAGCTCCTTATTAATTCAGGAGCTGAGATCCCCCATCACAATTGAAAGAGCGCATCTCTTGGGCAAACCAAGACCAGCAGCTGATAAACCATGAGGCCTGATTATGAGGTTTCTTAATGATCGTGCGAAGGAATGTGTGTCTTGAAGGCTGAAGGGTTAAAGGAGACCTCCAGTACAAACACAAGCGCGTCTTCTTTGCTCCAGATATTCCATATAAGGTTTGCCAACAACGGCAAAAGTTCCACCACATCTGTGATGAGCTCAGGAGGAGAAAACTGAGACATGGATTCTCTTTCCCTGCGACTCTCCTTGTGACTTTTGAAGGTAAAACGCACATGCTCAGAACGCCAAGAGAAGCAGAAGTACTCTTAAAGAAGATGCAAAACACAGAGAAATGAACAGTACAGAGGATGGAGCCACCCAGGGTATGTGAGTTCGGGTTGTGGTCACATGGTGATACATTTCTGTTAACACCCCTGTGTGACGTCTGTTCTTACAACATGAAAGGAGCTGATCAAAACATACAAACTAAACAAAGATATTAAAAGCTCAGAAGAACACACTTTTACTGTGTGGGTGAGTCAATATGCATTGACATGGCATTTTAATGCAACCAGAGACTTTGAGTTTGTGTCGCTAAGAAATAGTCCATTCCAGCTTCATCATGAAGCTACAGCCTATGCAACAGGGAATGTTATTTTAAATTACCTTCTGATTTCCCGTATGTGTTGTTACGGGAAATCAGTTACTGCCCTGGAAAACACGTTACGTCACTGTGCTACTTTGTTATAAAAGTATTGCATTTGCGTTTTCTTGCATCACATCTGGCTGTGGTAGCCGCGCGGTAGGCAGAAAACACAACACGGAGCAATGTCCTCAGTGCAGCTAATAAACAGTCAAATCACCAGATTAGAGGTCACAATCTTACATTTTCACGATTGTGGTTGTGGGCAAAGGGGGTTTTGGGTAAAAGTTTTAGAAAATTTCAGGAAAGTTTAACACTAAAATTCAGTGTCAGTGGAATAAGAGCAGCCACAGCACAGCTTCACATTAGCCTCTCTCTATCGGACTCTACAGTCACTCACTGAAGAAGCTGTGCCTCTCGTCAAATGGCGGTGACAGCAGTCTCTGCTCCACTTCACATAAAACTAGCAGGTTATGTCCGAGTCTGACTGCATTTATACAGAACATGGCCTCTTCACGTCAACGTCAAGGTAGGGAAGGTAGCAAAATAGCGCCCTGGAACCGCCTCCTGGAAAAGGCTACCGCAAAAGATGTCCAGGGTCCTGCGCCTCGCTAATGATGTCATGCTTGGCGGACTGTGACTGGCTGAATGAAAAGAGAACCAGGAAGCTAAACAAACAAAGTTTTTAACATGTTTCTCACACTGCAGAAAGATCGACCGGGACAAGTTTAAACTTTTTAAAAGAAAACACAACTTGACGAACATTTCTTACCCGAGAACTGCTGGGTTACTGTGGCTTATATCCTGCTGATGTTTCTGTTAGAAGATTGTCTTTTGTCTTACCAATATTAGGATGGTAAGCTAACAGTCCGAGAATTTGCATGAAACGCTAAATGACTGAAAATATGTATAATCTTTGTTTCCATAATTAATATACTATAAATGCCATAAATGATTTGTTATAAAGGAAATTAGATTCTTAATTCATTAACTCTGTTTATATCATTGCTTTATAATTTAAATGGCTTACCAAAAGTCAAATGACACCACAATTTAAATATTTGGGATATGTTATTTGTAAATTATTTAGATGACCAACCAATAAAATGGAAAATAAATTGGCTACAATAGTTAATAGTGCAATGGTGACATACAGATGTTATATCATTGTGAAGGAGACATTAATTCATCATTGTTCCATAGTCACACAAGTTTCTGAAATAAGTAAAAGACTTTCACTTCTTGATTTAGATTATTCAATGAAAAATGTTCCATTGATAAATCTTATTTATAATCTGCCTTTGAAACCTTTATTAGAGTTTTAGTAATTATAAATTATTTAGTTACAGCACGGACCACTGTTTTCCATGGTCTGAAGACGCTCCTCTTGTCGTTGAGCTAGAGAACAAAAGGCCTTCAGCAGGATGCCTCCTCTGATGACAATGGGATGTCATGTCATGCAGTTGAAATCCCAACCACTGTACCAGTTATTAAAATAATTGATCTAACTCCATTATTACATTTGCTATATACTGCTTAATGTAAGTTGCAAGAAAAAGTACTTGCATCGAAAACACAAACACACACACACACAGACACACACACACACAAGTAAACATGAAATGCAGTATATAAAGTCAAGGTGGGCCAAAAAAAAAGACCTTAAAAATATATATTGCACCTTGAACCTAACACCAGTTTGGCCCTTGGCAGAAACTGATGAAACGCTTGTGATAACTGCTGATGTGACTTTTACGTCTGGGAGTCATTCTGGCCCACACTTTTTTCAGAATTGTTGTCTTTGTGAGGTATTAAAATTTATCTGATTATCTGAAATATCAGGCAAAAATAAAAACAAGTTAGAAGTCAGGAAGGGTGAAAATACATTTTCTTGAACTGTATTGGCTTACAGTAATGACCCTTTGTTGAAGAAAAAAATGTCAAACGACATTAAAACTTATCTTGAGGAAAATTATACTGGGGAAATGATACTCCCTGCCCATCCTCTGGGATGCTTCTAAAGCAGTTCTTAGAGTAAAAATTATAGCCATAGTCTCGCCAAAAAAGAAACAAAAGGGAGAAAAAGCTAAATGATCTGCAAAAAAAACCTCAAATTAGAGGTAGATCGTGTCAAGAAGGGGAGTCCTCAAATGCTACAGGAAATTAAAAAGATAAGGAGAAATGAATGACCTGACCTCACAGGAAATAGTTAAGAAAATGCTGTTTACCAAACAAAACAACATGTTCTAAATTATTATCCTGGAAACTTAAAAAACAACAACAAATTTGTAAAAACGGGACAGGCAATACAATCTTAACCAAACAAGACCAAATTCAATCAGCATTTGAATCAGGGTCCCAGGGTCCCAGAGCACTATGCATCTTCATCTCAAAGCCACAAACCACTCCATTGAAGACAGTGAGGTGGAGATTCTGAGCAGGGAGAAAAGATGGTTTGAAAGAGGAGTTAAGGAGAGAGAGAAAGAGAATCCTTCCTTAAATCGTAATAGAGGTTTAAGATTCAACCTACCCGTTGTTTATAATGGTTTGCTGAAACCCTGGAGACGCCCGAGGCATTCAGATGCTAATAAAAGGGACTCAGGGAGGAGGGAGCCCAAGTCAGAGAACAATAGGCCCATCCCAGTTGGTTTCGATGGCCCATTATCAGGGGTCAGGAGATAAAGAGGAGGGTAAATTCCTTTCTGGACACACTCAATTTGCCCGTTATGTCAGTAGAGCAAAATAAAAAGCTGAAATCACAGTGTCAGAACTACAACATGCAAATCTCCAGGGATTGATGGGTTCACCTCAGAGTGGTATAAAGCTCAAAAAGAAACTCTTAACCCTTTGCTTTTAACTAAACTTTCAACAACTTTTAACTGGGCACTTTAAAAAACTCAGATCCCTCCGAGTTGGAAAGAAGCCATCATACTTAAAGAAGGGAAGGACCAATTGGATTGTGCCTCATATAGACCCATTTCTATTCTGAATGTGGACTATTGTATTTACACCTCAATTATGCTCAAAAGAATGGAACAAATTCTCCCAAATTTACATCACAATGATCATGACCTGATTTTAATTAAAATGTTGAACAAATTTCAAATAGATCATTTACTTGGATTAATAATATTGGGGCTCTTTATGATGGTCCAACATCAAGAATTAAAATCAATGGCCACCTGGTGGATCCGCTGACTCTGGACAGAGGGGTGAGGCAGGGCTGTGCCTGGTCCCCCATCCTGTTTGCTTTTTATCTGTAACCATTGGCCCAATAAATTAGACAAAAACAATTCATGGAGTTACAATCAATGGGAGGGAACATAAAATAAACCAGACATTTCCCCAAAGTGATGCAATTTATTCCAAAAATGGGTCAAATGTCTGGATAAAAACAAAATATACAAATAAATCAAAATTGTATCTTTTTGGGCACCCCCTTAGCTTTTAAGAAAAACCTACCTATTTAAGTGGCAAACAGATTCACTGAGATATTTGGGTGTGGTTCTCAGAATCAGAATGAGTTTATGGCCATTGTCAATGAACAAAATTCACAAACATAGGAACTTGTCTCGGCCTTAAAAGGTGCAACATAGAACACTGAGCAATAATAAAACATAATCAAAAAGTGCATGCTACACAAAGATCTATTAGCAATTCTGGAGAAAAAAAAATACACTCCTATTTTTTACTAATATAAAATAAGACCTCGAAAACTTGACTCTTATCCCATACTTGAGTAGGGTGAAACCTTTTTTTTTTTTTTTTTTTTTTAAAACCATAAAATTGTTTTTGAATGCATGTCCAGATTTCTCTCTGTTCCAGACTCTTCAGATCTCCATCCCCAACTGACTGTTTGAATATTTTTATTCTTCAACAGAAAAAAGAAAAAAAAAAAAAAAAACATTTTGTATGGCAATGCAAGAATCCTCGTATCCAATTAAAAACTTTACAATTATCAAAAGAAAAGAGGTTGGGGTTTACCTTATCTGAAAAATTACTTAATTTCAGCTCAAATCAGAGCATTGCTTTACTGGTGTGACCTATAATAGGAAGCTCAATGGAACAATATTGCGGTTAATGTTTCAATTAAATAAAATATTTTTTTTATACGTCCAAAAATCACAATGGTTGCCTCAAGGGGCGACAGTGAAAAACATGTGGTGGAGGAGTCCGTTTTCACAACAATGCCTAGTCATTGGATGTGACTGATCTCCAAGCTCTGCTCTCCTGATCTGGAACATCTGTTAATTAACTGAAAACCATTCTACTCGCCACATGAGTTCGCCTCATTTCATTCTGACTGTTTACATCCCACCGAGCGCAATTGTGTACAGCGCGAGCGCTTGCAAAGATTCGGAGTGTAGAGCAGACCTTCCCGGACTCCTTGTGTATTATCCTGGGTGATTTTAATAAGGGGAATCTCAGCCACGAATTACCCAAGTATAAACAGTTTAAAGTTCCGACCAGAGAGCAGAATACGCTGGATCACTGTTAAACAGTAAGCAACGCCTTTCGCGCCGTGGCCCGCACTGCTCTGGGCTTTTTAGATCACGCCATAGTTCACCTGATCAAAGTACAGACAAAGGCTGAAGCTCTCAAAACCTGCAGTGAGGAAATCTTAGAAGTGGACAAATGAGGCAGCGGAGAAGCTGCGTGTTTGGACATCAGACTGGGAGGTTTTCAGAGCTGCCACAGATAGTTTGAGTACACGGACTGTGACATCATACATTCGATTCTGTGAGGACAGCATTATACCAACATACAAAGTCACTTTCAATAATGACAAACCCTGGTTGACACCAAAATTGAGGCAGTTAAGGCAGGGGCTGGTGACAGAGAACACTACAAAGATGTACTTAGCAAAGCGGTATCAAGAGCTAGATCACACTACAATATGCTTCTTAAACTGCAGTTCTGAGACCAACCAAAAACTGGCTGAGCAACTTAATACATTCGACTCCAGGTTTTATGTGACCACCCCCTCCCCCATGGTGGTCACCTCTGCCATGGTGGTTTTGATACGTCATGCAGCGCAGCGCTGTTTCCATCTCTTGATTCTTACGTTCGGTCTGGTCGTTGGACTGAGGGTGGTACCCTGAGGACAAGCTGACGGTGGCTCCCAGAACTCTTCAGAATACTGAGGCGAACTGGGGGCCCTGATCAGGGCCCATGTCCACTTGGATGCCGTGGAGGAGGAATAGTTTAGCCGTCTCTTTGCCAGAAGGAAGCTTGGGCAGGGGCACGAAAAGTGCCATCTTGCGGAACTGATCTACCACCATCAGGATAGTAGTGTTGTGGCTAGACGGTGGTAGACCGGTGACGAAGTTCAGAGAGCTGAACAACCAGATGACACAGGCAGAGAATGTAGAAGGCCGGCTGGGGCATGGTGAGCCGGCTTGTGCTGGCTGCAGGTGAGGCAGGCATTGACGAAACCCTGAACGTCCTCAACCAGTGACGCCCACTAGAACCTGCGCTGTACGACGTCCTTGGTCCGTTACATCCCAGGATGGCAGATAAGTTGAATGCTGTAGGCCTATTGTAGAACCTTGGACCGGAGGACAGGCGGGACGAACAGATGGTTGCAGCCCTGACCCCTCTCCTCGAGCTCCCAGATGAGTGTGGCCACCAGATGGGAAGATGGCAGGATAGTGTCTGGGTCGGCTCTGCCCCACTCCTTTTCCAAGAACTGACAGGACAGGGCGTCGGGATTGACGTTGCAGGACCCCTGTCGATAGGAGATGGGAAAGTTGAAGCGGGTCAGGAGGAGTGACCATCGGCACCGACGGACTATCAGTCGGTAATGACTTTTATTTATCACAGCAGTCTTTAACAGTTTATACAGAGACAGGGTGAAAAGCCTTGGCTCACGGTGATCTTCTGTGGGATCCGAGCAGGAGTGAGTCTGGAGTTGCTGACTGACGGCAAAGTCAGCCACGGTTGGATTACCTAGCAGGCAGGCAGGTCCAGTGGTGAGGGGTTTAGCCACAGAGCCGAGCAGCAGTCTAACAAGGAGGGAACAGGCAAAACTCGTGGTCGAAGACAGAAGGCTGAGGTAATATCCAGAGGCAAGGCAGGCAGGTTGGGGACAGACAAGGTCAGCAGCAGGTACTCAGTCGGCGGAAAACCGCTGGACAGTCAGGCATGACACAAGAACAATCTGGCACTGGCGCAGAGACAGGAGCAGGCTTAAATGCAGGCAGAGCTGTCACATGTGTGGAGAGTTGGCCTGATGAGGAGGTGTGGCTAACAGGCAGAGAGGAGCAGAGACAGGTGTAGGGAGTTGGTCAAGAGGAGGTGAGCCTGTGACACCAACTTTCAGATTAACAAGCAAAATTAATTTTTAAGAAATTAATTAATTTAGATATTTGATTAGAGAATTGTTAATCCCCCCAAATCACTCTTAAAATATGATAACAAACATACCCACACTTATGCAGTATGTCATGTTTGAAATCTCGATACAATTCTTTAGTTCAATATCAACTTTGAATGTCACCCCTTTCATAAGTGGGAGGACATGAATAACATTACAGTACTTGTACTAGTAAAATCCCCTACAGTTCGAATCTCGTTCCCGACATTAACATCCTGGCAGAGCGGTCAGATCCACTGACCCACAGCTTGGCGTTGCGATTGCAGCTGCCTCATGTGAATACTGCCATTGTGTTCTTGGACAAGACAACCCAACTTGCCCCCAGTGACTCTGTACATCTAGTGTGTGAATGGGTGACTGGTTCCTTGATGTAAAGCGCTTTGAGTGCCTTGATGGTAGAAAAGCATTATATAAATGTGACCATTTACCATTTTTAAATATATTATTCACAACTGCGGGAGGTGGTTACTCTTAGTTACTAAAACTGTAGCTACTCTGTTCATTTTTGGTAACATCTATGGCTACAATAACAGCAGAACATTTTCAACTCATTCAGTAATTTCAGAATGAAATAAACACAAACTCACACCTTTCAAAATGCTAAACTAATTCTAGGAGAAGACTGGAACTCAATTAATGACCCTACTACTGATTTCTCCACAAAGGTCACATGGGACCTTTGGTGAAATCAAAAACATTTGTACACTTCTTAATTGTTGTGATATCTAGGGAGCTAAGAATCCTGTAAAATTCAATTTACATGGTGTTATAAAATCTGTCAGTCTAGACTTAATTACTGGCTGATCTCAACAGAATGAATTAATTAGGTTATTGAAACGAGTATTGAGCAATCTGTGTTTACAGACCACAAAATTATCACTTTATCACATCTATTAACCTACTACCTGAGCAATTATTGGAAATGCAATAATGCACTGCTAAAAGATAGCAAATAAAAGGAAGTAATTTCAAAAATGATGCACAATATTTTGAAATGGCTGAAAGTAATAGTTCGTATGGCAAACAATGGGAGTATAAAAAGTTTTTAATAAGAACAGCAGAAATAAAAAGAGAAAAGAATTGGCAAAAGAGAGAAATATAAAAGAAGAAACACTTTTATTTTTTTATTTTTGTATATACAGAACACAAAACAGAACAAGACAGAGCAACCAGAGTACGATGAAAAAAAACACATCAAAAGCAGACATCAACTAAACTTAAATACGGAAAAAATCACTGCGTAATTAAAGTAAAACAAAGTCCCATTTAGTCCAAAGTCTAGTGAATTTGTCCATTTCCAAATTTATTCCGAATGTCATTTCCCTTAATCGGTGTGGTTGGTGTCATCCATTTATTTGTGTTGGCCTTTTTTCCTGCCACCAGATATATATATGCCAACGGTATCTGTCAATTGTGTCCATGGTAGGAGTTTTGAGGCCCAAATACATTGTTCTAAAATTAAGTGGGACAGCAATGTCAAAAACTGTCTGCAGTGAATTCATAATTTCAGTCCAATAACTCCGAACGGACAGTCCCAAAACACATGATAGTGGTTTGCCTCCTGCACACAGTTTCTCCAACAATCAGCATTGCCGTGTGAGTAATGGGCACTTTAACATGGTGTTAAAAAGAAGCGAGAGACACTTTTCTAACAGAATTCCCTCCAAACATGGGATTTTGTGGTTCTTCCCTGAGAACATATACATGTACATATACTTTCCCATCCATCATCAGCCAGAACAAAGTGATCCTCTCTTTCCCATTTACTCTTAATGTAACCAGTAGAGTGACTGCCCAGATTGTTCATACATTTGTATAATTTAGAATCAGAATCAGAAAGGGTTTATTGCCATTGTCAATGAGAAAAATTCACAAACATAGGAACTTATCTCGGCATTAAGGTGCAACATAAAACACTGAGCAATAATAACAACGACATATATTCAATTAAAAGGGCATGCATTTAGGGGATAGGGGATTTAGATATTAATCCCCTTGAAAGTTCAGATTTATAAACTTGAATACATCTGTCAGTCAAAGGGCTATGTTGGTCATCATTCTTTTTAATTTCTTGCTCATAATTACTATAATATAATAACTATATATATATATATATATATATATATATATATATATATATATATATATATATATATATATATATATATATATATATATATATATATATATATATATGTATAACTGTAAATACCTATAAAAGTCCTGTTTCTCCAAACCAAAAGATTATTTCAACACATCAAAGATCTTCATACGCCAAGCAATTTAAGATGTTAACATCTTTGTTTAGTTTGTATGTTTTGATTAGCTCCTTCCATGTTGTAAGAACAGATTTAACACAAGGGTTCTCCACCTCCCCCAAATGACTCAACTGTCTGTCAAATGCTAGTAAGGCCTGTACAGGAATCCCCGACACAACAGTAACCTCAATATCTTTCCATTGAGCTTCATATTCCGGGTCACACCAGTACAGCACAGATTGGATCTGAGATAAAACAAAGTAATTTTTCAAACAAGGGAACCCCAGCCTACTTTTTCTTTTGATAAGGTTTTGAATTGGATAAAGATTTTTTTTCCCTTGCCATATAAATCTTGAGATTGCCTTATTCCACTCATCAAACAGCCAGTTGTGGATGGAAATTCTGGAACAGATAGAGAAATCTGGGCAAAACATTCCTTTTCATTGTTTAAATTCTTTGACTTAGTATGGGATAAGATTACTTTTTTCGAAATATTTCTTAATAGTAGTAAAGAGAGGGGTATCATTTTTCTCCAAAATTGTTGTTAGGTCTCTATGGCGTACTAGACCTAAATAGCTAAGAGATTCCATTTAAAGGTCAGAGGGGGTTGCCAGAGAAGAGAGAATTTCAGTCTTTTGTACATTTAATTTGTATCCAGACATTGAACCAACTTCTTGAAGAAAATGCGTATGGAAATTTCTGGCCCCAATATTTTTTATAATTAAATCATCGATTTGAAATTTGTTTAGCACTTTAAAGCATCCAGACTTATTCATTACGGCTTTGCTTTGTTGTTATTGCATTTGTCTCATTATTTGTAAGGATCGTCTTATGTTATCTTATGTTTGTCGTTTTTTTAACACTAGAACTCCCAAGCCGTCAATTTGCCGGTTTTCAGAATTGTACGTCTAATTACTCTGGTTACGTTGCTCTTTCAGATTCATGGGCTCTTATCTTTTTCTTTACCTTTGTGTATATCATCCCCATATTGCAATTCAACTGAAATAAAAACATTAAAACGAGTTCTGAGTAATTCTTCCTCTAACTCCCACATCTGTCAATTTGATGCCTCTATTAAATACATTGTAATTTTTCGCCGCAAATGACAGTGCAGCGCGAGCATTGCGTCACCTTTAGTGTTTCTCACAGCAAAACTAAAGGTAAAATGGATTTGAAGGGATTTATCTGTACAAGAGGCCCTGGCAATGCTTCAAAACATTGATGGGGTTGATTCAGTTGGGGAAAAGGACGAGGACTCGTGGGTTTTGGGAGGAAGCAAAAAGAAGCCGGCAAAATCTCACTGGCAGGGGGTTTATTATAAAAGTTCAAGATATTTATGACAAACTTTATTATATAGTTATGGCATTTTAGGCTTCCCCGGTAACATCGGCGGGTGAGCGGTATATTCTTGGCAACAGCGACAATATTCAAGGTATTTACAAATCCTGTGTTATAATAGTATTTGGCTGGCTTTTTTTTTAGGAAGATGGGTCCAGATCAATGAATGAATATGCGTATATTCTATCGCAAACAACCATCCTCCTTTTCCTCCTCCTCTTCCTCCTTCCTCCGCGGGTCAACTTCCGCACTCTGAATAATGATAACATTCATTAAAGAGGCTAATAGACCAATTTTTAGAGTCTTAGAAGAATAATTTGAGTATGTCATCGCCAGAGCGCAACCGTCAAATTGACGGCTTGGGAGTTTTAGTAGTTCTAAAATCCTCGTAGTCCTAGTGTTAATAAATCTTGTCTGATCATTGTGGATTCAGTTTGGGAGTATTTGTTCCATTCTTTAGGACATAATTGAGGTGTCTATACAATAATCCACATTCAGATTAGAAATGGGTCTATATGAGGCACAATCCAATCGGTCATTCCCTTCTTTTGGTATCAGAGATGTGATGGCTTCTTTCCAACTAGGCGGGGTCTGAGTTTCTTAAGTAAAGGTTGCCGAAAGGAAAGGAGTAAGTGTGCCCTTTACAGCTTTATACCACTCTGAGGTGAAACAAAATTTGGTTTGTTTTTGATGTTCAATGTTGTTCAAATGGGTCTCTTGTAAAAAAATAATGTCTATTCTTTCGTTCCTTATTTTTGTTAACATTTTTGATTGTTGGATTGGGTTCAGTATGCCGTTAACGTTAAAGGTCTCCTCATAAAAATTCCGATACCATCGGATTGATCGTATTATTTTTGCTAATGATGATGATGATAATTGATAATTATTGAATGCTTTTTGACTCACTGGTCGATCCCAACAAGTAAACATAAGAACCACAGAAATAGGAATCAGATGAAAAGATAACAAAAAAGGGTACATGATGAAAACATGCACCAAACCCAAAACCTGATCATGGAAATGATCAGAAAGTGGAGGGGGATCCTTTCCTAATGAAGGGCCTCTGAAAGCTCCCCAGCCGCTCATGGCTCCAGTCCTTACAATAAACTGGACACACCACCTCCCCAGTCCACCTTGCCCTCCCACTGCCCACTACATGTTTTTCCCATTTTCCCACAAATCCATTCTTCCACATTTGGCACGCTGATGAGCACAGAGTCTATGTCCCAAAGCAGACAGCCAACATGGAACATAGAGTCTGATGTCAAAAACAAATAAATCACATCACTATCGCTTGAGTTTCAGTTTCGACACGCTGACGTCACTTCCGGGTAAGTGTATGCTATTTTGAGAGTCGCTTGCTCGCTTCTTTTTATTGTTAATCCACAAATTATACAAATGCTATTTTAGCTTCCTATACACCAGTGAAAGTTTGATTGCTCCTTAACAATCCGGAGCCTTGTACAGCTCACTTTCGTTCAGTATTTTGTGAATTAAAAACCCCCCAGCTCTCTAGCCTCAGCCCGAGCTAGTTTAGCCGCTAGCGCCATGGCTGAAACTTTCGCCGCTTTTACCTGCTCAAGTTGTCATATGTCGAGTCAGAACAATGGCTTCTTCTCCGACGACAGGTGCGTGAAGTGCAGTGTAGTGTTAGCTTTGGAAGCCAGGGTTACGTAGTTAGAAGCACGAATCCGCTGTTTGGAGGAGCTTAAGTCTAGCTATAGTCAGGTTGTAGCATCAGGCTTACCGGACCGTGCGTCAGGACGCAGCGTTAGTATTAGCAGCGCTAGCAAGGCTAAGACTAGCCCCTCAGTGCCTCCCGCGCAGCCGGGACTAGACCAGGATCAAAATAGGGACCAATTTGTGACAGTTGGGAGGGAACGAGGCGCTAAACACCAGCCTGTAGTGCACCGTGAGCTTCCCATCTACAATAGGTTTGCTCCCCTCAGCGATCACACGCCCGCTGAATGGACTCATGATACTCTAGTAATTGGAAGTTCTATAGTCAGAGACGTGAAGCTTCCAGCGTCAAGTGTTAGATGTTTACCAGGGGCCAGAATGGGTGACATCGAAGGTAACCTTAGGCTTTTAAAGCAGAGTAGACAGAGGGTCCGCCGAATCGTGATTCACGCAGGCGGTAACGACGCCCGGCGGAGACAATCAGAGGTGCTCAAATTACAAGTAGGTGCGGTGTGTGAATTGGCAAAGACGATGTCAGATACCGTAATATTTCTGGTACCCTGCCCAATCGGATCAATGCTGAACTGTACAGCCGCTGTTCAGCATTCAATTGCTGGTTATCTACTTGGTGCCCTCAAAACAATGTAGTCTTTGTTGAAAATTGGAGTGCGTTTTGGGGAAAGCCCGGGCTCATACGAAGGGATGGCATCCATCCGACTTTGGAGGGTACATCCCTTTTAGTTCGGAATTTGACCGATAGCCTTAGTCGTCTAAAGTGACCACCCAGGGATGAACCCCGGGCTCAGAGCAGCAGTGTAAGGCGCTCCTCTGTCGCTGAGCTCTCGCCCGCTCTGTCACAAATTAAGTGTTCAGACTCAAGGCAGATAGAGACTGTGTGTGTCCCTCGTGCAAATAATGTAAAAAAGTCAAACCTCAGGAAAGCTAGTTCATGCGTCAGATCAAAAGAACTTAATAAAAATAACACTCACAAATGATACAAATAAACAAATAAATAAGTTTGTAAAATGTGGACTGCTAAACATTAGGTCAATTTCCTCTAAATCGCTTTTTAGTTCATGAATTAATTAATGATTGTAACATAGATCTTCTAGCTCTAACTGAAACTTGGCTTCAACAAGATGATTATGTCAGACTAAATGAGTCCACCCCACCCACTCATGTTAACTTTCAGACTGCCAGGAGCACAGGCCAAGGTGGTGGTGTGGCAGTGATCTCACACTCAAGCCTACTCTTGAGTCCGAAAATTACCAATGCATTTAGCTCATTTGAAAGCCTCATGCTATCAATCACATGTCCAAATTGGAGAAACCAAAAAGGAGTCCTGTTCCTGGTTCTCTACCGACCTCCTGTTCCCTATTCAGAGTTTTTAACAGAGTTCTCAGACTTTATATCAAACTTGGTGTTTGACTGGGATAAAGTAGTGATAGTTGGAGTTTCAATATCCACGTGAACGTGAACGATAACTCTCAGTAATTCTTTCAACGCCCTGTTAGATAGCATTGGTTTTGCTCAAAATGTAAATACACCAACTCACAGTCACAAGCACACTCTAGATCTTGTTCTAACATATGGAATAGAGATTAGTGACCTCATTGTCTTCCCTCAAAACCCTATACTATCAGATCATTTCCTAATTACCTTTCAGTTTGTTCTTAAAGATTATCCAACCCCACAAAATAAAGTCATAATGAAAAGGACAATATCGGAAAAATCTATATCAAAGTTCAAAGAAATAATAGAGCCAATATTCAGCGACATGTCATGTGATCCTGCTGAGAACGGCCTTAGTCCCAGTGTAAGTGATCAATTTGTCGACTTGATCATGAATTCTCTGAAGTCCGCTCTTGATGTTGCAGCTCCGCTAAAGCAGAAGGTCATTAGGCCAAAAACGTGCCTCCCCATGGTACAATGAAGAACTGCGTTCACATAAACAAAGCGTTAGAAAATTAGAAAGACCATTTCGTCGCTCCATATGGAGGAATCCCTAAAAGCATGGAAAATCTGCCTACTGTCCTATAAGCAGGCTCTGCGTAAGGCCCAAACTAGATACTATTCAAAATTTAATAGAAGTCAACAAAAATAACACTAGATTTCTTTTCAGCACTGTAGCCAGGCTAACAAACTGTCACAGCGCAGTAGAGCCCCTCAATCCAGCTACTCTCAGCTCTAATGATTTTCTTCTGTTTTTTAACGATAAAATAAAAACAATCCGAGATAAATTAGATGAAACTACTCCCACTATTAGCCCTGAACAAGCCCAAGCTGTAAAACTAGTGTCCCATATAAAAATCCATCAGTAACACGAGAAAGGTTCACTGCTGTTGATCAAGCAGAGATAACTTCAGCCATTATGTCCTCTAAAACTTCATATTGTATTCAAGACCCGATTCCAAGCAGACTCCTCAAAGACATTCTCCCCCTAATTATCGATTCTATTCTTAATATAATAAATACTTCACTAAAAAGTGGTTATGTTCCACAGTCCTTCAAACATGCAGTCATTAAACCGCTTCTGAAAAAGGCTAATCTTGATCCTATTTCAAATCTCTCCTTTGTCTCTAAATCATTGAAAGAGTTGTAGTTAAACAGCTTTGTTGCCATCTACAGGACAATAACTTATTCAAAGTTTTCCAGTCAGGGTTCAGAGACCACCACAGCACTGAAAACTGCACTAGTTAAAGTCACAAATGATTTGTTATTAGCTGCTGACGATGGACTGGTCTCAATCCTGGTTCTATTGGACCTCAGCGTTCGACACCATCGACCCCAACATTCTACTGCAGAGGTTAGAATCTGATGTAGGTGTCAGAGGGACAGCCTCTAAATCCTACCTATTGGATAGGTACCAGTTTGTTAATGTAAACCAGAGCTCCTCACCCTGTTCTAAAGTAACCTACAGTGTGCCACAGGGTTCAGTTCTCGGTCCAATTCTGTTTACTCTTTATTATGCTGCCGTTAGGTAACATTATCAGAAAGCATAGCATTAACTTCCACTGCTATGCAGATGACACACAGCTGCATTTATCAATGAAACCCGATCAGACCGATCAAGCAGACAGACTTGGTGCTTGTGTGAAGGATATAAAAACCTGGATGACACTTCATTATCTGCTTCTTAACCCTGAAAAAACCGAGGTCATCGCACTAGGCCCTAATCATCTACGGGACGCTTTATCTGAGCAGATAGTCACACTGGACAACGTCAGTGTAGCCTCCAGCTCCACTGTAAGAAACCTTGGAGTCTTATTTGACCAAGAGCTCTCATTCAAAGCACACATAAATCAAGCCTGTAAAACAGCCTATTTCCATCTGCGTAATATAGCCAAAATCAGAAAAATCTTGCCTGAAAGCGATGCTGAAAAACTTGTCCATGCCTTTTGTAACATCTAGATTAGACTACTGTAACTCCCTGCTTGCAGCGTGCCCTAAAAGCGCCATAAAAAGCTTTCAACTGATTCAAAATGCAGCAGCAAGATTACTAACAGGAACTAAAAGAAGAGAGCACATTACTCGAGTCTCTTCACTGGCTCCCTGTCGAGTTTAGAATCAAATTCAAAATCCTCCTCCTGATTTACAAAGCCATAAATGACCCATCCTACCTCAAAGATACTATAGTACCTTATCATCCAAACAGAGCACTTTGCTCTCAAAAGGCTGGACTTCTGGTGGTCCCAAGAGTCTCTAAAAGCACAGTAGGAGGTAGAGCGTTTAGCTACCAAGCTCCTGTGTTGTGGAATCAGCTTCCTGTCCATGTTAAAGAGGCCGACACAGTCTCTTCATTTAAGGTCAGGCCAGTTAGGAAGGAACAGAAATAAAAACCTACAGTTCCCAGCTATGCTGCCCTAGGAGCAACTATATACTGGGGGAAGTATGGCAGCTTGAGCACTATCCTCTGTTTCCTACTACTTCTCTATCAAACAATATTTAATATTTAATTTCACTGGCAATTTTTTCATCGCTTTTCCTTCTTGTTCTCCCACTTCCCCGATGGGAGTGGAGCAGGCACATAGACGACCTGTGGATCCAGATGCTCCTCATCTGCCTGGAGAAACGGTCTGCCTGGAGAAACGGTCTCTACTCCATATGAACGGTTCTTTATCGGCCTCGAAGAATTGGTTCTCCTCCTGAGTGGGTCTTGCTCCACCGTGTATCTGTAAATTGAGGCGCGTCCGCCTGTCCGTCCGAGGGAGTCGGATCTCTCCTTCACTGTGGAACTCCTACAGGTTTCTACTTTTTCCCAAAGAGGTTTGGTAGTTTTTCCTGGCCGAGAAGGAGGGGTCTAAGGACAGGGGAGCTTGGAACATCTGTCTAAGGACACAGGACGCTGGGACATTTCCAAGTCCCTATGAACATTGTTTATTTTGTTTTCCACTGTAGCCCCTCGAGGCAACTACTGTTGTGATTTTGGGCGTTACAAAAATAAATTGAATTGAATTGAACTATCATCAGTCTCTTCAAATCAATAGTAATGTATCACCATGTGACAACAATCTGAACTCACATACCCCACACTGGTGGCACCATCTCTTGTCACAGTTCAGTTCTCTGTGTTTTGCATCTTCCAGAGGAGAACCTGTGTTTTTACCTTTGTATGTCACCAGAAGAGTCTAGGGGAAAGAGAACCCATGTCTCAACTTTCTCTTCCTGAGCTCCTTACAGATGTGGTAGAACTTTCCTTGCTGTTGACAAACCTCATATGGGATATCTGGGTGAAAAGAAGACACGCTTGCCTTTGTACTGGAGGTCTCTTTTGACACCTTCATGACACGTTCCTTCACAAAATCATTAAGAGACCTTATAAGGTTTTGGTTTGCTCATCCAATGTGCTCTTTCGATTGTGATGGGATAATCTTTTCCAACAAATTTTCAGTATCTGCTCCCTCCTCTCCCTTTGAGACCACACCAAGCCTGAGGTTAGGTCTACGTGATCTGGAGTCCAAATCCAGAATCTTGTTTTTCATATTATTGTTCTCCGTCTGCAGAGTCATTATCTTGGCCTGCAGCACATCCATCTTGGCCCTCATAGTCTGCAGCTTGTCCGTATTGTCTGAAATACGTTGTTCAGCTTCTGTTTCTGTATTACCATTGTTACCTTTACTATTTCATTGTAGTAAAGGAGACTGACCAACCTACAGGACACTGATAAGAAATGTAACTGTGTTTACTCTGAGCCGTGAAGTGAAACAGACACTGTTTGGACAAGGACTTGTGAAAACATTGTGTGTGCTTAATCTGTGATGTATTGAACCATGTGTGGAATGTTAATGATGTCATGTCAAAGTTTGAAAGAATAAAGGAGGACAGAGAGCTCAGAGAAGCTCAGAGATTGTAACGGATGGACTGTGGCTGGATGCAACTCCGGCACTCTCTCTTCGAGAAATAAATACCTTTTCCTGTGTCTCCTTAATTAATTAAATGTTTTGAGACTAACTCTGACACAGGCCTTTGACCAGCTTTGTTTGTTTGGTTCCCGTAGGACCACCAGGATTGTGTCCTCTGCGTTTGCTCATGGGTTTTTGTGGGTAAAACTGTATTTTTAAGAAAAAAGGCGTTGGCAGGAGCGGGGCGAAAGTACGGCTCACTCTGACATCATATAGAGACCCCAATAGAGAAACACTTTTAAAAGAGATTATTGCCTTTTATGAAAAGTAAAACTCCTCAGAGAACGAAACAAATACCATACATAAATTACAACTTGACTTGGACTCCTTATAATCCAACTATTTCTGCTTTAGGAGGGAGAAAAAAATACAAAGTATTTTCATAATATGTAAAAGAGAAATGCAAGCCACTCCTCTAAAAATAGAGGACACCATTTCTGAAGATCCCAATATTATCTCATCCTCTGGTAATGACTTTTTAAAAAATCTATATTCTACAAATACTGATTCATATGCATATGCGAAAATTCATATGCTTTGTTGCCATTAAAACAAATATAAAGGTGATTAGTGAAGATTCCAGGCATCTCTGTGACCAGAAAGTACTGAAACAGAACATTGTTCCACTTAAAGATAATAAAGCCCCAGGTAATCATGGTGTAACCAGTGAATTCTACAAGGAATATAAAGAACATTTAATATTTTACCGTGTGTTTACTGTGAAGCTATAGACAAAAGAGATCTGCCTCCTACACCGTCACAAGGACTGATTACATTAATACCTAAAGCAAACAAGGATCATCTATAATATATGTTGATAATTTTTCTCAACGAATTAAAACCTGTTTGAATGAAATTATTGATGAATGCCAGTCTGGCTTTACGAGTGGAAGACACATTAGCAATAACATCAGGCTAGTGCTAGATATTATAGACTATTGTGAATTACTTAATTTAAATGGCGTCATTCTCTATGTTGACTTTTATAATGCATTCGACACTATAGAGCATAATTTTTTATTTGAATAACTTGATTTATTTGGCTTTGGGGAATACTTTCAAAAGGTAATTTGTATTACGTACAAAAACTAATAGCACTGTAAAATTGCAGTCATAAACCACATCCAGATTTAACATCCATTGGGACATTAAACAAGCAGACCCCGTCGCCCCCTACTTGTTCCTTTTAGTAATGCAGTCTTTTTCCACTTACATTCATCATCTCTTTTGTCAGAGAAGGAGTTCCCTTTGACCAAACAATCTGTGATATCCCATTATCTCAAAGAAAACATTTCCTATCTTAGAGTCAAAATACACCAAAACCAAAAAATAAGAGTTGACAGCAACTTTGAACTTCTACTTCAAAAAGTCAAGAATAGATTTAACTTGTGGCTATCAAGAGACCTAACAATTTATGGTCAGGCATTATTGTCAAATAGCGAAGGCCTATGAAGACTTGTGTACCCCGCAATGGCATTAGATGTACCAAAAAAAAACCTTTTTAAATTTGTGTGGAAGAAAAAAATGTCATCACTTTAAAAAAAAAATGTTCTCTGTGACTCTGTCAGCGATGGGGGAATAAGTATAATTGATTTTGGTATATCTAATGCCATTCTGAAAGTGAAATAGATTAAACAGTATAAATAACCATGTAACTATGACCCTGCCAAACTTCCGCTCCAATTGTCCAAATTTCACGAACTTATTGTCCTGGATGGATCTACATAAACACAACTTTTTTGCCTAGATGCTCCCTTATTTGGAGCAATCGGATACAAAAACAAAAGCATTATCATAATTGTTTGGTTTGAAAAGATGAAAATATATTTTTACAGTGACAAATTCCATCCCCACTGAGATATTAACAACATATCAAGGTTCAAATAGCCAACATAATTGTAATATAGGCCTTCGCTTACTGATAAATGGAATAGATTTAGTTGACATGAAGCCATAACAAACATCGCTCTGTTTCTCTATCTCTTTCTTTCGCTCTATCTATCTCTCCTTCTCTCTCTCTCCTTCTCTCTCTTTCCTTCTCTCTCTCTCCTTCTCTCTCTCTTTCTCTCCCTCCTTTAATTTTTTTTATTTTTACGGTATAGTGTAAAACACATACTTTGAAGACGTACAACTACAGTAGGTGGCGGGAAGTGCACCTTCTCAGTTGGCTGCCAACCGCCATTAAAAGAAACACAACAACAATAACAAACATTTTCGTGAAGCATGTCACACTAAGACCATCAGCACACGCCAATATAAGTGGAACACCATTTCTGAAAAGATTGACAGGAAAAAGTCACAACCCAGAACTCTAAATACTGTATTTTTAATAAAAACCGAAGAAGTATAATTTAAGATATTGCACAACATATATCCCACCAATGTATATTTAAGAAAATTCAATTATGAGATTTATTTTAATTGCACTTTTTGTAATCCTCACCCTGAATGTTTACTTTTCTTGTGGATTGAAATGGAAACAAATGTTAACAAAAGAAGTCAAATTATAAATACAAAAAATATGAGATGAGATGTTTCATTACACTTCTCTCCAAACGGCATAGACACTAACACAAAATATACAATAAACTTACTTATATTACTGGTTATATACCATATTAAAAAATGCAAGTGGGCCAAGACACCCCCAAAACTCTTTGAATACAATTTAAAACTATCAAAAATGAACTACTTGGCAGTAAGAACAAAAACGCAATAGCATTAAACCTTTTCAAAAAATGTAAACTAAATATTCTCCTAACATAATTACCCCTACCTACAATCGTGTTGTTCTTTTTTGTCCGTATATAAAATAAAAAAAATACATGTACTTACACAGGCAGCAAAGAGGGGGGAGGTTTGCCTGCCTGTGCCGTACAGTAGAGCGGAGGTTAAAGTATTGGTAAAGGAAAAAATAGCAGAGGATTTGGGATAGATAATAATAAAGGTAGTCACAATTACAGTATTCAGAGGAGTGTGGGGAAAAATAAGGGTAACCTCACATAAGAGAAAGGGTTAGGGTTAGGATTTGGTCATACAGGATGCATAGCATAGGTAAGCACACAAGAGGTAGGTGGTTGGAGGTCTGAGGTTGGAATCGGGGGAATGGTATCATGAAGTATTTCCTGAGGTGTCTTTATAACACTGGATTATTTCAGATTAGAATGGATAGCGCAATCTGGTTCACACTCCTTTCCAAAAGGTGGCAGTAATGCGCTTCTTCACGTAGTTTGCCCACCACTTTTATGAAGAAGAAAATGTATCCTGATTAACTCGCGAGATTTCCGTCAGCTGGCAGACGCATGGATCTAGGTCGTACGTGGCTTGGTCGTATGTTTACATTCAGTGCAGCGAAGAATACGGTCGAGACTGACGTTCGATGCACGTGCTATTGCATACGTGGGGAAAAAAATGAAAATAATTGGCAGGTGTCTTGTTTGGCTTGAAGAAGTGTGATTAGCCGCCGTGTTGCTGCGGAGAACGTCCAGCTCCTTCCCCGGGCTGACCGCTGCCTGTGCCGCACCGCTGCCGCTGCTGCCATGGCGAAGATCGTCTCTTCACTTGAATTCTCCAATTCTTTGACGAGCTCCAGCCTCCCACCACCGCGGACCCGCATCTTTAAAATAATCGTGATTGGTGACTCAGGGGTTGGGAAGACGTGCCTCACCTACCGCTTCTGCGCCGGGAAGTTCCCCGAGAAGACCGAGGCGACTATCGGCGTGGACTTCAGGGAGCGGCTGGTGGAGATCGACGGGGAGAAAATCAAGGTGCGGGCCTATAAAATTGCAATCGTATTGATATAATCGTAATCGTTAACTAGACTGTACATGTAGACTCTAAATAATACCTTTTAATCACAATCTCAGTAGCATTATGAGATACAATTGGCAAAAATAGCGCAGCAAGGATTAAGCTACGGAGCCCTTCTGGTGGCATTAGGTGTGGAAAATTACTATTTCGTTTTATTTGGCCCGAGCCGAAGGACGAGAATTGTCCCGGCAGAGACTTGTTAAAATTGTATCCGGGGCCGGAAAAGTCAAAAATCGCGTAGTAAATAAGGACGAATATGCCCGTGAGTGGTCTCCACAATTAGAATTCAGTGAGCTGTAATTTTGAGTGAAGACCCCGTGAAATAATATTTGAAAGACTGCTCAGTAGCGAAGCCAACAATAGTCGCAGTAAAAATATGACGCTCACTCCACAAAAGTGCACCTCGTCGTACTTTTGGCATCTCCTCCAATTTTCATTGAAAACACTTCAATGGCCCATTTGGCCACAAGACACAAAACCCATGACCTATGAAATGTTATCAGTTTGAAGCTAATACGCCTTCTGGTGTGGCCATTGTGAATTTTAAACAAAATCGCAATTTGAGGAGGAAAAAATAAATAAATCCATGTTTGACATTTTTTGTATTGGAAAATGTTACAAGCGTGTTTGAAGATTTTCAAGATGAACGCAATGATATGCAAATGTAGTGGCTATCTTATAAAATGGCTCTTATAAAATGGCTCTCTTGCGCCCTCTCCAAATTTGATATTTAAAATTTCATAAAAGGCAACATATTTGTCGTAGAGAACTGCATTTTTTTTTTTAATAACTGTTACATTTGTGACCAGGCACAATGTGACAGAATCACGTGACTCTAGATTGAGATTGACGTAACTCTCACTCCAAAAAATATTTCATATGAGGACGTGTAAAAATTTATATTATGACCACGCCCTAAATCATACAAGAAGTCTACCATGTTGGATCAAACACGGCGCTGACAAAAGTGCACCTCGTCATACTTTTGGCATCTCCTCCTACAGTTTTCATTGAAAACACTTCATATTTGTCCACAAGACACAAAACCCATGACCTATGAAATGTTATCAGTTTGAAGCTGATCCGTCTGTGTGGTTATAGTGAATTTTGAACAATATTGCAACAAAAAATCCTCGTAAAAAATATATATATATATATATACGAAAATGTTACTGGAGTTTTGAAGATTTCCAGTCTGAACGCAATGATATGCAAATATAGTGGCTATCTAATACAATGGTTCTCTAGTGCCCTCTCCAAATTAGATTTTTAAAAATTCCTAAAAAACAATCTATGTGTCATAGACAACTGATTTTTTTTTTTTTTTTTTTTTTTTTTTTTTTTTTTTTTAAATTGTGTTTTTTTTTTTTTTTTTTAACGGGTTAATTTGTTAAGGCCCAAAGGCACTGGGATAGGCTCCAGTCACCCGCGACCCCTAACGGGAACAAGCGGTAGAAAATTAATGAATTAATGAATAATTTGTGACCGGGCACATTGCGACAAAATCACATGACTCTAGCCCAAATTTTTATAGCAGGGGGGAAAAAATCGTTAATTAAATTTATTACATTTTTTTTCACCCCCAAACAAAGGCTTGCAAATTTGTCAAAATTAACTACACCCATGAGCAATAAGAGGTAATTGTTTTCTTTTTTTATACAATTCCAAATGTGGGCGTGGCAAGCTCGTTAACAAAAAAAAAAAATTAAGTGTTAAAACTTACCTTACGACTTAAAAGAAAAGAGTGCAAAGAAAATCATTTCAGTCATATACAGGAAGACTGTTCCAGATTTTAGCGGCATAAAACTGAAACGCAGATTCCCCATGTCTAGTTCGGACTCTGACACCAGCAGGCCGGTCCATGTTTAGTCCTTACTCTGGCACCAGCGATGAGATGTCCTTTTTTACGGCACAAATATGTTTTGTGCCATTTGAACGCAATGATATACTATAACTATAACTATAACTATAACTATAACTATAACTATAACTATATACTCTCTCTCTCTCTCTCTCTCTCTCTCTCTCTCTCCCCCCCCCATCAGATTCAGCTGTGGGACACGGCGGGTCAGGAGCGCTTCCGAAAGTCCATGGTGCAGCACTACTATCGCAACGTCCACGCTATTGTCTTTGTGTACGACATGACCAACGTGGCCAGCTTCCACGGCCTGCCCGTCTGGATCGAGGAGTGTCAGCAGCACGCGTTGGGCTCCGAGGTGCCGCGCATCAGGGAATTGTGCCGAGGTGCATCCTTGTTGGCAATAAGTGTGACCTGCAGGACTCCCTCCAGGTTACCACAGACACAGCGCAGCAATTTGCAGACTCTCATTCCATGCCACTGTTCGAGACCTCGGCCAAGAGCCCGGGAGGCCCCGAGGAAGGCGGACACAGGGACAGCGACCACGTGGAGGCCATCTTTATGACTGTGGCACACAAGCTGAAATCACAGAAGCCTTTAGTACTGAGTCAGCTGCCTGCAGAGTCCCGAGGACCAACAGTCAACTTGAGCAGGACCCAAGAGGGTCAGGGCTGGGGCTGCTCCAGCTGCTGAGATACAAGGGTGTGGAATGTGACATTTGTGCTTCTTTATTATTAGGTGGATCTGACATTGTCTATATGTGATACTTTTGGGAGGGGGGGGGGGGGGGGGGGGGTTACAGTATTCTGTAAAGGGTTCTTTTCCTTAAAATATGCTATGACTAACAGCGTTGGGAAGGTACTGGAAATATGTGTTCAGAATACTTATTTTGAATAACAGTATTCCAGTACAGTTACTCTTTCATTTGATGGTATATAGAATATACCTTTAGTTACTTATTTAGTAACTTATCTAAAACCAGAGGAATAATTTGCAATGTTGGATATTTGTTCTTCTCTAATCAGTGATAAATAAATGCAGAAAAAAACAGTGTAACAAACAAAAGTTGTTTTAATCCATTTCACATGATAATATAATATAATCTCGCATACATATTTGTTAAAAAATAAATGTTGATTGCAGGTATGTTATTGCAGAAATCTAAGTATTCTGTGTCTTGAACAGGTAACTAAATGGCTTTTGGTACAACAACATTTAAACATATCCTTCTCAATACTGATGACAAGCATTTAGTAAATAAATAAATTTAAACATATCTTCTCAATACTGCAGTCAATATTGGCATAAAATGTGTGTGTAATAAGCAAAGGGTCGTGTTTTTCTGTGACAAAAAACAATGCATTTTGCTTACAATTTGTCACAAATATATGTAATATCCCTACAAATTATTCACTTTAATAGGTTTCATGTACATGACCTCACAACATTCTAGAATCCCTATAGTTTTGAAAATGTTTTACTGTCAAATTGCATTTTATTTGACCTGTTTTTTGTTTTGTGTGGATAGGCCCAGTAATTGCAAAGCTCAATGTTTTTTCTGTCAACACAAATAAACAAAAGTGAAATTATTTGATCACAATAGCCTCAGAAAGTCATGGTGCACCGATATGGACATTTTAGACCGATACCAAAGTTATGGTAAAAGCTTGGGCCGATAACCAACATTAGGCCGATATTTTCAGCTCATTGTTTGGTTATTTCATTAACTTGTATTTTTTTATTTTGTGTTAACTATTCAAAAGAAATATTGCTGTAAACAAATTCCATTTGATATAAATTTAAGGATAAACTCTATTTTAAAAGGCCATATTTTGCCCCTGAATGTAGTGTGGGCGCAGCAGAGGTCATTGCGTCACACCTTGCAGTCGGCGCAATTGATGACGGCGCAGGTCTAAACAAGAGGCATGATTATGCCAAAATATGAGGTTAATAATAGCATTAGTAATAGATTGGGGATGTTTGAGTTTCGGAGTTTCCTCAAGACCAATATCAAAATCAGAATCAGAAAGGGTTTATTGCCATTGTCAATAAACAAAATTCACAAACATAGGTACTTGTTTCATTAAGGTGCCGCATAAAACACTGATCAATAATAAAAACAACAATATATTCAATCCAAAGGACATGCATTAAGAAACTATTTAAAATGACTATAGTATAGAATAAAAATAAAAATAGGCATTAGTTAAATTTACAGTTGTAGTGCAGAAAGTGACAGTGCAGTGAGTGGCTGAATAGTTGCAGTTAAAGTGGCAGGCCGATGAGGGTGGTGTCGTCCGCAAACTTGATCAATTTTACGGAGTCGTGGCTGGAGGTGCAGCAGTTTGTGTACAGGGAGAAGAGCAGAGCTCCTGTGCTGATAGTCCGAGTCGAGTGTGTGAGACAGTCTTCCCCAGCCGCACGCACTGCCTTCGAGCCGTCAGGAAGTCAGTGATCCACCTGCAGGTGGAGTCGGGCACGTTGAGCTCATGGATCTATTATAATAACGTTGAGCTGGGAGAGCTTGTCCTGAAGCAGAGCAGGGGATATTAACCTATGTGGGTTTTATATTCGAGGAGAGAGCCGTGCAGATGAGGAGAAACTTCCCTGGACACGCACACAGCGCAGCCCTGCAAACTCAAGTGATGCGCGGTTGTGTTTTGACGCATAGTTCGGCTTGGGCCGGGACATAAATTCTCATTTCATGGCGGGCAGGGTTGGAGGGGTTGTAAAATGCTGACATTGTCTGCGCTCCGCTTGTGTCATTGCGTTTTGCTGCCTCTATATTCATTGCCTCGTTTGGCTCGTTTCTCTTTCTCTGTGTATGTGTGACTGATTGGAATAAAACACGAAACATTATGCAGCTTACTACTCTCCTCTCTCCACAATCTCTCAACTGAGCTGTCTGTAAAAATAATGTGCAAGCAACAGCGTGGAAACAGTTGTTGGGGATCACGAGGGGCGGGGCTTAGAGGAGTTTGGCTGCGGCACTTCTTGTGAAGCATGAACGCCAGAGCCGAAACTAACTTTGTTCTTGTCTCGCAGCCTTAGATAAACGAACAGACTTCTTGCTTTTCATTAAGTATGAATTGGCCTTTAAAGCTCTTTGCGCTACATTGGGCACCCGTTACTGCGCAGTCTCGGACAGACTGTGCTCAGAGAAACGTGTCTTTGGAAAATCAAATGAATCCTCACTGTCACATCACATTCACCCAAAATCCTTGTCCCAGTCTGCTTAAAAATGGCACAGACTGACAGCCCCACTCGAGATCCGCACAGACGATCAGACTGAGCTGACCACAGCGTGTGCTCCATTCTCGTGCCCTCCTGACCGTGCATGCAAGGCAAGTTTATTTGTAGAAGTCATTGAAAGAACGGGAAATCAAACCGTTTTATTCCCGGGATATGAGGCATGACAAACATCTCCCACACAGGTGGCGCTTTAGAATGCCACAGTTGTCAGTCATTGGTTCAAACACTATCATCATATATGGACTGGCACCATCCCACTCCAGCCTCTTGCGGCCAAGCCAGCGCTAAGGTCGGCAAAATAGCAAAATAGCGCCCTGGAAAAGGCTAGCACTACCGCCGAGGGCAAAATATGGCCCAAAATGTATAGAATCAGTTAGAACACATAATACCCTTCATTTGGGGGAAAAAAGGAAAACATTTGATAGGATTATCATTTGGCAGTGTGTTTAGTTCTAGGTAGCCTATAATATGATTATTCTGTATTGAATAAAATTTCGCCCTTACAATTTTCTATTCTGTGAAATTCCTATTTTATTAAGATTTATCAGACCAAAGTGTCTCTCTGAATCCGTGTGTTAGAAATTATGGAATTTTCATCATAGGTGCATTTCAACTGCGTGAGACTGAATCTATAAATACTAATAATCTCATTAACCACACTTCAGATCAGACCCTCCAGGCGCTCTGCTGCGTTAGCTCAGATGATGCGCATGTACTTTCGCGGGATCTTTACTTACAAAGGCGGGAGCGTTACTTACAAACTCGTGAACGCGAGTTACAAACTCGGGAGCGTGGCTTTCTAACACGGGAGCGCTACTTACTTACTCAGGAGCTCGAGAAATACCTCTTATTTTAAAATGTTGCTAATGTCACTTTGTGTGCTCCGGACAGTGAAAATGCACCTACGATGACAATTCAGACCCCTCCATGATTTTTATGTGGGAGAACTTGCAAACTCGAAGGGTATTCAAATACTTATTTTCCTCACTGTAGCAGCAGTGTTTTCTACCTGTGGTTTTCTACCTTGTTTTCTTCCCGTTTCTGCGAAGGGATTGAAGGGTTAACTTCTTCATTACCAGAGCTAATACTGGAGGACTGATATTGGTGCTTTTGGCTGATGCAGATATTGCTCAATGACGTGAGTATTTGCCGATACCAATACTGGGCCGATATATCGATGCATCCCTGTCAGAAAGTGATGCCATTTTTTAACTCCAAAGACATGAACGTTATTAGTTGAAATATTTTAAACCACTGCAATTTTGTGGAGCCAATCCCAAACAAACATCCCGGAGCTAGATGCGGTGTTTAGAGTTGCAGCTCGGGATTATTATAATAGATCCATGGCTCTTTCACTCATCAAAACTCTTCCCAGTCGCACTCGTGAGTTTAAAACACGCCGCTCTCTTCCTGTTGCGCCTTCGTCAGAGCGGAACAAGCTCTGTGTGAAACAAAAGCGCCACAAGTCGTTCCGTGCGCTCCGCGCGCCACAGATTCACGTGTTTTTGATTAAATATGTAAATTAAATGAATCATCGATGCATTAAAATAATAATCGAAGCTTTTTTGTAATCGAATTATTCAATTTACTCGAGTAATTGTTGCAGCCCTAAACCTAACCTATAGCATTTGCATTTTTTTTTACTTTGTCAGTGTATTATTGTTTCATAGTGAAGAGGACTACATATTATGCATTGATCATATATTCGCCATTATACAATGCATTGATCATATATTCGCTATTATACGATGTTATGTTGCTATTGTTTTGCGCTGCTCTTTTCTCCACTGTGATTCCTAGGGTGTGACCAGTCTCCGTAATACGAGCAGACAAAGAGAACAAGGAGGATACCAAGAAGGGAGTCAGATGGGCGCTGGGCCAATCACGGCTCGACAACAATGCAATGCTCATGCATATTCATATTTGTGTCTTAAATACTGGAAAATGTGGATGCCCAGTTACTTTCCGGGATATGAAGACGTGAAGTAACGTTTGTAAGGCTCCCGTAAATTCCAGAGCTCTGTATAGATGACTTTGTTACGAGAATAAACAATGAGTACTTGAAACTACTGAATCCTGGTCATCTTTAGCGCTGGTATGTGTTATTAATTGATAGAGTAGATCTTGTTGACTTTCACTCCTCTTCCAATTTCTGAACACGCAGATGTCCGAGTTTAACAGAACCGGATATATTTCTTCAATAGGAATGAGTCCAAAACATACGAGGAGTTTCTTCAGGTAGTTACTTTGCCTAACATAAGTTATGACATTATGTCATTTTGGGGTAGACAGGAGAACAGTTTGTGTCAGCTGACCTTCTTTCACAAATTATGAAAAAATTTAATGTATGCTTACAATCTTGCATTATATTGACAGTTTTACATATTTGATTTGGCATCATTAGCTTAAGCCAACTAACTTGATATGCAACTGACCAGAGGATATAGTTTGTTGCGCCTTTGGGAAAGACACATAATTCACCCTGCCTCGTGTCTGTGTACACTGTCGGATTTAATGAGCGTTTGTGAATAGCAGTCTTCAGATCTTGGCAACAAATTCTCAATTGGATTTGGGACTGGACTTTGACTGGGCCATTCAAACACATGAATATGTTTTGGTTTAAACCATTCCATTGTAGCTCTTGCTTTATGTTTAGGGCCGTTGGAAGGTGAACCTCTTCCCCAGTCTCAAGTCTTTTGCAGAGCAGACGCCAGCAGGTTTTCTTCCAAGATTTCCCTGTATTTGGGTCCATCCATCTTCTCCTCATCTGAGCATCTTCCATGTCCATGTTGAAGAAAAGCATCCCCACAGCATGATGCTGCCACCGCCATGACAGTGAGGATGGTGTGTTTAGAGTCACGTGCTGCGTTAGTTTTCCGCCACATATAGCGTTTTGCTTTTAGGCCAAAAAGTTAAATGTTTGTCTCATCAGACCAGAGCACCTTCTTCTACATGTTTATTGTGTCCCCCACATGGCTCCAGACACACTGCAAACGGGGCTTCTTATGGCTGCACGACTGATAGTTGTCCTATGGACGGATTCCCCACCTGAGCTGTGGATCTGTGCAGCTCCTCCAGAGTTAACCATGGGGCTCTTGGTTGCACATCTGAGCCGTGCTCTCCTTGTTCAGCCTGTAAGTTTTGGTGGACGGCCATGTCTCAGTAGGTTTGTAATTGTGCCATACTCATTCTATTTCCGGATGATGAATTGAAAAGTGCTCCTTGAGATGTTCAACGCCTGTTTTAAATGTCTTTATAACTGTATCTCTGTCTAGTGTGTCCCTTGGACTTCATTAGGCTGTTTGCCCCCCAACATTCTCTTAACAAACCTTTGTGGCCTTCACAGAACCTACAAATGGAATATCTTCCGAATATCTTCCGATACATAACATGTTTTTCTGACTGTTCTGGTGAAAATTTTTCAAACCTATTTTATATCCTTTTAGTATCAACGAGGAAAATGAATGTGGAGGATGATTTTTGAAGATGAAAGTGGAGCTGCGTGTTTGGAAGTGATTTGCCCGGATTTGATCCAGTCAAGGCGAACTGCTAACATGAAATCTAATGCTTTCATATCAAGAAGGAGCCGTGCTCCAGTAACCTACGTCCTGATACTGTATTTAAATCTGTCATTAAACTGCTTCTTTTAGCAAATCTGTAATGTTATAGCCTATTTTATATTTCTTCACCTAATCACAAAACGGCTTTTATTTATATACATTAAAGGAAAATTCTGAATTAAAATTTTAATTGTAATTGAGTACCGAACAGGTTTCAGTTACATTTCTAAAAATAGATGAGTACATTGTTGCATCAGGCTTTGAATTGCACTGAATTAGTGAGGAAAAAAGATGACACAGCTCTTATAGTTGGTACAGGTGCAATTTTTCCTTCTCTGATTTATGATAAACGATACAAACAAAAACAATAAGGCGTTTTGATCTTGTCATGTTGTGTTTTCACACTATATGCAACTCAAAGTGAGAGTAAGTCTGTAACAAGAGTCTGATCACACAAAATATATATTTTAATTCAGGTATTCAGTATTCTGTAACTAAATACATGTTCAACACTGAATATAATGTGTATCATTTAACCTAGTCACAAAGCTTAACCTTTGACAGCTAAACAATCAGGATTATACCTAGGCCTACAGAAAGTTATTGGAACAAATATTTATTATATTACAGTTTGCACCATTGATGTTGGAATAGCCTATAAATATTCAACACATCTGCCAATCTGCCAAAACTTAATGATGGTGCTCATATTTCAGCACCAAACATGTTTTCCATTTTCTGCCTTGTTTGTCTTTACCAAGATCAGTATTTGGTTTTATTATGTTTGGATTTTGTAGTAGCCCATGAGTGTTTCATCTTCCAACAATAAATTATTTAAAGTTGTTATACCCTGATTTACTGTTCTGAGTAAAGTATTATTTAGACAATATTTTGTGATTGGGTTAGTGATAGACAGCAACTAAATATGTGCATAAGTTGAAGCTGTCATAATAAATACATTATTTTGCTTTGGGTCACAGTTAACACTGAATAGATCAGTGTTTAATTAACTAATTAAATCGTGAAAGCTAATCGTCCACGGTTCTACATTAATTAAAATAAGCCATCTCACTGAGGCTAAAGTAAGATGCTGAAAATCAAAAGTTGCCTAATCAATAGATTGTGAAGAATATCCTATTAAAACTACAGAAGGCAAAAGAAGAAATCACATCTAAAAGCAGTTTACTGACAGATGTGAATCCAGTATATGCTTGCTGGATACAAAAGCACTGCTCTTTTTTTATATGAAAGCATTAAATTCATATTAACAATTCTTTTGGACTGGATCGGGGGCCAAAGTTGACAGCGCCCCCAGGAGAACCATAACACCGACTCCGGTGCTACAGTACAGGTGTATTAAACACTCTAATCCTCTAAGTATTTGTCTATTTTGGACAACCTTTGTTCCAATGCTTGGAGCACATTCTTAGACCAATGTAAGTTGACATGTCTGTGCTTGTGTAGGTGTACTTTAGGTAACTTTGGCTAATATAGCTGTTTTTGTACCAAGCCTGATTCTGCATTATAGATTCTTGTGTTTGTATGGGTTATTTTTCTGTCAAACAATTAAATCTGTGACGGTAACCCGATTTGCACATTTAAAAAAAATTAGCCAAAGATACCCAAATTATTGATAAGATAAGATAAGATCACCTTTATTTGTCCCACAATGGGGAATTTCCAGTGTTTCAACAAAGGGTTCAGAAGAAGATTATGCACAGTATAGTAATAAAAATAGATAACTTAGAAAAAAGACAAAAAAAGAAAACTCTTATAAAAAAACTCTTGACAAATGTCTTATTTGTCCGATACAGTGACTTCTACATTGTAGTAGTAGTACTAATACAAGTACTGTAGTGTTATTCATGAAAGCGGGTTACATTCAAAGTTTATATTTATTGAAGAATTTATTAGGATTTCAAACATGAAGCATGAGTGTGGGTATTGTTATTTTTTGTTTAATTTTGATCCACTCTCATCATAACTTGGTAAAGAGCATTTTCTTAACTATTTCCTACGAAGTCAGACCATTAATTTCCCCTCTTATCTTTTTGATTTCTTGTAGCATTTTAGGTCACCCCTTTTTGGTATGGTTTTCCTCTAACAATTTTAATCTTTCTTGTAGATCATTCAGCTTTTTCTCCCTTTGTTTCTTTTTTTCTGTGGCTATGGCTATAATTTGTCCTCTCAAGACTGTTTTTGAAACATCCCAAAGGATGGGTTGAGAAATTTCCCCAGTTTCATTTTCCTCCTGATAAGTCTTAATGTTGTTGGAAATTTTTCCATTAAACAAAGGGTCATTAAGCAGGCATCCTTTGTGTGTTTCCTCCAAGTCTACAGTAGATGTAGACAAGAGCATGGTCACTAATGTCTTTATTGAAATAAATAAATAGTCTATTCTGGAATAAATTGCATGCGGATTAGAAAAATTGGTATATTGGCATACATTAGGGTTCATCTCCCTCCAGATGTCAATCAGTCCTATATTTTTCATTAATTTACGGAACTTCTTACTTATTGTTCTTCAAGTGCCTCTCAAATTTGACACGTCCAGTATAGGTTGGATGGGAAAAATCCCAATTGCCGCCACAAATTAGGGTTCCCTGAGAGTGATTAACAATCAAGTCCATAATATCTGTATAGAAGGTGATATCACTCCCTGATGGAGCATACACATTCAGCAGACTAAAAACCTTTCCATCGATACTTTCCTTAATCAGTACATATCTGCCCTCTTTGTCCTTACATGCAAAATTCTCTTTAAAAGTTAATCGGTTTTAAATCAATATTGCAACTCCCCTCTTGTGTTTGCCTCTGTATGATGAATAATAAAAACTTTTATAGCAAATGTTGTTCCTTTTTGATGTTCAATGTTAATTCAAATGTGTCTTTTGTAAAGATATAATGTCTATTCTTTCTTTTATCATTTTTGTTAACATTTTTGATTGTTTGATTGGATTCAGTATGCCGTTAACGTTAAAGGATGCTACCTGTAAAAAATCTGATGCCATTGGATTGATCATATTGATTTTGCCATTGATTCTGAATACTTTCAGACTCTGGTTGAACACAACAAAAAACACAAGAACCACAGGAACAGGAATCAGAGAAAAAAAGGGTTCATGCTGAAAAACATGCACTGAACCCAAAACCTGATCATACAGATGATCAAAAAGTGGGGGGAAGTCCATTCCTAATGAAGGGCCCCCGAAAGCTCTCCGGGGCTCCTGGCTGGGGTGACCAGATTTTCAAAACTCAAAACTGGGACACTATAATTTCACCAAAGGAGACAACCGTTTTTAAATAGAATCTGCGTTTATTTGTAAAACAGTTCACATATCTTACTTTTGTTTTGTTCCTTTTGTATGAAGTATATGATGTAAATGAGTAATATGATGTATTATTGCAATACTGTATTATTGTAACTCTGTTGTTTGGCAGAAATTGAACGTGGCCAAAAAAACTGTTAAAAAAAAAAAAAAAAGTTGTAACATTTCAATAGAAACATGTTTTTAATAATCAAAACTATGGCACATTAAAACATTAAACAGTAGCTTATTATGACTTTAGTATTTTAAACTGGAGTGTACCTTTTTAAGTAGACTGGGCTTTTCAATAAACCTTGCATAGAACTCTGAGCAACTCTCGTGAAAGTTCACCCGTGTGATGAGCAGCGTCTTCAGAGTGTTCAGTACCATGCAGTTTCTCTCATCAGTCCAAGTGTTGTTCATAATAGAGAAAATGCGCTCTACAGGGGCATTTGTGCTAGGAAGGCACATGGCAAACTGGCAGATAATGTTAATGTTTTTGCATGGAACATGGCCTTGGCTGAAATGTGTTAACATGTGTTAACATTTCAGCCCAGCGCTCATTTGCAGGCTTTGCAGCTGTGTTCCATTCTTCAATCTTCTCAGATGTGTAGGTTTTGACTGAGGTGACTTCATCAAATAGCTCTGTTTCATGATGTCTATCTGTGGCAGCTTAGAAGAAACATACCACTCTGGGATGTGTTCTAGCAGTGTCCAGGAGAGGCACTTCAGCTCACAGAATGTAGATCCCCACTCTTGTAGATACGAGATGCAGCAGTCATAGAAGCTCAGGACACCTTGCCTGAATAACTCCACTTGACGGGGCTCTTGGAAGTTCATCACAAGATTCTTTACCTGAATAAAGTAACATTTCACATTAAGAAACATAACAACATATTATAGTATATATTATTTATGAAGGATTATTTAACACCAAATGGCTGAACTATTAGTATTATAAAAAGATTACTTAAAGATAATAAAAAGCTTATAATTGAATATAATGTATATACAGAAACAGTATTTTATTTTGGATTTGAACTCACCTTCAGTCCCATGAAAAGGGCAGCTTTCCTCTCCAAAAGCTTCTCCTGCAGAGTGGACAGATACAATGCTGAGTGGACAGCTGAGTTCTTCTCTTTCTCCATCTTTTTAATTGTGTCATTAAAAAGTGCAAGCTGATTGTGCATGAACCACATCATTGCATGAACCACACATTGGAGGCCTGTTGTAGGAGCTTTTTCTTGAGACCTGAAGTAGGACTGAAGTGCAGGATACAGCTTCAGGACCCGCTCCACAGCAGACCCCCTCAGTCCGGACAGTGTAAATGTGAAAATATCCAAAAAGTTTAACAAAAAAGTTTTTCGATGTCACAATGGAGCGTGTCAGCTGCGGACTGCACCGCATTGTGGACTATGTGCGTTGTGCATCCGACTCCAACCAGGCTGTTGGTGGAGGCTTGATCAAGTTTGCGGAACATGTTGTTTTGCCCTCTTCTGGCCTTTCCACCAAAATTTCTGTTGATGTTGTCTGCACAAAAGCCAACGTGCTTGTCCATCAGGCCAAATGCATTAAGGCTGCGCTGCACTTCATTAAACAGGAGGGTTGACGTCTCACCTGGTAATGACAAGGCTGGGCTTGTATGTCGTGTTTTCCTCCGTGAGAAACAGAAAACTCACACTTACAAAGCGTACAAAACGCAGCAGAGTCATTACCTGCTACGTGTCTGAGAAATGTGTTTTGTTCCAGGAGTTCTTCTGTTAATCTTGATTTTCTTTTTGGCATGTTGAAGAATGCCTGTAACTGAGCCAAGTTATCGCTTTACTTTTTGTTATCAAATGTAATGTCAATGGCCTATCAGCATTGAGTTACAAACACGTGGACGACAGTTGATATTTTTTATTGGTTTATAGAGCAAGAGCTACTATTGCAACTGTTGTGATTGACATGCACGCTGACAAAAGAGATCACGGCGCTTTGACTGCTTCTCGTTACCATTTGCCCCTCAGCAGACATTAGATTTCTGACAAACCGGGACACACGGGACGAAGCCTGTACAAAACCGGGACAAATCACTGGTTTGGGAGATCTGCACCGGAACACGGGTCCTAACTCGCAAAATCGGGACTGTCCCGGGTAAATCGGGACGTCTGGTCACCCTACTCCTGGATCCAATCCTCATAAATAACTGGATACACCACCTTCCGAATCCACTTTTCCTTCCTCAATCCCCACAAGCCTAAGGTTAGGTCGACGTGATCTGGACTCCAAATCCAGGATATTATTTTTCATATTATATCATTATCATAGAGACTCATATATACCGTGGCCTGTAGCCCTCATAGTTTGCAGCTCGTCCGTATTATCTGAAATACGTTGTTCATCATCATACATGCGTGCTCCCCCTGTTCATGCCTCTTTTATCTCCTTTATATCAGAAACAATGTCTTCAATTTGGGCTGTACAAAGTGCTGATCACATTTCCGCCCTCAGGGCCTCCATGTCAGGCTGCATTTCACTTTTGACTTCATATATCATAGCGGCCAGTCGGTGTAAGGTGATCCCCTCCACCTTCGGACAAGTGCGAACCTGGAGACCCCAGTTTGGGGACGGAGCTTTGCTTTTCGGCTGATACGTTGGGCCTGTTAGCCATGTTAGCCTCGGGCCCGCTAGCCATGTTAGCGTTGTTAGCTTGTGAGACGGGCTGTTTTTCACTGGAGTCGTGGACCGTCAGCTTTGTTTGTTTAGTTCCCATAGCGTGATTTTTGTTATAATCCAAGAAGTTAATTAGTCTAGTCACAAATACAAATTGTCCAATTAAGCCCTCGGGAATTTACCTTTTAGATATTTCACGCTACAATGTGATCAATGGGAAATCTGGCTCTGGCCCCCATCTGGGATCATGAAATCATCACATTCTAGAATCTGAAACCACCAATGTTTTTGTTGTACTTTTAATGTTGTCAACTGGAAAGGTGCACTTACTGTAACCTACTGTAGTTTTACATCTTCAAAGTACCGTATTTTCTGCACTATAAGGCGCTCTGGATTGTAAGGCGCACTGTCAATGAATGGTCTATTTTTGAACTTTGTCCATATATAAGGCGCACCGGACGATAAGGCGCATTAAGCTAAACAAAACAGTCCCAACCTTGTTCAATGGAAACACGTTCTGACACAGTCTGATACGCTAAATCAAACGTTAGCATATTCACAGTAACTCAAAATGGCTCAGGTATAACACGTAAAAAACACGGTCAGATACCGGTGAATCAAACGTTAGCGTATTCACAGTACGGCAACTCAAAATGGCTCAGGTATAACACGTAAAAAAACACAGTCAGATACTGCTAAATCAAACGTTAGCGTATTCACAGTAACTCAAAATGGCTCAGGTATAACACGTAAAAAAACACAGTCAGATACTGCTAAATCAAACGTTAGCGTATTCACAGTAACTCAAAATGGCTCAGGTATAACACGTAAAAAAACACAGTCAGATACTGCTAAATCAAACGTTAGCGTATTCACAGTAACTCAAAATGGCTCAGGTATAACACGTAAAAAAACACAGTCAGATACCGCTAAATCAAACGTTAGCGTATTCACAGTAACTCAAAATGGCTCAGGTATAACACGTAAAAAAACACAGTCAGATACCGCTAAATCAAACGTTAGCGTATTCACAGTAACTCAAAATGGCTCAGGTATAACACGTAAAAAAACACAGTCAGATACCGCTAAATCAAACGTTAGCGTATTCACAGTAACTCAAAATGGCTCAGGTATAACACGGAAAAAAACACAGTCAGATACCGGTGAATCAAACGTTAGCGTATTCATAGTACGGCAACTCAAAATGGCTCAGGTATAACACGTAAAAAAACACAGTCAGATACCGCTAAATCAAACGTTAGCGTATTCACAGTACAGTAACTCAAAATGGCTCAGTATAACACGTAAAAAAAACAGTCAGATACCGCTAAATTAAACGTTGGCGTATTCACAATAACTCAAAATTGTTCAGTTAACACTATATCACGTAAAATAAAACATAATACACTCACTTTTTCAGTTTATTCCTCGTCCACAAATCCTTCAAATTCCTTATACACACACTGTAATGTTATGGTGAAGCACAGTATTTACTCCGCGACGCTCCTCGCTACGGTAACCGTAATGCTGGAAGTGGTGCGGCTTTGTAGTTTACCAAAGTTGTGATAAAACATTTTGACGGATTTTTGAGCACAGTGTACCACATAAAATCGGTTCGAGATCAGTAAGCACAGTAAGCACAACCAGAATTAATCCATATATAAGGCGCTCTGGGTTATAAGGCGCACTGTCATTTTTTGAGAAAAATAAATGTTTTTAAGTGCGCCTTATAGTGCGGAAAATACGGTATGTGTTTTACGCAATACCATAAAAAAAACTCAAACAAAACACCGATAATAACGCAGGTTGTGTTCATGTTCTAGAATGTGATCATGTCATAACCTCAGATGGGGCAAGAGCCACTTTTCCCTATTGATTGCATTGCACTTTGCCATGAAATATCTCAAAGATAAACATGATGATTTCTCTTAGTGACTAGACCTAAGAAATCAGAACTCAGAATATTTTTGGTTGTTGTGATGTCACAACATCAGTGTATTGATTATGTAATCAAATACATTGCGGTATTTGATTACATAATTTAGTCAAATGGTGCTACGAACATGACATTCTCACTCGTGCTTTTTATGCTTTATTATTATAATGCAACTAGATGTAAAAGTATTCTATGTGTGGCAAGGACAGGCGAGCCAAATCCAAATCCAAAAGATTTTAAGAGTTGGAAGAGTACTGGACCGACCACTCAACAGCACAACCCAGGAATTTCACCTGTAGCGTATGAACAAAAGGCAAAGACACAAATTTCATTCACAATGTACCGAAGTCAATACAAATCACCAGGTAGAAAATATAAACTTGATTATTTCTTCTAAGTTAAGTTAATTGAAAAGGCCAATACTACACACACGCATACACACACACACACACACACACGGTTTATCGGGTATTATGGACTTGGTGGTGGTTCCCAACATCCACTCAATATACAAGTCAAGTCAAAGGACTCCTCTTGATCTACAGAAGACAATATCACTTCAAAAAGTACTAAAAAAAAATTGATTTCATCGGCTTATGGGATCAAAACAAATTGTGGTTTATAAAGACAAATGTGTTTCAAGGAGGTTTACTGCAGGGCTATTAATTTATCATTTAATTTTCTCAAGGGCCAGATTTTTCAGTTGGCCAAGGGTCTATAGGCCGGAGGTGCACAACAGGCTACTTTTGGGTCGCACAAAATATTCCCATCACTGAACCAGAATTAAACTAGGTGTCGAGTTTACTGGTTTGTGAGGCTAGTTGTTCATATGAAGTCTATTTACACACAACTCACAGACCTGACAGTTTACTGGTCTGTGAGGCCAGTTTTTCTTAAACAAATGCTAACAAAAGAACTGAGTTCAATATAGTTTTTGTTTTGCAGTAACTGCAATTAAAAGTTAAAAAATTAAAATAAGAAAACAAAAAAAGCAGATGTGGTCTGGTGATGCTCCAAGTTTTCCACTGACATGAGCCACATGATACTGCAATATGTTTCGGCCCGTATCGCTGTCCTATTAGGTTTAGAGGGATTTATTAGCTGTTTGCCACCTATAACTTGTGCTCCGTACATGCAAGCTCCAAGTTTCAGTGGAATCAATCAGCATTACTTCCAGCGCATTAAAACTCACATAATTAAGCTTTCTGTTAATACTCCTCTGGTATGAAGTGAATAAAAGCAAAAAAGAAATAATAATTGTTCTACAAAAGAACCATTGCTTCCTGTGTAACATGTGCATTGTAAAGCAGGGTTTCTAGTTGCTACAGGGACAAACATTTGAAATGGTATGTTATATGATTTGTAATCTAATGCTGTGAAATTTTCTCTGTTTCTCTCTCAGCCAAATGATGGAGCCGATTGTTGCAGTTTACTGAAGTTGTCCTTTTCACCAGAAGACAGTGCAGCCCTGGAAGCAAAGTCTTGTTTTCGCTGTAATGTAGAACTTTATCTCCAATGGCAGCCGAAGCCTGTGTCCTTGTTGAAATTTGCCAGAGGTTGCTTTCAATAAGGCTCTGCTTCTTTACAAACTCCGAGGATTCCCTCTGATGGCTTTTGCGAATCTCCTCAATTCTTAAGGAGAAAAAACTAATGGACTAATGGTCTCAGATGTTATTGTGTCAGTACATGGTGTGCATATGTTTTTCCTTGTTTTTTCCCACTTTGAACTTAGAGACAGCATCAACACCAGGACAGAGTGAGTCATGACTGGGCTTCCAGTACAGGCTCCAGGTTGAACCTACGTGTGAGGTTAATTGACGCAGATGTCTTGTGTGGTCCAACAGTAGACAGTTGCCTGTGCCTGTCTTCACCTGACGTCTGAAGAGAAGACGTTTGTTGGCTGCAGTGAACTGTCTGGTGGTCGGATTGTTGTTGAATCCACCATGTTCTCTGACAGAGGAGAAGAAAAGCTCTCAGTGGTCTTTACTGAGTTTATAGGTCAGTAAATTATAACACTGGGCATCATCCTCTTCCACAAGGTGCAGGTGTTTGCAGTATTCCAGAGCATCAGCGACCCTTCTGCTGAATACATGTGTCAATCATCAATCAGAAGTAAAATCTGTTCGTTTTAAAGATGAAGAATTTCAGGTTTATTATGTTGAGTGGTATGCTTACTTAACTTAAATACTGAAATATTCAGTATTATTATTAATAATGCGCTAACCCCCATTCAAGAAGTAATGCGGAAGTAAGAGACTTTTTTGGAGACATGCGCCATGAGCCCATCTTTTCCTGCTTGGTCACTTTCATCTTCTTCTACTAAAAAAACCCCAAAAACCCACTTCCGTGTCAGCTCACCTCCGTTGTGACCCACTTCCGTGGCAGTGCTTTCTACTTAGCTGTGTTGTCTGTTAATTGTATTTTGTTGCAGACTTTTGTTGTGTTGTCTGTTAATTGTATTTTGTTGCAGACTTTTGTTGTGTTGTCTGTTAATTGTAATTTGTTGCAGACTATTGGTTATGTTGTCTGTTAATTGTATTTTGTTGCAGACTTTTGGTTGTGTTGTCTGTTAATTGTATTTTGTTGCGGACTTTTAGTAGTGCTGTCTGTTAATTGTATTTTGTTGCGGACTTTTAGTAGTGTTGTCTGTTTATTGTATTTTGTTGTGGACAATTGGTTGTGTTGTCTTTCAATTGTAACTTGTTACGGACTTTTGATTGTGTTGTCTGTTAATTGGAATTTGTTGTGAATATTTGGTTGTGTTGTCTGCTAATTTGTTTTGCTTTTCAATTCACTGTTTTTGTGAACCCTGAGGGCCATCGTAAGTTGTATCTCAAGTGCTAATTTCCACCTTTCGTCCCTGGGCAGGCTGATGTTATTAAGTCCCACTGAGATGTAACATTTCTTTTTCAGGGAAGAGCCTATTGCACATGTTTTTTTTGTAGTAGGGGAATCCGGAGAACCTACGCAGACAGATACGGTATTTTCGATACTGGACTGCACAGTAGACTCTTGTAAAGTGTAATAGCGCACTACCACCAGTGAAAGGCAGCAATGCGTCGTTTGGCGCGCAGTCTTCCGTAAATACGCAAAAATAAAGAGAAGAAGAAGGCACCTACTCTCGCAGCAGCATGGATAGCGATGAAGAGTCGCTGGAGGAGAACGTGGAAGGTACTGTGACTTCGGCAACATTGTCAGTCACCCCTTATGTCTTAACTGTGGAACCATGTTAGGAAGCCCGGAGCTTTTCCCCCGTGTGTGGTTTGAGCTGCAGCTAAGCAAATTCGTGAGTTTGTAAAGTGCAGGCCTTGCTCGGAGCGAGAGCCGCGGACTTGATTTGAGATCGACCCACTTGAAAGGGTGGAGAAGAATCTGGCAGCAGACCTTCACCAATAGGACGCTCACGTGATTTACCTTCATCCACATGTCCCTCATAGAAAACAAAAGGTCAAATAAACAATATAAAACACCATTATACTGGAGTTTAATCAAGACTGATCATCATTGTTATCATCTAAAAGTATTTTAATATTGTTAAATGTCAACTACTATAGATTTTGGCACGGTAGTCTGCAGCGCTTATGCAGTAGGCTACTGTTGTATTTTGCACGTTTATTTATTTTGTACGTAACAGTACAAAATTTTAAATCATTTACAATAAATAATCCCCAACCCTTAACAGTAACAGCTTGTGCCTGATCTTAAGCAGGTTCTACTGCAACACACACAATGTACATCTTCAGTGGTTATAATTCCATGATATTCACATCATTATGTAAAGTTTCTTGTTTACGAAAACATGTTTTAAACTATGTATTTTTAGTGTATTGCTCTAATTAAGTAACCTTGTTCGGTTTTCTAGATTTTCTGATTTTTATTTTTTTAAAATATTTTTTCATGTTGTCCGATATCAAGTACAGTCAACTGCTGTTTTGTGAGTTTGAAACCATCTCCAATAAATTGTTCTTTTTCTTTTTTTCCTTCTCCTTAATTAGCCTTTAATAAACAGAAGTGTAAATTCACGAAAAATAAACAGGGACCTGTGTATGAAGGTCACGTGAGGGTCCTCCTGGTGAAGGTAGGGGGCTCTGGGGGAGATATATATAAATAAATGTGTATATGTGTGTGTGTATGGGTCACTCCACACTAAAGTGTACAATTGCCATTGTCTTTAATTAGGGCATCATTAAAAAAATTCCAAAAGCAAAAATGACAAGGTCTATGTTATTTTTTAAACCTTGTATTTTATACATAAGATAAAATGAGAACTGAAGATTAAACAAACTCCAAAACTGAATCCAAACGAAGAAACTACTTCCATGTACATTCATGCCCCAAATGCTTAACAAAAAATGTTCCACTCGTATTTTTGAAATTGGCCTCAAAAGAAGTGTTGTGGGCGTAACCAGTAAGTGTACGGTATTAGTTATGTCCAATCAGTACTAAGTTTTGTGTCCGACGAAGTTAACGTATGTTACGTCCAAGGTAAGTTTGCTGTGTGCGTCAATGGTAAAAAATTATAATTTATCCATTTATCTACTTTATGGTATTTTTATGAAGCCTAGAGGTGGTACTTTCTGATGTGAGTTGGAATTAAAAAAAAATCCTTATTTTAAATTTTGACCTTTTTATGTAACACTATTGTACACTTTAGTGTGGAGTGACCCAATTACATCATTCTGGATGTCTCGTATTTTAATTTTTTTTCTCTCTGCCTGTTGTATTCTAAGCTTCCACGATAGCAATTTAGAGAATTTTGAACCACTTTCATAATATCTTTGTTTAGTAAAAAGCATTTTCTTTTTAATTCTTGTGAGGCCAGGTCATTAATCTCTCTTCTTTTCCCTTTAATTTCCTCGAAACTGGGGGTCGTTGAGCAGATTAACGTCTGTAATTTTTGACCTATCTTTATTGAAAATAAAGAGTCTATTCTCTTGTATATCTTACGTGGATAAAAGAAATGTGTATATTGGCGGCCCTTGGGATTCATCTCTCTCCAGATATCGATCAGTCCTATATTATGTATTTTTTTGCGAATTTTATGGTTTTTAGATTTACCAGTACTTTGTGAGTTTGAGACATCTGCTGAACATGTAGGTTCCAATCGCCGCAACAGATAAGTGTTCGCTCAGAGTGGTTTGCAATCAGATCCATAACTTTATTATAGAAAATGAGGTCGCTTCCTGGGGGGGCATATACGTTTATCAAAGTAAACACACTTCCATTAATGGTTCCTTTTGACCAGTTCAACTCTGCTGTCTTTATCTTTGTGTTCAAAACCCTGTTCAAACACTATTCTGGTTGAAATCAGTATAGCCACTCCCCTCTTATGGTTTCCTCTCTATGAGGAATAATAATAAATAATAATAAAGTTTTTTATAACCGGTTTTAGTTAGTTTTTGATGTTCTAGATCGTTTAAATGGGTCTCTTGTAGATATGCAATATCTATTTTTTTCTATTCTAATCTTTTAAGTATCCTTGACTGCTTAATGGTGCTCAGTATGCTATTAATGTTAAAGGATGCTATTTTTACTTTTTTCCGATGCCACTTTATTAACCATTTCAGAATTGTTCTTCCTATTCTGCTCTTGTTACAATAATCTATGGTGGAGCCCAACACAAAAATACAAAAATTACATGAATATAATGTAATAAAACTAATAAACTAATAAAAGAGAGCTCTTGCCCAAAACTTGCAAAGAGCTCATAGACTGTTCCAAAAATGGATCAAGGGTGGAGGGAAAACCATTTTCTAAAAGAAAAGAAAACAAGGGCCTCTGTTAACTTTTTCACCTGGTTATTTACAAAACAAAAGCGGGAACACATTGTTTACATTGAGGAGTACTCACATGTGACCATTAGGGTCCAAAGGTAAAAATATATATATATAAAGGCGAGGGAGATAAAGTGAAAACATGTCACTGTTCAGGAGTCTGCCTTGTTATCTATAAAGGCTGATGCCTCCTCCAGTCTAGTAAACTTAACTGTTCCCTCTACGTCACACGTCAAACTCATGGCCCTCGGGCCAGTTGTGGCCCACCAGACGTTTTAATCACCCCGCCGAACATTTCCAGTTTATATTTATTACTACAATCCTTTGCAGCCGCAGCCCATCCCCTGCGCTGCTCAGTGCTGCTGTGTGTGCTGCCAGCGAAAGGGCTGAGAGTGCCGATGCGTGTCGTGCACTTTAGACTTAAGTAGAGGTTTGAGAGAGGAAAAAGACGTGTGGTTTTGGGAAACACAAGGATTAAAGAAAGGAGGCGGTTTTGTGGACGTTAGAGCTGTGCTAAAAGTGGCGCTAATGTGGAGCTAAGAATAAACTTCTTTGATGACAGCTCTGTGAGGAAAACATCCAAACCATTGCAAAACCTGAACAGATCATGAGCCACAGGTAAAAACACAGGTCAGAGTGTAATAAAGTATGAACATGACAGAGTGAAGCTGCTGTGAGCTCTCATTTGATTCACTACATGAATAATTTGTCACTAAAATAAGCTTAAACTATAAAAATAGTGAGCTCATATTTCACTTGATTGAAAGCTTTGGTTCGTGATTTCATTCTCGGCTGCCTATATAATAGCCCTATATTGTGCCTAATAAAAATGTATTATGTATTGACGTGCAATATAAATCAGGGAAGAGAAACTCTGTTATGACTTGACTAGATCCATTCATACAGATGACTACTTTGAAAATAAAATAATGACTAGACTAAATATTAGAAGGTTGAGCTTATAATCACCTCACTTGAAGCTCTTTTGAACTATAATATTAGTTGTCGGTGTAATCCCTCATTCTTCCAGGAGTGTTCATCAGAATGCCTCTTGTTTATACCTTCCAGTTGTTTATAATGGTCTGCTGAAACCCTGGAGAGCATTCTGATGCTAAACAGGCACTCAACGTGAGGCAGCCAAACGCCAGGGAACCATAGAACAATAGGCCTATCCCAGTTAAGTTTCAATGGGCCATTATCAAGAGGTCCCGCCCTGTGGGCAGGGCTTTCACAGAGTAGGATATAAACAGGAGTTCTCAGACTTGTTTCACTGATTGAGAATGACTCTTGGATGAGAGTCAAAACGTATCGATTTTTTCTACTAGATGAATACAACTGAATCTTTTTCTACAATATAATATTAGTTATTATAATAATTCAAGCTCCATGGTAACGATGGGAGGAGGGGCTTGAGACGTATAAAAAGTCAGCTCTCCTTTGGGTCGCTTCAATAACAAACTGATCTGTGAAGGACAGAAACAGCGTGAACAGGTAGTGTCTCCTCCTCCTGCTCCTCGGCCTGACTCCCTCTCTTCTCTCTCCTCTCTTCCCCCTCATGTGAGCAAAATAACAACTATAGCCTCCTTGCGCTGATTGTCACTCATGGTTCACTCACGCTTTTGGGGACCTCCATGTGCGCACCATGTGATACACTCACTCGGCGTGTGTATATACTGTATTTTAGCACTAGCCAATAAACTTTGCTTTGGTATCAACTGTCATTGTCTCCGAGACTGCCACTGCCTTAGAGATTGACTGGTAGATTGCGATCGAAGCAATGGGCACCCCTGCCTTAGACAGATGTCCCAAGCTCGCCTGTCCTTAGACCAGGCATGTCAAACATACGCTGGCGCGCGGATGATTTAATCCGGCCCGGCATACATGTATGAGTATGTCAAAAAAAGAAGCAAGACTCTAGTTCATTTCTATCAAAAGTTGTGATTTTTTTAAAATAAATACAAACCAAATGCTCCCTCCAGCCTCTAGAGGGCAGTGAATGTGTAAATCTGGCCCCCCAGACGTTTTAATCTGGCCAGCCAAACATTTCTAATTTATATTCAATCATTTCCGATAGACCTATAGCATTTTTATCGCTGGAACTACACGTCCCACAATCCTTTGCAGCGCCCCTCCCCCACGCTGCTGTGCGCTGCCGGTGCAAGTGCTAGGTCTTTTAGAAGTGCCATCGCGCACTTTACAGATTTGAGCAGAGGTCCTAACCAGGAAAGAGACGTTTTTGGGAAACACATGGAAGAAAGAAAGGAGACGGTTTTGTGGACATTAGAGCGGCGCCAAAAGTGGAGCTATTGTGGAGCTAACAACAAGAAAACAAACTTCTGTGATGACAGCTCTGTGAGGAAAAAAACATTGCAAAACCTGGACAGATCATGAGCCACAAGTAAAAACACAGTTCAGAATGTAATAAAGTATGAACTGTGTCCACACTAATGGGACTGTGAATACAAACACAATGCACTCATTTGGTTCACCACATGAATAATCTGTCACTAAAATCAGCTTAAACTATAAAAATAGTGAGATCATATTGAGTTTGTGCAGCAAACAACCAACAGATCTGTGATCTCAAACATTTCATATCAGAAATCATATCACAAGTCCATGTTCTTGTTTCTGCTGCTGCTGCATGAATGTGTCCACAAAGAACAATTACTATAAAGCTATTTATTTCTTATATCTTTTATTGTTTTATATTTTACGTTATGTTCGGCCCCGCGACCCAACCTGAGGGTCGAAATTCGGCCCGTGGCCCAAAATGAGTTTGACACCCCTGCCTTAGACCCTCCGTCTTGGACAGGAAAAACTACCAAACCTCTTTGGGAAAAAGTAGAAACCTGTAGGAGTTCCACAATGAAGGAGAGAACCCGACTCCCTTGGACGGACAGGCGGACGCGCCCCAATCTCATTGGAGAACCACAAAGTCACATGTTTGGAGGGAATTGAGCCCATTACTCACAGGGAAATGCAGTGCTGGAGAGTCTGTGGCAGCCAGGAGGAAAAATCAGTATCACGTGTTTTGGGATTGTCCAGTCGTTCGGAGTTATCGGACTGAAATTAATAATAAACTGCAGACTGTTTTTGACATATCCAGCCCTTTAGAACTATATACTTGGGCCTCAAAACTCCTGCCATGGACACAATAAATGGATACCTTTTGGAACGTACTTATGGCAGCAGGAAAAAAGGCCATCACAAAGAAATGGATGACACAAACATCACCAACAATCAAGGACTGGACTCACATTGTGATGGATATTAGACAGATGGAAAAAAAATGCCATTCAGATGCAAGTTAGAATTGGACAAATTTGACCGACTTTGGACCAAGTGGGACTCATTTTAACTTAAATTACCTCTGGTGGTTTTGTGTTCTGTGTTTTGTATTTTTGTTTATAAATCTGAAAGAAAAATATTTTTTTTTTCCTTTGGCTCATGCAAACAACAGATATGTGAAGAATAAAAAAGTGTTTACAGGTAATATTACGCTCTTGCATTACCTATCCTCTCCTCCTCCTCTTCTCCCCCTCTCCTCCTGAGCTTGTGCTCAAGTGGCTCCACTTTCGGCTCGCTCTGAGTGGCCGCTGTGCGCTCCAGCGCAGTCGCAGTCACCATTGCGGTGCCTCGCTCTACCCTGTGTAAACACATGAAGCAGCGGCATAAAAAAAAAAACAAAAAAAAACTACTCACACTGACTGTAGCTGCGCTCTTCACTCGCACTAGTGTGGACCCCGTGTGTAACCGACCGGATCGTTTAGCACGCCACAGTCATGTGTACGACAGACAATCCATTATAAACAGATCAAGCATACACACACACACACACACACACACACACACACACGCACACACCCCCACATGTGCGCACGTCGCCGTGACATGCACACTCAGTGTAACGGACCGGTCGTTTATCAAGTCTTGTTCACTCGCTGGGCTGCTTTGCCGCTGTGACAAGCGTTGCGCCTGAAGACATTTCTGCGGTTAACCGCAGATAAAGAAAAAAAACACTAATAACCTATTGTGTCCATAAATAATCGTGATGATTGAAAAAACAGTTAATCATGACATCCTTACTCTCAATCATAAAGCGTAAAGCGCGTTTTCTTAACTATTTCCTGTGAGGTCAGGTCATTCATTTCTCCTCATCTGTTTAATTTCCGGTAGCACTTGAGGATTCCCCTCCCTGGCACGTTTTACCTCCATCAGTTTTAGTTCTTCTTGCAGATAATTTAGTCTCCCTTTGTTTCTTTTTGCCAAAGCAATGGCTATAATTTTTCCTCTTAAAACTGCTTTAGCAGCTTCCCAAAAGATGAGCGGGGAAATTTCACTGTTGTGCCGTCTGATATTTTTCCTTAAATAAAGGGTCATTAAGCAGGCAGGCATTGAACCTCCAAATTGTGTGTTTTCGTTTTTCCTCCAAGTCTGCAGTAATGTATAAAGGAGCATGGTAACTTAAGTCTATTGTGCCAATATCTGCTTCTGATTTTTGATCTGCCTTTATTGAAAATAAAGAAGAAATCTATTCTGGAGTAGATTGTATATGGATTATAAAAATGTGTGTACTAGCGTGGGGATTATCTCCCTCTAGATGTCAGCCTATATTCTTCATTCATTTAAGGATTTCTTTTAATTTATTGCTCCTCCAGTGCCTCTTGAATTATATGCATCTAATGTAGGTTGAACGTAAAGATTCCAATCGTATCAAAAAGATAGATTGAAAAATGTATTAGTTCATAGTAATAAACAAATAACAAATGGAGTTTATGCGTGCGGAGCGCACAGATCCAACGGCAGAGGGAAAGAAACTGTTCTTGTGGCGGGAGCTTCTGGTCCGGCTGGACCGTAGCCTCCTGCCTGAGGGGAGGGGTTCAAATAGTCCGTGTCCAGTGTGAGAAGGGTCAGCTGTGATCCGACCTGCTCGTTCAGAGCCCTGGAGATGTACAGGTCCTGCAGAGGTGGAAGTCTGCAGCCGATCACCTTCTCAGCAGAACGCACAATGCATCTCACGCTGTCGTCTCCGTTTGTCTCTGGCTGTGGCTCCAGCGTACCACACGGTGATGGAGGAGGTGAGGATGGAGTCATTGATGGCCGTGTAAAACTGCACTATCATCTGCGTTGGCAGCTTGGCTTTCCTCTGCTGCCGCAGGAAGTACATCCTCTTCTGGGCCTTCTTGATGAGGGAGCTGATGGAGGGCTCCCACTTGAGGTCCTGGGTGATGGTGGTGCCGAGGAAGCGGAAGGTGTCCACGGTGGTGAGGAGCTTTGGTTTACATTAACAAACTGGTACCTATCCGATAGTTAGGATTTAAACCAGCAGAGGGCTGTCCCTCTGACACCTACATCAGATTCTAACCTCTGCAGTAGAATGTTGTGGTTGATGGTGTCGAACGCTGCACTGAGGTCCAATAGAACCAGGATTGAGACCAGTCCATCGTCAGCAGGCTAATAACAAATCATTTTTGACTTTAACTAGTAAAGTTTCAGTGCTGTGGTGGTCTCTGAACCCTGACTGGAAAACTTTGAATAAGTTACTGTCCTGTAGATGGCGACAAAGCTATTTAACTACAACTCATGAAGTCATTTGAACGCCTGGTCTTGCCCCACCTCAAGTCCTTCACCTCATCCCTGCTGGACCCCCTGCAGTTCGCCTACAGAGCCAACAGGTCTGTAGACGATGCCATCAACCTGGCACTCCACTTCATCATCCTGCAGCATCTGGACTCCCCGGGAACCTACGCCAGGATCCTGTTTGTGGACTTCAGCTCTGCATTCAACACCATCCTCCCTGCTCTGCTCCAGGACAAGCTCTCCCAGCTCAACGTGCCTGACTCCACCTGGAGGTGGATCACTGACTTCCTGACGGATCGGAGGCAGTGCGTGCGGCTGGGGAAGAATGTCTCAGACACTCGGACTATCAGCACAGGAGCTCCACAGGGCTGTGTACTTTCTCCTCTGCTCTTCTCCCTGTACACAAAAAAGCTGCTGCACCTCCAGCCACGACTCCGTAAAACTGATCAAGTTTGCAGACGACACCACCCTCATCGGGCTCATCTCGGACGGGGATGAGTCTACAGGAGGGAGGTGGATCGGTTGGTGTCCTGGTGCAGCGGCAACAACCTGGAGTTCAACGCCCAGAAGACAGTGGAGATTGAAGAAATATGCCCGGTTCTGTTAAACTCGGACAACTGCGTGTTCAGAAACTAGAAGAGGAGTGAAAGTCAACAAGATCTTACTCTATCAATTAATAACACATACCAGCGCTAAAGATGACCAGGATTCAGTAGTTTCAAGTACTCATTGTTTATTCTCCTAACAAAGTCATCTATACAGACGTCTGGACTTCCGGGAGCCTAACAAAAGTTACTTCACGTCTCTATCCCGGAAAGTAACTGGGCATCCACATTCTCCAGTATTTAAGACACAAATATGAATATGCATGAGCCTAAAGCTAAGTCCTTGTTGTAAAATAGAGCAGGGATTGGCCCAGCGCCCATTTGACCCCCTTTATGGTATCCTCCTTGTTCTCTTTGTCTGCTCGTATTACTGAGACTGGTCACTCCCTGGGAATCACAGTGGAAAAACAGCACCACAGAACAATAGCAGCATAACATTGTATAATAGTGAATATATGATCAATGCATTGTATAATGGCGAATATATGATCAATGCACAATATGTAGTCCTCTTCAAGATGATCGTGGACTTCAGGAAAGTCACAGCCCCCCAGCCCCCCTCTTCATGACGGACTCCCCCATCACCACCGTGGACTCCTTCCGCTTCCTGGGCACCACCATCACCCAGGACCTCAAGTGGGAGCCCTCCATCAGCAAGTTTCAGTTAGAGCTAGAAGATCTATGTTACAATCATTAATTAATTCATTAACTAAAAGCGATTCAGAGGAAATTGACCTAATGTTTAGCAGTCCACATTTGTATACTTATTTATTTGTTTTATTTGTATAATTGTGAGTGTTATTTTTATTAAGTTCTTTTTTCTGACGCCTGAACTAGCTTTTCTGAGGTCTGACTTTTTGACATTATTTGCACAAGGGACACACACAGTCTCTATCTGCCTTGAGTCTGAACACTTAATTTGTAACAGAGCGGGCGAGAGCTCAGCGACAGAGGAGCTTCTTACACTGCTGCTCGGCGCCCGGGGCTCATCCCTGGGTGGTCACTTTAGACCAGTGGTCCCCAACCCCCGGGCCGCGGACCGGTACCGGTCCGTGGATCAATCAATACCGGGCCACACGAGAATACATTTTTTATTTCAGTTTTATTTATTATCTGAGTCGAGCGGTCTTTTATTTTGAAACGTCTTTTATTTTTAAATGACCGTATTCTCCTCTCTGTTACATCTCCTCATTTGAGCGCCAAAATTTAACCCAGCTAGCAAAATGAGTAAACAGGTGTCTTTGGAAAGTTTCTTTGTGAAAGGGAATAGGCACAATGAAGAGAGAGAAGAGCAGCCTACGACTTCCAAGAAAAATAAAGGTTTTAGCAGACAGTACCAGGAGTCCTACTTGAAGTATGGATTTATCGCGACAGGTGATTCCCACACACCAAGCCCGCTCTGCATAATATACGGTGACCGGCTCTCAAATGAGACAATGAAGCCTTCAAAACTGCTTCGCCACTTCGTCACCAAGCACCCAGGAATAAAAGACAAGCCCCCGGAGTATTTTGAATGAAAAAAAACATGAACACGGTCGGTAACACAGAGGTGAGGGAGAAGGGAAAGGAGAGGGGAATGGAGAGTTTGTGAGTGTCGGGCACGCAAACGTACAGGAGATTCATTCACGGGCGACCAGAGAGTTTGATGTTATGATAGCGTTATATTGTTGGAGCAATGTGCTAATAAAGTTCCATATGAGTACACAGTGGATTCACGTTTGTTATTATTAAGCGTTGACCGGTCCGCAGTTAGAAAAAGGTTGGGGACCACTGCTTTAGACGACTAAGGCTATCGGTCAAATTCCGAACTAAAAGGGATGTACCCTCCGAAGTCGGATGGATGCCATCCCATGCGTATGAGCCCGGGCTTTCCCCAAAACGCACTCCAATTTTCAACAAAGACTACATTGTTTTGAGGGCACCAAGTAGATAACCAGCAACTGAATGCTGAACAGCGGCTGTACAGTTCAGCAGTGATCCGATTGGGCAGGGGACCATTAAATATTACGGTATTTGACATATTTGACATCGTCTTTGCCACTTCACACACCGCACCTACTTGTAATTTGAACATCTCTGATTGTCTCCGCCGGGCGTCGTTACCTACCTTACCGTTATCTATGTCACCCATTCTGGCCCCTGGTAAACATCTAACACTTGACGCTGGTAGCTTCACGTCTGACTATAGAACTTCCAATTACCAGAGTATCACGAGTCCATTCAGCGGGCGTGTGATCGCTGAGGGGAGCAAACCTATTGTAGACGGGAAGCTCACGGTGCACTACAGGCTGGCGTTTAACGCCTCGTTCCCTCCGAACTGTCACAAATTGGTCCCTATTTTGATCATGGTCTAGTCCCGGCTGCGCGGGAGGCACTGAGGGGATAGTCTTAGCCTTGCTAGCGCTGCTAATGCTAACGCTGCGTCCTGACGCACGGTCCGGTAAACCTGATGCTACGATGCAGAAGCAACGTTTACAATGTTGTTAGCATTTCACGCTAACAACAGTGAACGAAAGAAACAAAGCATCCAAATGAACACATTTACAATACTCGCTACTCAGACAGGTGACCTCAGATCACGATTTAACAAATAAGATATATTATAATCATAACTTAAAATGATTGGCTGTAGTTAATATAATCCAGCATGTTTTTGTTGACAACAAAACTGCGTGTGTGCTAACGTTAGCTGACCAGAATCTTCTCTACTCCACACTGACACTTTGATCAAATAAATCCTATGTTTTCACTGGTGTAATCTTTGTTGAAGTTAATTTCTATCCTTGAATTTGTAGCTGAGTTCAGAGTATTTTAATCCAGTGCTTCCTCAATCAGAGCCGTGAATGGTCAGAGCGCACACAAACAGGAATTTGTGTCGGACACACAACCAAACTACTGCACGGAGAAACGGAGTTGCGCTACATATTGGATTAAATTATTGTATTTTAGAGAGATTTAAAACAATGTGTAACATGCCCTGCTTAAATATCGGCCATAGAGCTAATAGTTCTCCAAGTGCCCATATCAGATGATACTATTGGCAATATATCAGTCTGGCCCTTGTTCAAATCTTAAAATGGTTTGTTTATGACCAAGGTTTTGTTCCAAATGGTACTGACCTGAGATTCAAGGTCTGGATTACAGAAGGTCTAAACTACCTGATTGTAAAAGATCTCATGAAAATCTTTTCTTTTGTTGAGAGAAACCTTTGATAAGGAGAAACTGAACCTTTTTATAGATATTTACAAATAAGCAGTTATAACCATTATAACCCTCTGACTGAAATTTGTATCAAGGCTTATAAATCAGAACTTTCAAGGGGAATAATATCTACATTTTACCAATGCCAATGTTTCTAATCTGGACAACTATGCTACTAAGTGTATTACAAAGTAAAAGGGAAAAAGAATGTAATTTTATTCACAAGGAAATGCTAACTGTTGGAGAAACTAGCTTTCAGGAGTCAAACCACTATCGCGTGTTTTGGGACTATTGTTGCTTAACAATATTGAACTAAAATTAACAATGCACTGCTGACTGTTTTTAGAATTGCCACCCCTCTCAATTTTACTTTTACCTGGGCCTCAGAACTCCCGCCGTGAACACAATACATGGATTGGAGTTTCTCTTAACAGGATATTTGATGCCGACCACTGGTCATCTTTTGTCAAATAGTTTTTCTTTCTAATAATAATAATAAAAATGTTTCTAAGAAATATACTTAATTTATTATTAAAAAAGCTTTCGATAATATGAAGTTTAACCAACTCTATCTAGTTCATTGTATCAACGGAGCTTCCGGCTATTTCATGCACTAATGTGCTTCTGCTCATCAATTAATCGTGTAGTTTGAGTAAATACTTTTGCTGTTCATATCCGCGTCATGCAGTGGTGCGCATCTGGCGCAGCGTGCAGCCAAACAGAGTGGATATAGGAGCAGGCTTTCATCCTCTGAGCAGTTTGGACAGTTTGAGGAAGGAAAATGTGCAGAAGAGACGACTTATGACTTAAACGCGACTTTGACAAAACCATGATGGTTGGGGTCCGCCCACAATGGCCAACTCCATGTGGTTTAGGATGGGGTCATAATATACATTTTTACTTGGCCTTGTATGTTTGCACCAAGTTTATGATGAAAATGTTCCATCATTGCCGTAATGTATTTTGAAATAAATTTTTTTAGACACCAAAAAACTAAATTTTTACAGATCCTGAATTTTGGGCTTTCCATTAACGTTCAGGGGATCAACATTGAGTGGTTTGTGGGATAAAAAAAAAAAAATCATAACGAAAAGACTCGACCTAGAGTCATGTGACTTTGTCACCTTGTGCCCCGTCACAAATTAACCCCTTGTAGTTTGTACAGATTGTCTTTCATGATTTTTTTTTTTTATCTAAATTTGAGCGTGCGCTAGTGAGCCATTTTATTAGATAGCCACTTCATTTGTATATCATTGCGTTTAGTTTGATAATCTTCCAATAAGAACATTTATTAACATTTCCAATAAGAAAATTTTATAAAAATTACGATTTGGTTTAAAATTCTAAGACCACACCTGAAGATGTATACAGTTTCATTGTTCAAATTTTTTGACGAAAACTGTTGGAGTATAACGAGGTGCACTTTGGTCAGCGCCGCGTTTGATCCAATATGGCCAACTTCCTGTATGATTTCCGGTGGGATCATATCGTTTTTTTACATGTCCTGACAGTAACTATTATTTGGAGTGAGCGTCATATTTTTGGGGTCGGGCTCCCGTTGGCCCCATGTTAAGCAAATTTTGAGGTGGCGCCACTGAGCCGTCTTTCAATATTTTTTCAGGGGGTCTTCACTCAAAATTAGAGCTCACTGAGGTCTTATTGTTGATACTGCTCACATGCATATTCGTCCTTGTTTACTACTCTATTTTTGTGATTTTTCCGGCCTTCGCATACAATTTTAATAAATCCCTCGCCTGAACAATTCTCGTCCTTCGGCTCTAGCCTAAATTTGTCCCGCACAAACCATCTGTCTCTTCAAAACAACATAAATGTATTATTATGTTACCATTACCCAAACTCACATGCCCCATGTTGATGGAGCCATCTCATGATGCAGTTCAGTTCTGTGTTTTGTATTTTTTTGAGGAGCACTTCTGCCTCTGCTGGTGTTTTGAGCGTGTGTTTTTACCTTCAAAAGTCACCAGAAAAATTGCAGGGTGTGAGAAGCCATGCCTCAGTTGTCTCCTCCTGAATTCCTCACAGACAGGGTAAACCTTTGCTCGTTATTGACGGATTTCATAAGGAAGGTACATTACAGACCTTCTCGCCTTTGTACGGGAGGTCTCCTTTAACATTTGCAACATTAACAACTTTTTCCTCGCCTTCCGGAACTTCCACAAGTCTGATATTGTGCTTGAGTGACCTGGACTCCAAATCCAGAATCTTGCTTCCCATCTGTTTCGATCATCTGTCCCTTACAGCTCGGTTTGTGGGTGAAAAGTAGATTTTTAAGGCAAATATCGGCAGCAGGGCGTAGCAGTGCAACTAGTTGGCCCGCGCCATACCCCTGTGGCTGCTTTTCAAAGCCTTGCTGCAGATTTACTGGCCATTTGCCATTTATTGATTGGCACACCACTTGAGGTCACACCACTAAAGGGACTGGGGAAAAGTGTGCAGCCTTCTTGTTCTTTTTTTTTATAAAAAACAAAACAAACGAAAGAAGCTTTGGGCAACTAATTGGAAATCGGCACTTCTGAGTCCCTTGATATCGGAATCGGTATCGGACCCCAAAAAGCCCTATTCTGGTGTTCAATTGTAGAATTTCCATTTTTGAAACTTTGTACACTATGCAAATTTAAAGTAAAAGTAAATACAGTTTATTGACCAGACTGTCATTTACATTGTTTGCAGGTCCTTTAGACGAGGATGGCCTTCCCCATGGCTTCTGCACGGTCACCTACTCTTCCAGTGACCGCTTCGAGGGACGCTTCACTCACGGAGAGAAGAATGGCAAGGGCAAGTTCTACTTCTTTGATGGAAGGTAACTAACTTAACTCTCTTTCCCACTAGTCCTTATCTCCCTGACCGGTTCACTTTGGACCGTCTCAGGCCACTTTTGTAAATGGCAGATTGCGTTTCTCTGGCCAGGGTCCGGCTCGCAGACACCTGCTATGTGTGCAACTGACACCACCCAACATAACACATGTGTTTTTGATAAATAAAATCTGAATTATACTCTTTATATATACCCTCTATACTGGTTCTCAGCTATTTACAAAAAGACGTTTAGTAATTCCAAGTTTGTGGTGCTTTGAAAGGTGTAATATAGCACTTACATCAAAAGCTGGAGTAAATTAGACACAACTTCCAGGGTTTTCCCCTGCTTTTTTCTGCATTTATTTCACTTATCTGCGTTTCTGTGCCACGTTTTCGTATAGCTTTACACTGCGTTCCAAATAATTAAGCAAATTAGATTTTTCTCTGATTTTGCCAAATAGTCACTATAAATGACGTCATAATTTTTAAGTCATCAACCTTTAGAGTACAATTCGAATGTTATTGACCAAACCTCTCAATGATAACATAATTTTTTTTCAATAATAAAAACTTTAAATGCTCGGTTCCAAATTATTATGCACAACAGAGTTTCAAACCATGTTATTGTTGTAAAGAACTAAAACTGGTCATTTGTTAAAGTCAAAGCATTAGCAGGTCATATTTACTGAAATCAAAAGCAATTTCACTCAAAACATAATGGGCCGAGTTACATTTTAACATAGGACTGTTTGGTTGTGAACTGATTCCCGCCCTCATAGATCTCATCATAGGATGATCCAAGGGTTCTCAATAGGGCTGAGGTCAGGAGAGGATGGAGGCCACACCGTGAGTTTCTCTTCTTTTTTGCCCATAGCAAAAAACCCTAACCCAACCCAGCCAATGAAGCTGTTCCTTGCAGCTTGAGATGGTGCATTGTCATGCGTGAAGATGAATTTGTTACGGAAAACATGATTCTTCTGTTTGTACCATGGAAGAAAGTGGTCTGTCAAAATATGCGGTAATTTTCACACCTTCAGGGAACCTAAAGGGGCCGACTAGCTCTCTTGTCATGATTCCGGCCCAAACCATGACTGTGCCTCCTCCTTGCTGATGTTGCAGCCTTGTTGGGACATCCACCAATGCATCCATCTGGACCATCCAGGGTTGCACAGCACTCATCAGTGAACAATACTGTTTGAAAATTAGTCTTCATGTATTTCTGGGCTGTTTCTGCTTGTGAGCATTGGTTAAGGGTTGCGGAATAGAAGGTTTATGCATGACTGCAAGCCTCTAGAGCAGGGGTGTCGAACTCATTTTGGGCCTGGGGCCGCTTTTCGACGCTCAGGCTGGGTCGCGGGCCGAACATAATGTAAAAAATAAGACAATAAAAAATATAACAAATGTTATATAGCCTAGTAATAGTTATATGTGGACACTGTTGCACAAATCTGCAGCAGGTGAAAGACTGAGTCCATATTCATGCATCAGCAGCAGGAACAGGAACATGGACGTGTGATATGATTCTGATATTAAATGTTTGTATCACAGACATGTTAATATTGCGGCACAAACTCAATATGAGCTCACTATTTTTACAGTTTAAGCTTATTTTAGTGACAAATTATTCATGTGGTGAATCAAATGAGAGCTCAAAGCAGCTTCACTCTGTCATGTTCAGACTTTATTACACTCTGACCTGTGTTTTTACCTGTGGCTCATGATCTGTCCAGGTTTTGCACTGGTTTGGATGTTTTCCTCACAGAGTTGTCAGCAAAGAAGTTTGTTTTCTTGTTGTTAGCTTCACATTAGCGCCGCTTTTAGCACAGCTCTAACGTCCACAAAACCGCCTCTTTTCTTTATTCCTCGTGTTTCCCACGATCTGGAGCAGAGCGCTACAGGTCATCGCTGCCGGTGTGTTCGATTTTAAACCTGCTGCGATGAGTGTCGCTGGTTGCTGTCGTTTGTCGCCTCCCGTGTGTCGAGCCCAACAGCCTCGCACACGCAACAGCGCAGAGCAGCGCGGGGGAGGGGCCGCAGCTGCAAAGGATTGTGGGAATTGTAGTTCTAGCGATAAAAACGCGATATATCTATTGGAAATTAATAATTATAAACTAGAAATGTTCGGCGGGCCAGATGAAAACGTCTGGCGGGCCACATCTGGCCTGCGGGCCATGAGTTTGACACATGTGCTCTAGGGGATCCTACACCTTGATGTTCGCGGGACTCCAGAGGCACCAGCAGCTTCAAAGATCTGTTTCCTGCTTTGAAATGACATCTTACCAGCTGCTCTCTTAATCCGATGTATTTGTCTGGCAGAAACCTTCCTCATTCTGCCTTTATCTGCACATAGTACTTTAATAGTACAAAGATCACGCTTAAATTTTCTTGAAATATTGAAGGTTTTCATACCTTGTCCAAGGCATTTAACTATTTCACACTTTTCGGCACTAGAGGGATCCTTTTTCTTTCCCATATTGCTTTAAAATGGTGGTCTGCTTAATAATGTGGAACGTCCTTCTTCTAAGGTAGTTTTTTCGTTAATTGGCAAACTAATTGGCACAGGTGTCTGACATTGATTTCACTGACCAAAAGATCCCTGAGACATAATACCGTCCATGAGTTTCACTGAAAAAAAGAAAGAAAAAAATGACCTTTTATGACACGTAAACACAATTTGCATAATCATTTGGAACACGGTGTATCTAATGCGTTGGCTTTGGATAATTATAGAGGCATTATGCTCTGGAAATGTATTTCCAGTATATATATTTGTATAATGTATATATTATGGGTCTTGAGGAAAGTGTCATGAGTCGGTGACAATTATTTTAATAATTTTTTAAATAATTATTTTCTGTTTATACAGTGGCTTGTGGCAGTGGCCAGAAATCTGCATTTTGTCTTTTTTTTTTTCTTTAAGAATGTTTTGGCCCGAAGGTTTTATTAGACAGGAAAGATGAGCTTGAAATGTGGGACAAGATAGAAGGGAATATATGCAGTATATTGTCGGAGTCGGGACTCGAACCCACGACACTGCGCCTGGCTGCACTTGGAGCCTGGCATACGTGTGCCTTAACCACTCGACCATAATACTTTTTTTCACATTTAAAAAGCCTTTATTCCATCTTGGGTTTGTCTTTGTGCCCTGTTGAAACGCTTTGATGTGTACAGTTTTAATATTTACCTGCTAAGATAGAATAAAGGGTATTGGTGGTATGTACATTTTCCATGTACACTCACAGCCTCGAGATATTATATTGGTATTATAGCTGAAAAAACAACACCTAAATTAACCTGAAATAATAAGTAGTCTAATTTTATAAATGCATTTTTAGTAACAGTGTCATTGTCTCCTCTCAGACCCCTCTGTCTCTTCTCTCAAATTCCTCTGTCTGGTCTCTCAGATGCGCAGATAGTGGAAGGGTCAGTGTTACCTGTCTGTCTGCAGTGGGACAGAGGAGAACTGGCGCTTCACTGCTGTGAATGAGGCGTTTGCACTGGCTGTCTGGTGCTGAAAACATGTCCATCATGCGTAATATGTAATAATTTTCTTGCGCCCCCTTTGCACAGCTCTCCAATATTCTGTTAACATGTTAAACAGCACGTTAAGACAAAAACTGGTTCACCCTAAGGACAAGATGCCGACACAAAAACAGAGCAATGTAGTGTATTCTATCCAATGCAGTGAAGAAAGTTGTAAAGAGCGGTACATAGAGGAGACTAAACAGCCCTACTTCACAAGAGGCTTTTATCAGTACAGAAGACACGCAAGTTCAGGACCCCAGAGCGCTGTGCATCTTCATCTTAAAGCCACAAACCACTCTATTGAAGACAGTGAGGTGGAGATTCTGAGCAGAGGAAAAAAGATGGTTTGAAAGAGGAGTTAAGGAGGCAATCTTTGTTAAAAAAGAGAATCCTTCATTAAATCGGAATGGAGGTTTAAGATTCAAACCTTCCCGTTGTTTTATAATGGTCTGCTGAAACCCTGGAGACGCCCTGGGCATTCGGATGCTAAATAGGCACTCAAGATGAGGCAGGGAACAATAGAACAATAGGCCCATCCCAGTTTCAATGGCCGTTAACCCGATTAGCAGGAGGTCCCGCCCTGTGGGCAGGGCTCTCACAGAGTAGGATATAAACAAGAGTTCTCAGACTTGTTTCTCTGATTGATAATGACTCTTGGATGAGAGTTGAAACGTTTTGTTTTTTCTAAAACAGAGTCCAGATGACTACAACTGAATCTTTTTCTACAAAAAAAATACATATCCTACTTAAGGCTAAAAATAAAATAAAAAATCTGATATTAAAGAATATATAATTTTGAGTGAGAGCAAAATATTACGCTAATATTCTAGTGACTTGCAGATTACCTCAAAGCTGTGCCATGGTGACAGGAATGTCGGACGTCATCTTTTTACACCAGGCTGCTTGCCAATTGCCATAGTAATAGCCTTAAGTGTTTAGTAACTATTAGAAAATGGAAGAGGCTAAAGATCACTGTCAATCTCTTTTGGACTGGGGTCACTGTGTTTGGAGGAGAAGGATGAATACCATCCCAAGAACACCATCCCTACTGTGAAGCATGGGGGTGCGTTTCTGCACAGGGGACAGGACAACCTTCTATTTCATACTTATTATATGTTTCATGTCTTTCTTAAATGCAGTTATGCATAATGCAGTTTTCTGGATTCTTTGATCGATCATTCTTTGATCAAGATCTTTCAATAATCCACTCCTTTCACTGAAACGCTTCATTCCCTTATTTTGGTTCTGAATCTGGGTTTGTCTGTTCCTTTTAGATTACGGTGGCTTTTTTTTTCTTTTCTTTTTTTTTTTATCCTGTATGAATAACTTTGCTCGATACATTACTTTAAGAATACTTAGGTTAGCAATATCATGAATTTTTAGTACTTTAAGTTGAACAAATGATGACAAATGGTTGAGCCATTTGTAGGAAGTTTAGAATCCTTGGGTACAATCTGAGCAAAACATACAGACTAAACAAATATGTTAAACTGGTTTTCTTATGACCAAGGTTTTGTACCAAAAGGTATAAAAAAAAAAAATTCACCAGATTGTAAAAGATAATCACATGAAAACTTGATATGTTAAAAGAATCCTTTGGCTTGGAGAAACAGGACTTCTATGGACGTGATTTACAAATAATGAGTTATTATAACCAAGAAATAAAACAAAGTATTGACCATTATAACCCTCGGACTGAAGTTTTTATCAAAGATGGAAAATGTGCCAAGCTTTTTCACAACACCATGTGCCCATTATTCACAAGGAAATGCTAACTGTTGGGAGAAACTGGACATTCTTGTATCTGGACGGACCCAATGAGGCGTTTTTGTGTTTGGTCTAATCCAATTAAATTTGACGCATGTGTTCTCTGAGCACAAGACAGGTGGGAACCACATCCTTCTTCCCTAACATGATGTGAAAGTTGCAATTTTGAATCAAAATATGCAGAACTCCAAAAAGTTGTCCTCGTACTTTAACCCCACCACATCCTCCCACCCGCGGAAGGGCGAAAACCGGACTTTAGACGTTCTATTTGATCATCACTCTTATTTTCATTGTCAATACCAGCAAGTTATACATCATTTTAAAGATTATTTTCTAAACAAAACGATGTCAATGATTTGCATTGAATAATATGCTACAAAAAGCAATTACCAATAGTTCGTGATAAAAATCAACTTTTTGTGTAACATTTCTTTCCCTTATTGCAGTTCTGACGGATTTAACGAGGTTCAATCCATCAGTAGCTGTACGCGTTCTGTCCCTAATAATCCACAGAAATACAATATCCACTTGTATTTTTCCTGACGTAATCCAATTTGAAGAAATATTCCAGTAAATGGCATTTTCTTCTATGAAAAAACTCACGACTAAAGCTTATGCGACAGTTCTCTGGTCCGTATCGAAACACCGGCTACAGAAACAATATTGCAATGGGTATGTTTGTTTTCCCTCACACTTCCAGCTACAAAATGAGACCGTCCACGGGTTCGTCTGGCACAGCCCTTTAGGTAAGCCATGCTTCCCTTTTCGCATCTGCGCAGTCAGACTTTTAACCGTGGAAAACGTGCTAAAAGAATTGATGTAGTATGTTTTGATTGACATATTATTGTAGCTAATCAGATAAGCTTTCGAACGATGGGTGGGCTTCAGGAATAAGACTGACGACTAGCAGGCTATTTACATGCAGATAAGAGCCAGATAAGAGCCAGTTTTTCGGTGCGTACAGATTTTACGTACCACGTTTTCTGATCTCGTTACCCCAAAAATAAATATATATATTTTTTCTTTTTTACCTCTATTGAGAAATTCATGGTTACACTCATGTTTACACATTTTCACATACATTGTTTTTTAGCAGTCATAATAGGTATTTGTATAATGTATGTTTTACGAGGAGCTACAATCAGTTTGGCACAGTTGGCACATATTTGGATAACTTGTTCCGAATATACTTTTTGATTCAAAAAGGTCAACAGCATCAAAATGCCTATTCCTAGAGATTTCAAACTTTACATAGTTGTTGTCAACAAGATAAACAGCAAGTACAGTGAATAAACATATTTTACAGTGAAGTATGTCTTGCTTAGGACCTTTACAAATTGACAATATTCAGGCAAGACTAAAAAAGGATGTCTTTTTTTATTTTTGGGCTTCTGTAATGTAAGTTCTGAAGCCCTGACTGTGTTAATATGCACATCTGCAGAAACTAGAAGGCTTCTAATGATGCTCTAATGATGCTGATCACACTAGCAGGTGGGCTGTAAGGTCTTCTTTTAATAAGCAATGCCATTTGGGTATGTCCAACTATTGTGCACAGGGCAAAACAGGTTGGTGTTAAAGGGTTAACTCATTTTTGTTAGGGTTTTTAGGGTTAAAATAATTTGTATAGGTCTCAGGGGGGTTGGCAGCCCTCCTTCTGAAGCTCGCAGATACTGCGGCCGCAAGCTTTCTGAGTGCCCTTTATCACAACTTCTAGTTTTAATTTAAGTTGCAATTAAAATGCATTGATGAAACTCGTCATGTCTTTTTTAATTATTCTTTTGTTTGTTTAATTTATTATGAGAAAATAGGTTGTTTTAAACATGGCAAGATAAAAAAAATTGTTTTTGTCTTTATTAGAAACAAACCAAAGAATGCATTTAAAGTGCTTGAAAAGACTGACCATTTGTTTCTTTTTGCACTTCCAACATGGCTAGCTAAATTCTGCCCATAAATTTTTTTGTTTTGAATTATGGGCTCGACACACAGGAGGCGACAAACGACAGCAACCAGTGACACTCATCGCAGCAGGTTTAAAATCGAACATGCGGGCAGCGATGATCTGCATTGACCAGCGACAGCTTCACATGTCACGTTCTGCTCCAGGGCAGATTGTGAATCTCCCACACATTTGATTGTCTGTGAAATTGGAGGATATTATGAGGTTTAAAGAGTACTTTTAATATTTCATTGCATTGCAGGGATGAAAAGTGGGATGGATGAATTGAATCGGCTTCGAGGAAAAAAAAAGAAGCTTAACAGGGGCCGGAAAGGCAGCCACTTCCCAATAGTCTTGTGAAACACAAAATATGCAGTGTGGACGACAGCGACAAAAGTTAATACATTTTCAACTTTCAGGATCACATCGCAAGCCTGTGTGTGCACGTCAACATTGCGAGGTTTTCACTAGCATTACTTTCGCTTGTCGCTGACCTGAGGGAGACTGGCGATTTTTGCATTGTCGTGCAGGTTCTATTGGAAATGGAGAAGGAGTGATGTCGCTCCCCGTGTGTTGAGCCCATGAGACATTTCATTAATTGTAGTAAAGTATTTATTTTAATTGTGCTTCTGTATTTTTTCCTTTCGCAGCATTTTTGTTTTGTTTGACATTCAAGCTCTCACACAGAAATTACATCACGCTGAACGTACAGCCCATGGTACAACAGCCCCCATCCCCACACTGAGATCCCGCCCCCTTTCTTCTGATTGGGTGTTACATGAGCGCTAGTAATGGGCATGTTGTCTTTTAAAAGGCTGACCGCCATATCTCATGTCCACACTCAACATGTATCTTTGCATTTAGCTGCGTCCAAATTCAGTTCCTCATAGTAATGAATTTGAGTTGGATTGTAATAAAATATGTAGGGCTGCAGCTATCAATTATTTTAGTAATATTTTTTCGAGTAATCGGTAAAAACATTTTATAAGTCCCTAAACCATTTAAAAGCATATTCAATATTTTTTTAAATAAACTTTAGAGTTCATAGTAATACACAAAGAACTGGAGTTTCTGCTTAAAATAACACATTTTATTCTTAATTTCACATAAATGTTTCCCCAAAACAGCAACATTTCACTTCAGTTCAAACTGTTCTGTTTGTATAAAGAATATACAAACAGAACAGTCATCAGACTTTGTAAAAAGTTACAGTCGCTATGAATTAATTAGCGTTTATGTCACGTCACTTTAAATAAGAAACTTGTTTGTAAAACTTGGTTGGGACCAGTGATCCTGGTGTTTGGAGCTTTAACTGCATTTTGTCATTTTGCGGCGTTGGCTCTGTGTCGTCTTTGTTTCTCAAGATTATTATTACACGGTCGCGGTCCTACCGTTATTATAATAGATCAATGGGTCCTCCGTGCTGTTTCCATGTGTATTGGCTGTTTAAAAGTACTATTGTGACGGGGAAGCGCGGGGGTTTGCCGTGGTCGCTTGGCGACAAAACTCAATAAAACTCTTCCCGGTCGCACTCATGGATGTATTATATTATCGGTGGAATATAATACATCCATGGGTTGGACTCATGAGTTTGGAACGCGCCGCTCTCTTCCCTGTTGCGCTTTCGTCCGAGCGGAACAGGCTCCGTGGGAAACAAAAGCGCTACAAGTCATTCTGTGCGCTCCGTGCGCTACAGATTCACGTGTTTTTAATTAAATGTGTAAATTAAACGAATCATCGAGGCAATAAAATAATAATCAAAGCTTTTTTGTAATCAAATTATTTGATTTACTCGAGAAATCGTTGCAGCCCTAAAAATATGCAAGCATTTCGAAGCTTCTCCTGCCATCCCCTCTGCCCTTGATTTCTCTGTAACAGAACGCAAAATTGTGGGACCCCCTGCATCACTAATGAGTGCAACACTGGCCTGTAAGCCAGATTTAACACATAACATGACACCAGCAGCAGAAAACAACAGAAACATGAATCTCAAATAAAAGTTAGGCACATCGGGAAAAAGTTATCTTCCAAACAAGTGTATATACTATAAAGTGATATTTTTTTTACTTTGGTGGATAATTTTATGATCCATTCACGTTGTTTGCGATGCTTGAACCTGAAACCAAGACATTTACAGGCACATTTTCGCACATTAGATATTCCTTTTTGTAAATCATGCCAGCCCCTACCTGCCTATATATAGATGCATGCCTTTAATATAATAATAATATACTACTGAAGACTTATTGGGCCATTTCTTACATCAAGTAAGTCCTAGTCTCTTGTTTCAGAACCTCATTGTAACATTTTGTCCCCCGTCAGTCCAGTGTAACAGTGTTGTGGTGGTGTGTGCAGCACTCTGGAGGGACACTACGTGGAGGATGCGCTACAGGGACAGGGCGTGTACACATATGAGGATGGGGCTGTCCTCTGTGGGACGTATGTGGACGGAGAGCTGAACGGCCCGGCTCAGGAATATGACTGTGAGGGACACCTCTCGTTCAGGGGCCAGTACAGGGACAACAGCCGCTGTGGGGACTGCTACATCTACTACACTGTGAGTCATAAGTCTTAGCTTCACTTTAAAATGGTTCCATTAACATTAAGCATAAGGAGTTTTGTTTAGTTTCATTCACACATGAGGGGATATTTTATTCACACTGTTTTAGCTGCACTTGTAATGCCCCCTCCTACTACAGATTTTGCTTTAGTTTTTTTAATTTAAAACAAACCGATAGGTTATACCCTTACAGACCTCTGCCGCTCTCTGCTGGCCATTTAACATAGATCGTGTTTTATTTGAGAGCAAAGCCACTCATCAAATCTAGTGACTTCTTCATTCATCCCAAAACACAACTAATAAATGAATAAGTCTAGGTTTTCACAGCCTAAAATGTCAAACTTGATTTAGATACTCTAGATACCAATTTCAATTCCACAATGATAGTAAAAAAAAATTTGTTTTTATACGATGCAATTTATTTTTAACACAAAAAATAGCAGTTTCTTTAATATTGGCATATGTGAACTATTACTAATTCTGATATAATTTTTTACCCACCACAGCTCAAAGAAACATTGAAGGATAAAAAGCTCCTTAGTAGTAACCTTGACATCCCTAATATATAACTGTAAAATGCATTAATTTTCATTTCAAATTGTTTGCCTTTTCCCTTGTGTGCTGGTTCTTGCAGGATGGGGGCTGTCTGTTTGGGCGGGTGAATGCAGATGGAGAGATGAGCGGGGACACTGTGGCCTACATTTACCCTGATGGACACACAGCACTGTACGGGAAGTTTGTGGACGGAGAACTCATCGAGGCCCGACTCGCCACTCTCCTCTCCAACGACAACGGAAAGCCACAATTTCAAGTAGTTCCAAACAGTAAGATTAATATATTATTATTACTAATAATTTATATGATTTTTAAAATTAAAATGTATATAAAAGGAAATCTATGGGATATGGCAATTGCGCTAACTTTGTGTGGTAGTTTTGAAAAGCCACAACTATCTGGTTGTGAAAGTCCCCGTGGATTTTTGTCCTACTGGAACCATTTTTTGACAATGCATCGGGACAAGATGGAAACATTTATGTTTCCAAGATAAACATGCCGCACAATGTATTGCAAAAAATATTGATATCGCCATCAGAGGTAAAACAAAATTCAGCTGCGACGGAAAATTCTGAAGGCAATCTGTTCACTTGGCTGAATTTCAGCCTTCTCTGGCTTACAAGACTGAACTAAAACTGGATTTACTCGGGACGCCATGATCAGTCAAAGGAGAAAATACAAATAAATTCTAATTACACATAAATATGACTTGATAGTGCAATGTACAGTACGGTTTTCAGTGCAACCAGAATACAAAGTGTTTGAGTGCAGGAAGGTCCAGTAGTGCTGGTGACCCGTCTTTGGACAGTGGGGGGGAGATGACGAGTTTCTGGGTGGTGGTGGTTGGGGAGTGGGGAGGGGGGGGTTCATCGGCATGGGGCAGAGTTCAATAAGGACACAGCTCGGGGGAAGAAACTGTTCCTCAGTCTGCTAGTCCTTGTCCGGGGGCACCTGAAGCGCCTGCCTGAGGGCAGGAGGGAGAACAGTCTGTGTGCGCAGTGTGGGAGGTGTCCTTGAGAGCTCAACGTAGACAGCGTTTTCTCTGGACTTCCTCAATGGCTGGAAGTGGAGTTCCTGTGATGCGTTGGGCAGTTTTCACCACCCGCTGCAGTCCCTTGCGCTCCACAACAGAGCAGCTCCCATACCAGACTGTGATACAGTTTGTTAGTATGCTCTCAATCACGCAGCGGTAGAAGTTCACCAGGCTGGCTGAAGACAGATGGTTTTTCTCTAGGCTGTCTCATCGTTGTTAGTGATGAGACCTATCACCGTGGTGTCGTCCGCGAACTTGATGATGGAGTTAGATCCATGCACGGGTCTGCAGTCGTAGGTGAAGAGGGAGTAGAGGAATGGATTGAGCACACAGCCCTGTGGCACACCAGTGCTGAGTGAGACAGCGGTGGAGCAGGTGTGGCCTGACCTAACATGTTGTGGTCTGTTAGTCAGAAAAATCCAAAGTCCAATTACAGAGGGAGGTGTTTATGCCCAGGTCTCCAAGTTTAGTGATTAACTTGGAGGGGATGACGGTGTTGAAAGCTGAGCTGAAGTCAGCAAACAGCAATCGCGCATAGGTGTTGGGGTTGTCCAGGTGTGTGAGCACAGAGTGCAGTGCTGTGGAGACTGCATCGTCTATACTCCTGTTGCTGCGGTAGGCAAACTGGTATGGGTCCAGTGTGTGTGGGAGGTAGTCCTTCAGGTGTGCCAGGACCAGCCACTCAAAGCACTTCAGAATCAGAATCAGAAAGAGTTTATTGCCATTGTCAATGAACAAAATTCACAAACATAGGAACTTGTCTCGGCCTTAAGGTGCAACATAAAACACTGAGCAATAATAAAACAACATATATTCAATCAAAAAAGGGCATGCATTAAGGAACAATTTAAAATTACTATACAATAAAAATAAAAATAGGCATTTCTATTGTAGGTGGGTGTAATCTGAGGCCGATAATAAAACTAGTACAGATATAGAGGAATCAAGTTTATTGGATTGGTACCAAGGTATAGGAAATGCAGGAACAGAAGAGAGGGAACAGAATAGAATTGATGCAACCCAAGGGAGAGAAGACCCCGTTCACGTGTGTCTCTGGGTTTTTATCTCATTCCGGTCCACACCAGACTTCCCCATAAGGTCATAACCTCTAGCTTCGTTCAAGTCTGACTGACAACAGCACATGTGAGTTTAACTTAGATCTGCATATCTCAGGCACATGTCTAGACTTTACATACTTACAAATCCCCCTTTTTTTAATTTAAACAATTCCCTCTATTTGATGCATGCACATTACAACATTTGCACTTGATATGTCGTAAGAGTTCTGGACATAGAGATCAAAAACCCACCGGCTGTTTTGGCATGTTCATTTGAGTGTGTACATGCAATAGTATACTGTATGAACAAGGTTTGATAAGTAATGGCTTTTACCATGATATCTTGGTGGGAAAAGAAATCTCTACGATTCGGACCGCCAATCCGTAACCGTCCCTAAGACGTCCAAGAATCTTTATGCAAATGTATTAACATATAATCACAATATACATTTTCATGAGATTAAAGTATTTTTAAACAAAACAAATTCACTGTTAAATCTAAACAATTAAGACTCATTTTCATTACTTTTAGCTCTGTTTGTTATTTCTGCTCATTTTCTTTTAACAAGATGGACCATATTGAAGATATTCTGCATCTTCTTCAATCCATTCCTCGTCAGAAACGGGTTCGAACTTCTCCAGTTGCGTCGTTTCTTGCTCGCAACGTCCTCCATTCATCCCCTCTTTTTCTCCCGAACTCCGATAACGTCTCCGTGAACGATTATGTAGCTTCAGGGCCAATCCTGGTTCAGCGTTTCTCGACCCGAAATGTCCGAACTGTTTGAAGAATGACTAGAAACAGAATCAACATCAGTAGCAAGGGCAGATTGTCTAATCGCATATATCTGTGCTTTGTCCGAAGCTTGAATAACTGTAAACGTCGAAGTCACTGATTTGACTATAAATGACCTAATAATCGGTAGACAACAGCAGATTAAAATAGAAAAATACATTTGTCAGTCATTTGTTCAACTAATGTCTCAACGCTTACTCTATCAACAAGTTCAGTATCAGTTGTTCTCCTCTCTACCTTTTCCGTTTCAATGTCATATATATTTACATCTGTCCCGTCCTGTATTGTCTCAGTCAGTTTCTCCTGTGCACATCTATCATTATCATAATGGGGTTCTCCTTTACTCATGAATAATGCAAAACCACCTATAGTGACTAAAATGCATACTAAGTAAACTTTAAACGTAATATTTAAAGTTCGTTGTCTGTTACGGTCTCCGTTGGCGCTGGCTTGAGTCTGCTTGCATGAATCCATGCTGGAATCCCCCGGACTTTCACCGCTGTGCGCGTTGCCAGCAACACTTCCGCTGGTTCGCTATATCTTGGTTCTGTTGCTGTTGGTTTCAGGCTGCGTACTAGCACCCTGTCGCCTGGTTGGAACGGGTGTGTTGGTTCATCTGACAACACCGGATTGACGTCAGCCACCTGTGTCAAATACTGTGCAATAAAAAGTGAATAGTTTATGCACGTACTGTTGCTGTAGTTCATGCAGATTAGTAAGATCGAAGTTAACATCAGTTTCTTTTATTGCTAAAGGAAAAGGGCGCCCCATTAAAATCTCATGTGGTGACAAAGCATTGGATCTATTTGGCATTGCTCGAATTGTCAATAATGCAAACGGTAGAGCATCGACCCATGTTAGACGTTTTGACATATGTATCTTCAAAAGCTTATCTTTAATGGTCCTGTTCATTCTTTCCACCTGTCCACTTGACGGTGGTGAATATGGAATGTGATACAGCCATTTAATTCCTAAAGCTTGAGACAACAATTTAGTGATTCTTGATGTGAATGGAGTTCCATTGACATAGGAATTCCGAAACGTGGAATTATATGTTCCATTAGACATTTGACAACTGTTTGTGCATTTTCCTTCCTTGTAGGAAATGCCTCAGGCCACCTTGAAAAACGATCAACTATTACTAACAAATATGCAAATCCCCTGACCTTTGGCATATGTGTAAAGTCAATTTGCAATTGTTGAAAAGGTCCTTCAGGTAGAGGTAAATGTTCGAATTTAGCTGGTCTTACATGTGTATTGCATCTAGCACAAACTAAACACTGTCTACCGTATCTACGCACGTGTGTTTCCACTCCTATTACAGCAAACATCTTGTGTATGTAAGAGGTAATAGCTTGATAATTTGCATGTGTTATTCCATGTAAATAATCAATGATGGGATAGAACGCGCTCTTAGGAAGTACAATTTTGTTATTCAACGCCTTCCATACATTATCCTCGCCTTTGTACCATTTTTGTTTCAGCCATTGTCCCTTTTCAATGTCCGTTGCTTTGTTCTGCATTTCTGCGATTACTGTAACAGAAACAGGTACTGGTAATTTCGTGTCTGTCATTAACACACTGGAATTCACTATCCAGGGTGGAAATACATGCCTGATAGCTGCATCTTTTGCACATTTATCAGCATAGACATTATGGATCGTGTTAGGATCACCTTTTTTACCATGTCCAGCACATTTCACCACGGCAATTTCTTCCGGCAGCATCATAGCTGTGAGAAGTTCTTGCACTAGTTGCGCATTGTTGATGGGTTTTCCTGCCGATGTCACAAAACCTCTATTTTCCCAAATCTTACCAAAATCATGCGCCACTGAAAATGCGTATTTAGAATCTGTAAATATTGTTACTTTTTTCCCTTCAGCTATTGTGCATGCCCGAGTTAGTGCTACTAATTCGGCTGCTTGTGCTGATTTAACTGGCAGACCGTATGCCTCAATACATGTGTTACGGTCATTAACAACTGCATAACCTGCTAGAACTGTTTTGTCGTCAGGTCTCATAGCAGATCCATCACAATACAGTGTCAAGTCACTTCTTAACAAAGGAGTCTCACATAAATCAGTCCGGATGCTTGTCGCTCCGTCAATCAGTTTTAAAACACTCGTGTGGTTCATCATCTACTTCTACATCAGTTCCATACAACAACACTTGTAGATCCAAAGCTGGGTTACTATGTGTTATTGTTGAAATTTGCAAATTTGGTGTTCCAATCAAAATGTGTTCATAATTACTTCGCCTTTGGCTAGTCATATGTTGTGTTTTGATGTTGTTCAGGATTACTGCAATCATGTGTTTGGTGTGTAATATCAAAGGGTGTGCCAACACAATTTTTTTGTGCTTTTTCTACCATTATTGCAGCTGCGGCTGTCTCCTTCAGACACGCAATCATTCCACGCACTATGAGGGGCAGAGTCGTGGAAAAATACGCAACTGGTCTCAATGCTCCTCCATGGATTTGTGCCAAAACTGCGAAGGCAGACGTCCCATCCTGCGACACATACAAGTGGAAAGTCATTGCATAATCTGGCAATCCCAACGCTGGTGCCTGACACAACAGAAACTTAATGTGTCTGAATGCATGTTTCATTTCTTCAGTCCAAAGCAGCTCCTCTGCTTCGCCTTTCAACGTTGCTTTTCGTAGAATCGCATCGTAAAAAGCATAGTTCGGTAGCCATTGTCTGGAGTAGTTGACAAGACCAAGAAAGGATAACATTTCCGCTTTCGTCTTTGGTCTCTGCACCTTCGTTATTGCTCGTACTCTTTCTGTTGACAAAAAACGGCAACCATTTTCAAAAACATGTCCCAAGTAGTGCACTGCCTTTTGGCACAGTTGCATTTTTGCCAATGAAACTTTATGTCCTCCATGTGCTAGATGTAACAGCAGCGCCATTGAGTCCTTGACACAGTCTGTTTCTGTTGGAGATGAAATCAGAATGTCATCAAAGTACAACTGTATTGTGGATTCTCCAGGACATGTTAATAGTGAGACAAATTTCTTGATTTCGCTGCAATAGTATGCCGCTGAGTCAATGAATCCCATGCTCAATCTTGTTAAGCAATAGTTTTGATTTTGAAAAGTAAATCCAAACAACTCTTGCGTCTGCTTGTCCACTGGGATGGAAAAGTATGCCGAAGACAGGTCTATCACCGTGAAATATTTTGAATTAGATGGTATAGCAGTCAAAATTGCATTAACATCTGGCACAGTAGGTGGTATTGGAAATATTATTTCGTTAACTTTTCTCAAATCCTGTGTGAATCTCCATTTATTGGTCCCAGGCTTCAATATTGGATTTACAGGGCTGTTACATGCAACCTTTCTTTTTTCGACAATCCCTTGTGTTAACAAGCTTTCAATTACTGGTTTAATCCCCTGTTCTTTTTCTTTGGAGAGTGGATATTGTTTGACAAAAACTGGGAATTTAGCATAGTTAATTTTAGCCCTGTATGGCGTTATATTCAATAGACCTGCATGATTGGAATGCAGTGCCCACAATTTGCGTGGTATTTTTGACAATAAAATTGGAGTGTTTATAGCTACCAATTCTGGCGTTGACTTGACCTCTATTGTTGTGGATCGAGCATTTTTGCACCTGATGAAAAAGTTCTCTGGTCTCCTATCGTACGCCCATATGACGTAGTCTCCGGTCTCATCTCTGGAATCTGGACTCTCCTCGATTCTCAGTAGAAGACATGAAACAATACAAGCGATGTCAGCAAAATTGTTGGCAATTGCAAAAACATAGACATCAATGTATTCATTAGTTGTTCTGTGGACTAGAATTAGTCCCGCTGGGCATAAGAAAAACAACTGCAAGTCCAATTTACCTTCACTGACTGTTTCTGTATAAGCAAAAGGCTTTTCAACTGGTTTCAAATTTAGCATCGTCACTGCCGCTGCTGCATTACATTTTGCTACCTGTTTGATGTTTTCAAAAGACAGTACTTGTGCTGGTCTGACATCTTTTAGTGTCGCCTTTGTGAAGAAGTCATTGCCATCTGGTGAAGTGTGCATCATAAATTGTTGGACAGTTTTGCTTGGTAATTTGACTATAATTCCATCAGTTTTACATATTATTGTTGCATTCAATTTGCACAATAAATCTCTTCCCAATAATGAAATTGGAACTGTATGGCTCAACAAAAAGGGGTGTTGTATCACTCGATTATTCAATTCAATCTGTAATGGCTCAGTCAATGATTGTTTGTGAAGGACGCCTGTCAGTCCAACTGCGTCAATCGTTTTGTTGGTTGCGCGTTTGAAAAAGTCCTTGTCATTAATGCAAGACATCGTAGCTCCTGTGTCAATCAAAAAAGGTACTTTTTTACCATTAACCGTTAAGTTTAGGCTAGGCAATTCAGATGTAGTGGTCGTGAGTTGCATTTGTGGAGCTGTCAACACGCAATTAAAACGAATGTCGTCCTGCGGCTGGCATCCCTATTTCCAGAACACATTCTTTTGGCCTCTATCAGAGACTGGGAATCTCCTAATGTTTCGTGGTGTGTCATTTAGTGTATTCTGTATCTTCCTCGGCTCACTGTACTTTGACCTTCTACAGTTTCTTGCCTAGTGTCCTAAAATTCCACAGTTGTAACATCTATCTTCACTCTGTTGCAGTCTATTTTGGTTCAGTGTCTGGTTCCATCTTCTTGCGTTTCCCTGCTGATTCGCACCTGTCATTACGGGGAAAAGAGAAGAGTTTTTTAGTTTTTCAGCTTTTAGCAGACCAACAGCCTCCAATTCTCTGACCTTTTTCATTAGAGCATTTGGTGCATATGAATATACTTCTGGGCATGCTAGTTTAATTGTGTAACTAGTCTGGTCATCTAGTGCATTCAGAAACATTGATACAAAAAATGGGTTTTCTGTATCTTTCATTTCCATTCGTGCATCATCAGACCATACTTTTTGAAATCTTCTAGCAAAATCTGACACAGATTCTTCCTGTTTTCTTTTACACATAAAAATTAGTGTCATGTCCTTGTTTTGTGTAGCCTGTGTCTTCAAATATTCACTCAATTCCTTGATATGATCTTGTTTGTGTGTTTTACTCAACCACGGATATTTCTTTTCTAACTCTACTTCTCTTTCAATTGGTCCGTCGTTTTCTTCATGTATTGTGATACATGCCTGTATCAGTGTTTCCAGACTTGTGTGTGGCATCAGTGTTGACAGAATGTATCGAATGTCTCTGCCAGAAAGAGATCCATGCATGATTAGTGTATTATACCAATTAATGAAGGAGTTTTTGATTTAGAAATCGGGGAAGGAGCATCTTCAATTATTTTAGAAACTTCACCTAAAGACAATGGTTTTGAAAGTACTTTTTCATCATACAAAATAAGCGGTGCTTGTAGTTGCTGTGCGTCTGCCTCGGTGTCCTCGTCTGCTTCTTGCCTTTGATATTTAGTCAATGTATCCAAAATGTCTTGTGCCTCTTCGTCTGTAATAGCATTCATTATTTTGTCTTTTGTACCATGATCGAAATTAGCAGATATGTCTATCTCTTTGCCCGTTTGTTTTTCTACCCTTTTCATACATTTTCCCCAAATTGAGACAACATATCTACAGATGTTAGCAACATCCATATCAGGGTCTTT
>BJKM01000015.1:2706024-2856600 GCA_015082035.1 Chaenogobius annularis
GAACAGACATTTTCCCATGTCAAATATACTTCTACCATATAATGTAAGTTCCAATTTGGGTCAGACACTTTTTTCATCTATTACGAATGCTTTTACTATGTCCAACTTCTCCGTTGAAACTACCCTCTGAGGTACTGGTTGTCTGACCACTTTGACAAGTTCGTTCAGATACGTTTGTACATAATAAATTCCTAATTTTTTTTGCATCCATTCCTAGGATCAAAAAGTTTGTTGATTTATTTGAAATCACTATCAATTTTGGATTTGCCTTAAGTAATTCTTTGACTTTTGTCTCTAGCTTGGGTAGATCAGCTCTGTTTATATTTTTCCACATTTTTTGGTAATCTTATCGACGCAATGCTTTGTCCGCACCCATATTAATTTCACACACTTCACAACAGTCACATGCGGGGGAACAGAAAGAAAATTGCAACAAGATTCCTGTATTCTGCTATTTTGTTCTAAACAAAAATATGTGTTCATTTGCAAGTGACAGTAAACTTCCATACCATTTTAAAGAGTTGAATGTACCACTCAAATCATATCAATATTTTACTATCCTTTAAATCTCTATTATCCCATTTGTTTATCTTCTGCGATATTCGTCGGTATCTCCACCGAAACGCCTACATTTATTTTTTATTTTATTTTATTATTATTTTGTATTATTTCGTGCACTTATTTTTTCACTTTTTTTGCTATCGCAGGTATTAACTCGGTAACCCCCCGAACGCCTGTCCATTGCTTATGGGTTTCACTGTTCCTTTATGCGCGCATTCAACTTTAGGATATAGTACGGTTTCTTTAAAGCACGACCCGGTCGTCTTTTATCACGTCTCTATTTTTGTTTTCACGTCTCTATTTTGTTTTCACGTCTCTATTTTATTTTACGTCTCTTTTGTTTTACGTCTCTTTTGTTTTACGTCTCTTTTGTTTTACGGCCGATTTTTGTTTTACGTACGATTTTGTTTTTAATTTTGCTGCAGCAACTTTTTACGTACGATTTTAAGCGACCCCGTCGTCTGTCGTCACGTCTCTATTTTATATCTCTGTTTTACTCTTGACGTCTCTATTTTATATCTCTGTTTTACTCTTAACGTTTCTATTTTAATATCTCTGTTTTACTCTTGACGTCTCTATTTTATTTTTAAAAGGCTCTTCACCTTATTTTTCACACACACACACCAGTCTGGCTGCGTTGTGTTTTAACCCTTGATCGATATGGTTAGAGTGGTGTCACTCTGCGCTACAGACATGTTCCTATCATCACATTGCAAATGTCAAATTACACCCATTTAAGATTCAATTTCAACTTTTAACAGATAAGTATTTAAAAAAACACTTACCTGTTTTGTCGAAATCCCACTTCTGACACCAAATTGTAGGTGGGTGTAATCTGAGGCCGATAATAAAACTAGTACAGATATAGAGGAATCAAGTTTATTGGATTGGTACCAAGGTATAGGAAATGCAGGAACAGAAGAGAGGGAACAGAATAGAATTGATGCAACCCAAGGGAGAGAAGACCCCGTTCACGTGTGTCTCTGGGGTTTTTATCTCATTCCGGTCCACACCAGACTTCCCCATAAGGTCATAACCTCTAGCTTCGTTCAAGTCTGACTGACAACAGCACATGTGAGTTTAACTTAGATCTGCATATCTCAGGCACATGTCTAGACTTTACATACTTACATCTATGTACACAAGTTTTACAGTTATGTTTAAAGTTGTAGTGCAGAAAGTGACAGTGCAGTGAGTGGTTGAATATTGCAGTTAAAGTGACAGGTGTTTTGAAGTGTTCATGAGTCCAACAGCAGAGGGAAAGAAACTATTCTTGTGGCGGGACGTTCTGGTCCGGATGGACCGTAGCCTCCTGCCTGAGGGGAGTGGTTCAAATTAGGGCTGCAGCTATCGATTATTTTAGTAATCGAGTAATCTATCGATTCTTTTCTTCGATTAATCGAGTAATCGGTTAATTTTTTGGTACATTCAGTAAACCATTTAAACACATATTAAATCATTTTTTTTAGATAAACGTTATAGCTCATAGTAATAAACAAATACAAAATAAGGAATTTCTGCTTAAAATAACACATTTTATTCTTAATTTCATATGAATTTGTCCCCAAAACAGCAACATTTCACTTCAGTCCAAACTGTTCTGTTTGTATAGAAAGAATATATATAAATGACTTTATTAACTTGTCATAGATTGTAAACAGTTACAGTGGCTCTGTCACATCACTTAAAATAAGACATTTGTTAAACGTTATGTTGGGTGGGACCGGTGGTCCTGGCGTTTTGAGCATTTTGCGTTTTGGCCGTTTTGGCTCGTGTGCCGGTCACTTTGGCCTCCGCGTCTCGGACTTTCTGTTTCACAACAGATTATTCTAACATAACCGCGGCCCTCCGTGCTGTTTCCATGTGCATTGGCTGTTTAAAAGTATGACTGTGACTGGGAAGCAGAGTTGTTGAGTGGGGGAGCGCGGGGGGCCACGGGGGCGTGTCGAAGGCGCGGGGGCTGGGGTGGGCGGAGCTAGATGCGGTGTTTAGCGTTGCAGCTCGGGATTCTTATAATAGATCCATGGCTCTTTCACTCATCAAAACTCTTCCCAGTCGCACTCGTGAGTTTAAAACGCGCCGCTCTCTTCCTGTTGCGACTTCGTCAGAGCGGAACAAGCTCCGTGTGAAACAAAAGCGCCACAAGTTGTTCCGCGCGCCACAGATTCACGTGTTTTTGATTAAATATGTAAATTAAACGAATCATCGAAGCAATATAATAATAATCGAAGCTTTTTTGTAATCGAATTATTCGATTTATTCGAGTAATCGTTGCAGCTCTAGTTCAAATAGACCATGTCCAGGGTGAGAAGGGTCAGCTGTGATCCGACCTGCTCGTCCCAGAGCCCTGGAGACGTACAGGTCCTGAAGAGATGGAAGTCTGCAGCCGATCACCTTCTCAGCAGAACGCACAATGCGCTGTAGTCTCTGTTTGTCCCTGGCTGTTGCTCCAGCGTACCACACGGTGATGGAGGAGGTGAGGATGGACTCAATGATGGCCGTGTAGAACTGCACCATCATCTGCACTGGCAGCTTGGCTTTCCTCAGCTGCCGCAGAAAGTACATCCTCTGCTGGGCCTTCTTGATGAGGGAGCTGATGGAGGGCTCCCACTTGAGGTCCTGGGTGATGGTGGTGCCCAGGAAGCGGAAGGAGTCCACGGTGGTGATGGGGGAGTCTGTCATGATGAGGGGGGGCTGTGGCTTTTCCTGAAGTCCACGATCATCTCCACGATCATCTCCACTGTCTTCTGGGCGTTGAACTCCAGATTGTTACCGCTGCTGCATCAGGACACCAGCCGGTCCACCTCTCTCCTGTAGACAGACTCATCCCCGTCCGAGATGAGCCCGATGAGGTTGGTATCGTCCGCAAACTTGATGAGTTTTACGGAGTCGTGGCTGGAGGTGCAGCAGTTTTGTGTACAGGGAGAAGAGCAGAGGGGAAAGTACACAGCCCTGAGGAGCTCCGGTGCTGATGGTCCGAGTGTCTGAGACATTCTTCCCCAGCCGCACGCACTGCCTCCGATCCGTCAGGAAGTCAGTGATCCACCTGCAGGTGGAGTCAGGCACGTTGAGCTGGGAGAGCTTGTCCTGGAGCAGAGCAGGGAGGATGGTGTTGAAAGCAGAGCTGAAGTCCACAAACAGGATCCTGGCGTAGGTTCCCGGGGAGTCCAGATGCTGCAGGATGAAGTGGAGTGCCAGGTTGATGGTGTCGTCTACAGACCTGTAGGCGAACTGCAGGGGGTCCAGCAGGGAGGAGGTGAAGGACTTGAGGTGGGGCAGGACCAGGCGTTCAAATGACTTCATGACTACAGACGTCAGCGCCACAGGCCTGGTAGTCATTAAGTCCAGTGATCCGGGGCTTCTTGGGGACAGGGACAATGATGGCAGACTTGAAGCAGGCTGGGACATGGCATGACCCCAGGGAGGTGTTAAAAATGTCTGTGAAGACGGGGGTTAACTCTCCTGCGCAATGTCTTAATGTAGCGGCAGAGACGCCGTATGGTCCTGCAGCTTTTCGGGGGTTGGATTTCCGAAATATCCTGTGAACATCCTGTTCCTGAACTGAGAGGGTGGTGGGGGAGGTGGGGGTGACCAGGTTTGGGTTGGCGGATGTGGCCACCGTGGGGGAGGGGATGGTCACATCAAACCTGGAGTAGAAGGTGTTAAGTTGCTCAGCAAGTTTTCGATTGTCTGCAGCAGGGGGGGCTCGGGGCTTGTGGTTGGTGAGGAGCCGGAGCCTCCTCCACACGGAGGCGGGGTTGTTGTCAGAGAACTGCTGCTTCAGACGCGTATTGTACTGTGATCTCGCTCGAGAAACCTCTTTGCTAAATCCATACTTTTCGTCTTTGTAGCGCCTCCTTCTGCTGTCTTAACTGCCTCAGTTTTGGAGTGAACCAGGGTTTGTCATTGTTGAAAGTGACTTTGGTTTGTGTTGGTATGATGCTGTCCTCACAGAATCGAATGTATGATGTCACAGTGTCCGTGTACTCATCCAAACTATCTGTGGCGTCATTGATAGTCATTGAGGCACGTCGGCTTGGAGTGCTTCGGCACTGGCAAGATGGATGTAGTTTTGAAGCTGCTTGGGCGAGGAACAGGTTGAAAATGTCCGTGAAGATCCCAGTGAGCTGTTCCGCACATGCCCTAAGCACACGTCCAGGAACGCCGTCAGGTCCAGCAGCCTTGCGTGCGTTGATCCGGCTCAGAGCTGTGTAGACAACCGTGGAGGATAGCGTGGTTGTCTGGTGGTCTGCTGGGAGTGTTGTCTTGGTGGCGGTGTCTCTGTTTTCCCTCTCGAAGCGAGCATAGAAGTGGTTAAGCTCGTTCAGGAAGGAGATATCTGTGGCTGTGGGCGTGAGGTTGCTGGGTTTGTAGTAGTCGGTGATGGCCTGGATGCCCTGCCACATGCGTCTGGGGTCGGAGTTGGAGAAGTGACCCTCTATTTTTTGCTTGTAGCAGTTCTTGGCCTTCTTGATGCCCTTCCTCAGGTTAGTCCTGGATGTGCTGTAGGCCTGCGCATCCCCTGATCTGAAGGCCGTGTTATGGGCCTTAAGTAGAAGACGCACCTCCTTGCTCATTCATGGCTTCTGGTTGGGGTATGTGGTGATCTGCTTCTCTGTCGTGATGCCATTGATGGTGGTGGTGATGTAGTCCATTACAGAGGAAGCATAAATGTTAATATCTGTGTGTGAGCCACATGTGGCCTGAGAAGCAAACAAACTCCAGTCCATGTGTTGAAACTTGTCCTGGAGTACAGAGTCTGCCCCCGCTGGTCACACCTTGATGGTCCTCAGTGATGGCTTCACACAGTTGATGAGGGGTAAGTATTTGGGGGTGAGGAACAAAGAGAGGTGATCTGACTGTCCGAGGTGGGGGGGTCGCGGTGTAGGCAGCAGCCATGTTAGTGTAAACATGATCCAAAGTTTTGTTCCCTTTCGAGTGGCAGGAAACATGCTGGTGGAATTTGGGGAGCACTGTAAGTTGGAATGATTAAAATCCCCCGCAACAATAAAGGCAGTCTCCGGGTGGTTAGTTTGTTGTTTACTAATGGCTGCATGAAGTTCCTTCATTGCTAGCTTAGCATTAGCATCTGGCGGAATATAAGCATCGGTGATGATGGTGGACGTAAACTCCCGTGGCAGATATAGAAAGGTCTACACTTAACCATGATGAACTCTAGGTTAGCTGAGCAGTGACTTCCAAGAGTAACAGAGTCCGTACACCAAGCCTTGTTGACATAAATGCACAGTCCTCCCCCCTTCCCGGAGTCTTCCGCTGATCTATCCGCGCGGTGTGTGTAGCGTCCGGCTAGCTCGATAGCACCGTCCGGTACGCCTCCATGTAGCCATGTTTCGGTGAAAACCGTGATGTTGCAGTGCAGAAGTCTCTTGTTGTTGGTGAAGCGGAGTCGTATCTCGTCCATTATGTTCACCAGAGATCTTACATTAGCGAGGAAGATGCTGGGCAGACAGAGCCTGTGTGGTGTTAACCTTAGCTTAGCTCTCAGTCCTCCGCGCTTCCCCCGCCTTTGTTTACGATCTCGGCGCCGTCTTCGGTCACTTCCGCCCGGCCGCGCAGAGAGCGGTGTTCTGGAGATCTCATCAGGGATGAGTGGCGGATCGGTGATAAAAGTGAATCCTCTGATCGCAATATGTTTGCAATATATGCAAAAATTTTTTAACGATACCTGTTTTTCAAAACCGCTTCCTGAACAGTTCTTTTTTCAGTGCCTGCATTTTTTAAAATGTAAATTAATGGCCACAATTTTGTACAAATGTATTTCAAAACATACTTATACAACGTCTCTTAAATTAAGTTCTAACTCATAAACCAATGGACAAACAGAAGCAAAATGAATTAAAACTGCAGTGATAAAGGGCTCTTGCAATTCTTGTGACTGGGGAAGGACATGCTTCAGTGGGAGGGTTGCTCACCAACCCTGACTTTACATGTGTCACATTGGAGATAATTATTTTCATCCCATTATAGCTTAGCAGGGGGCACTAGAGAGCCCTTTTTAAATATTGAACTGTATTTCCCACATAATTATATCAAGGTCATCAAGATACGCAAATGTTACACTGGGACCAGCAAAATCCAACGAAGTTTGCCAAAAAAAAGGATTTGTGTGTTTTCAAAAGGATCTCTTTATGACCACACCCTGAGACTTATGCAAATTATTTTAACATCGTATTATCCCAGATATGTCTTGATGATGCTTCCTCAGTTTGTTGACCATCGGATAAAAACTTTAGGACAAGTTCATTAAAATACGGGGACAGGATTTTGGTGTCAAGTTTGAACCAAAAGGGCCGACGCCCTGTGCAGTTTTTCCATCATAAATGTTTTGCTTATCTCAAGATGCTCTGTATCTGCCAAATTTCAGCTGTCTACGATGGAAAAAATAGGCTCCGTCCCTCAATTAGCGTGATGTAGTTTGATTAACAACAGGCATAAACTTTTTTTTAATTGAAGGATTCAAATGATGATTGAATTTGGTCCTGTTTGATTAAAATTGCAGTACTCGGCCTCATATTTTAAAAATGGTTCTTTCAGCTTGGTTCCAGGCTAATAATTTGGAAAATGTTGATCCATTCTCATAGCATCTTTTAGGGGTGTACCGATATATCGGCCCAGCATCAGTATCGTCCAATATTCACGTCATTGAGTAATATACCGACATCAGTGCACGACGGTTACGCTCCGGTAATGAAAGGGGTTACCCTGCCGTCCCTTCAGAAACAGGAAGAAAACAACAGCTTCGTTGACAGAGGCTTTCTGCAGCAAAATTTAAAACAGAAGAAACTTTAATCCAGTCTTTATTCTGAGCAAAATACCCAGAAACGACAGTTACAGACTTTTACAAGCTCTAAAAAAGTTTTAGAGAAAACTTCCCATAAAATATAAGCACAACAAATTCACTCACAAACGATTTGACTAGTTTTCCTCCTAAACAATCAGTTTATGCATATCCAAATACAGTGGTATGAAAAAGTTATGGCACCCCTGATCATTTTCAAGATTTTTCTTTATGTATCATTGGTTGTTTGGAACAGCAATTTAAATAAAATATATCATATAGCAGACAAACACAGTGATATTTAAGAAGAGAACTGAAGTTTATAGGATTTACAAAAAGTGTGCAATAATCACTTACAAATATTACAAAAGTAGGCAGGTGCATAAATTTGGGCACCCTTGTTGTTTTATTGATTTGAATACCTTTCGCACTAATGATTGGAACACAAAATTTGTTTGGTAAGCTCATTGACCCTTGACCTACATACACGTGTGAAGCCAATCATGGGAAAGGGTATTTAAGGTGGCCAGTTCCAATTTGTTCTACCCCTTGCATCTTCTCTGAAGACTGGCAACATGGGGAGCCTCAAGACAACTGTCAAATGACCTGAAAACAAAGATTGTTCAACAACATGGTTTAGGGGAAGGATACAGATTTCAACTGTCAGTTTCCACTGTGAGGAACATAGTGAGGAAATGGAAGACCACAGGCACAGTTCTAGTAAAGGCTCGTAGTGGCAGGCCAAGAAAAATCTCAGATAAGCAGAGGCGAAAGATGTTTGAACAGTCAAACTCAACCCACAGACCAGTTCCAAAGACCTGCAACATGATCTTGCTGCAGATGGTGTCACTGTGCATCGTTTAACTATTCAGCGTACTTTACACAAGGAGATGCTGTATGGGAGAGTAATGCGGCAGAAGCCTTTTCTGCGTCCATGCCACAAAAAGAGTCGCTTGAGGTATGCTAAAGCACATTTGGACAAGCCATCTTAATTGTGGAATAAGGTGCTGTGGACTGATGAAACTAGTGAGTTATTTGGACATAACAAGGGGCTATGAATGGCGGAAGAAGAACACAGCATTCCAAGACAAACACTTGCTACCCACAGTTAAATTTGGTGGTGGTTCCATCATGCTGTGGGCCTGTGTGGCCAGTACAGGTACTGGCAATCCGTATCAGCAAATTCTTGCGAACAATGTTCACGAATCGGTGACAAAGTTGAAGTTGCGCCGGGGCTGGATACTTCAAAAAGACAACGACCCTAAACACCGCTCAAATTCTACCAAAGCATTCATGCAGAGGAACAAGTACAACGTTCTGGAATGGCCAACTCAGTCCCCAGACCTGAATATCATTGAAAATCTGTTGTCTGCTCGGAAACCATCAAACCTGACTGAACTGAAGATGTGTTGAAGAATGGTCAAAAATACCTTCAACCAGAATCCAGACCCTCATTGGAAGCTAAAAGGAGAATCTACTAAATATTGATGTCATTTTTCTGTTGGGGTGCCCAAATTTATGCATCTGCTCACTTTTGTTGAAGTAATAATTGCACACTTTCTGTAAATTCTATAAACTTCATTTCACTTCTTAAATATCACTGTTTGTCTGCCATATTATATATTTAATTGAAATTGCTGTTCCGAACAACCAATGCTACATAAAGGAAACTCTTGAAAATGATCAGGGGTGCCCAAACTTTTTCATACCACTGTAACTTCAGTATGAGAGGTTCAAATATGGGTATTATGTGTTCTAAGTGGTTCTACGCATTTTAAAATAAATTTGAGCCATTAAGAATAAAATGTAATTCATAGCTAGTAGGGCTGCAGCTATCGATTATTTTAGTAATCGAGTAATCTATCGATTCTTTTCTTCGATTAATCGAGTAATCGGTTAATTTTTTGGTACATTCAGTAAACCATTTAAACACATATTAAATATAAATCATTTTTTTTTAGATAAACGTTATAGCTCATAGTAATAAACAAATACAAAATAAGGAATTTCTGCTTAAAATAACACATTTTATTCTTAATTTCATATGAATTTGTCCCCAAAACAGCAACATTTCACTTCAGTCCAAACTGTTCTGTTTGTATATAAAGAATATATAAAGGACTTAATTAACTTGTCATAGACTGTAAACAGTTACAGTAGCTTTGTCACATCACTTAAAATAAGACATTTGTTTAAATGTTATGTTGGGTGGGACCGGTGGTCCTGGCGTTTTGAGCATTTTGCGCATTTTGCGTTATGGCCGTTTTGGCTCGTGTGCCGGTCACTTTGGCCTCCGCGTCTCGGACTTTCTGTTTCACAACAGATTATTATAACATAACCGCGGTCCTCCGTGCTGTTTCCATGTGCATTGGCTGTTTAAAAGTACGACTGTGACTGGGAAGCAGAGTTGTTGAGTGGGGAGCGCGGGGAGCGCGCGGGGAGCGCGGGGAGCGCGGGGTCCGCAGGTGGCGTGTCGAAGGCGCGGGGGCTGGGGTGGGCGGAGCTAGATGCGGTGTTTAGAGTTGCAGCTCGGGATTATTACAATAGCTTCATGGCTCTTTCACTCATCAAAACTCTTCCCAGTCGCACTCGTGAGTTTCAAACACGGCGCTCACTTCCTGTTGCGCCTTCGTCAGAGCGGAACAAGCTCTGTGTGAAACAAAAGCGCCACAAGTCGTTCCGTGCGCTCCGCGCGCCACAGATTCACGTGTTTTTGATTAAATATGTAAATTAAACGAATCATCGAAGCAATATAATAATAATCAAAGCTTTTTTGTAATCGAATTATTCGATTTATTCGAGTAATTGTTGCAGCTCTAATAGCTAGTATATTTCTTTAATAATAATAATTATAATAATTATATAAATTATTATTATTATTATTATTATTAATAAAAAAAAAAGTAACCATAACAACCTTGAGAAAAATATCGGCCGAAAAGTGGTTATCGGCCAAAGCACATAACATTAGTTGCGGCATCGGCACGAAGAGCATTTTATTAATTATTTATTTCTTGTGATGTCAGGTAGGGCTGCAAGCTATCGATATTATTTTAGTAATCGAGTAATCTATCGATTATTTACTTCGATTAATCGAGTAATCGGATAAGTATTTTATTTTTCAAGAAACGGCCAATAAAGCCATAAACATTACTCAAATCACTTATCACATTTATTAACAATTGCACAACCATTCTACATTGCACTGGAACTTCCCATGAGGATTTGAAAAAATAAAATGCATGAGGTTTTACAATAAATTGGGGTACTAATATAAAATACAATTATACTGACCAGTTGTCATATAATATATAACAAATATAAATAATGAAGCATATCAGTATAGTACACTGACAGTTAAATACTTTTCCCAAATGTCAAAGAAAACTCAGGGTTCATCCAAAAATAAACGTTAAGGCTGAAAGCAACAGCTGCCTTTGAAAGTGCATTTGTGTGTGTGCGTAAACATTTAAGGACAATGAAATTCAATTTTTCTGTTTTGATACAACATTTAAGTGAGACATGTCACTGTTGCAGTGCAGAAATGTGAGCATGTCAACATGCTCTGAACTCAAACTTGCCCTGCGCTTTGACACTATGTTACCTGCAGCAGAAAATAAAGCACTCTGATGGTGTGGACGTGGCTGGAATGCATAGAAAAGATTTTGCTAGTGTTGACAGAGTTGGATAACGCATTTCATTTGTTTTCCACCATGCAAGTGGATTCTCCTTCTTGGATAAGAGGGTGCTCACCAAAATACATCAGTGTTTCTCTTTGCACTAACTGAGTAACCTGTTCGTCTGCATCTTCTTCATCACTTACATACTGGATTCAGAGGATGATCCCAGTACCTTATCCAGAAAGGATGTTTGTTTTGTTTGATGACACAGGGTTATTTGGAGCACTACTTTCTGTATTTTGATTTTTCAGCATGTGTTGTTTTTTTGTATCAAGTGCCGTTGTTTGTACTGTGCTTTGTAATTTGACTGAATCCTCTGAAGATAAAAACTTCAGTCTCCTGAATCAGGGAGGCAAGAGCAGCAGCAAGTGATCTGAGTTGAAAGCAAACATTTCTTTCCATCTTTTTTCTATTTCCTCAGTCATCTGAGTTTGAGAAGCTTGGACAGAGGGGTTTCAAATGCTGAACCCTCTGTGTTTTTTTAAGGTTTTGAACAAGTTGTGGAAGAGCAGACCGAGTGACATATTGTTGGCCACTTAGAAAAACAGTTGCAACTCTCAAATGGGGCAGCAAGGGCATTGTTCAGCTCCTCCATCAAAATTCCATTGGTCAGGCTTGAGGTCCAAGGTGGTGGTGCCTCTTGGAGTCACTGTTGGGTTGGAGAGGGCAGCAGTCTCGGGCCATCTTTGTTCTAGGAGCCTGGACAGCATGTAGAAGGTACTGTTCCACCAAGTACTGACATCCTGGATCAGCATGTGCTGTGGTGTACCCACTTGAAGCTGCTTCTCCTTGAGCTTGGTGCAGGCAAGTTCACTTTTCTTAAAGTGTTCGACTAGACTCCTAGCAGCAGACACACACTTTGAAACAGTAGGGTTGTTTTTTGAGGGAATTTTGTACAACAAAATTTTAAAGTATGTGCTGAACATCTCACAGATGTCCACCCATGTTTTTCCCTCAAAAGCTTAGTTTGCTGCAACCACACTTTCATGGCACCGTTATCATGCACAACTGCTTTCACTTTTTCAAGGGAATGATGAAAGTTTTAAAGAACATCTTGAAGCCATTCTGCAATATTTGCAGCTGTGTGTCTGTCCTCCAGGGGAAGCGTGGCCAAAATGAAGGACTGCATTTCCCAATTGTCCCCCACCCAGTGACAGGTCACACCCATGAACGCTTCTACAGCTACACTTGTCCAAATGTCAGTAGTGGAGTGCAACTGAGACACATTTTGGAATAGCATCAATCAGCTTGCGCTTGATTTCTTTGTACTATCCTCCATTTTCTTGGTAAAATAGGTCCTGGATGGCAGTTCATATCGAGGACTAAACTTTGAAATCATTTCCTTGAAGCCTTTGCCTTCAACCATTGATAATGGGCGCATGTCAGTCACTAACATGTTCAGAATGCTGTCTCTGAACTCTGCTGCGTTGAACATGATGGGGCCATTCTCAGGAAGTTGTCCATACGGGGCTGGGGTGTACTAAAATGGAAGGATAAATGTTTATTATAATTTGGTAATAATGCCAGATTATATGGCCTACACGTTATATAGATGTGACGACTAATTATTTTCAAAAGTATTCATTCACATTAACATATTCTTCAATACAATATACAATCTAGTCATACTATTTACGATCAATTTCAATTTAATTAAGTTGCATTTGACATACAGACTTGAAAGATTCGTACTGTTAACACGAACAAGTTGTTGCCAAACGACAGCGCTAACACAGATAACGAGCCATTTCTCACGCTAAATAACAACACGTGTTTGAAAAACAGCACGGTTTTAAGACATGCAAGTCTAACGCTAAGCTTAACTTACCTCGGAGGGTGTCTTTTGCAAAATATGTAGGGTGTTTTCTTTTTCATGTGCTGGATCATTGATGTTGTGCTGTTATGGAAAGAAGCAACTTCACTGTGTTGTCGACTTTTTTTTAAATCTAAAATGGTCCCATACTTTAGACAAATCTGTGTCTTTTAGTCCTTTGCCCCCCATGTTTCCGTTCTTTGGTCGTTGTCCGTACTTTTCTTTGTTCAACCCGGTTTCGCACATTTCAACATCGTCACTGGACTACAGCGGCATCTCACACACGCTACAGGTAACGCTTTTGTTAACGTGCAGCGGACCGAACGCGGAAACATTGCTCCGCAACTACAAAAGTTCCGGGTTGAACATAACCGCGCGTAGTAAAACGGAAATAAAACGAATCATCGAAGCAGATTAAAAAGAATCGATGCATTTTTGTAATCGAATTATTCGAATTATTCGAGGAATCGTTTCAGCCCTAATGTCAGGTCATTTTTCCTCTTATTTGTTTGGTACAGAAGCTGTTTGTGCTACAGGAAATCAAATATTAACGTAGATTTTTTTTCAGGTGTTTATTTACAGTAATAACAGAAACATTATTTTAAAATCAAACAATGTGATTTACAGATTTTTGTTTAAGATTCCGTCCCTTGCAGTGGAAATGGACCTACAATAAACATTTCAGACCCCTCCATAATTTCTATGCTGGAGAACTTGCAAAATCGCAGGATGTTCAATGTTCACTTTTAAACGAAGGGTCATTAAGCAGGCTGAGATTGAACCTCCAAATGTTGTGTTTTCGTCTTTTCTCCAAGTCTACAGTAATGTGGATAGGAGCATGATCACTTGTGTCTATTGTGCCAATATCTGCCCCAGATGATTTTTCACCTGTGTGTTATTGTGTGTGGATTAGAAAAATTGGTGTACTGGCTTGCACTGGGGTTCATCTCCGTCCAGATGTTAGTCAGTCATATTCTTCATTAATTGAATTTGTTGTTTATGGCTCCTCCAGCGCCTCTTGAATTTGACATCTCTAATTTAGGTTGAATGTGAAGATTCCAATCACTGCCGCAGATTAGGGTTCCCTCAGAGTGGTTTACAATCAGGTCCAGTATATACCATATGTATGAAAGGTGATCACTCCCTGATGGAGCATAAACATTCAATAGAGCAAAAACCTTTCCATTAGTAGTTCATTTCGCCAGTACATATCTGTCGTCTTTGTCTTAACGTTCAAAACTTTGTTCAAAAGCTATTCAATTTTAATTCAATATTACAACTCCCCTTCTCTGTTTGCCTCTGTATGACGGATAGTAGGATTTTTTAATAGCAAGTTTTTTTATGTTCAGTGGCGCTCAAATGTGTTTCTTAAAATATAATGTCTATTCTTTCTTTTTTCATTTTTGTTAAAATTTGTTATCGTTTGATTGGGTTCAGTATGCTGTTCAAATTAAAGGATGCTACTTGTAACACTTCTGATGCCATTGGATTGACTGTATTGATCTTGCAGTTGATAATTTTGTTATATTTTTAAACTTTCTGGTCAAACACAAGAACCACAAGAACACAAAACGGATGAAAAGAAGAAAAATAGAAAACAAAAGGGTTCATGCTGTAAACGAAACCTGATCATGATTATGATCGCTTTTCACTTTTAATTTCATTCATCGTACGAGCCAGTTGGTGTAAGATGATCTCTCCTCCTCCTTTTGACAAGGGCGAGCTTGGTAACCCTTCTTCAGGGACAACGCTTTTTTTAGGGCTGTCCCCAGTCTGTTAGCCTAGTTAGCTTTGTGAGGTGGCTGTATGTCCGTCCATCTCGTGCGGGCTCTGGTGATCCCCACTGGAGACTGGATTCGACCAGCCCCCCCCCCCTCTGGTGCTATGCTAGCATTTGCATTGTTAGCTTGTGGGGAAGTCGATCTTCTCCCAACGTTAAAGTCCTTCAAGAATAGATGGAAATAAGGAGCGCTGTGTGGGTACATAAATGTCCAAAAAAACGGTAATGTAATGTTCTTTAGTTTTAATTATTTAGCTTCCGAAACATCACCTCCCCTGCCTTTTCCATGTTTATCATCTTTTACAGCGTCTTGCCCCTTATTTAATGAATTTTCGTGACTTCTCGCACATGTTCAAGTTTTCCAAACTAAAAAAAAATCAAGATATATTAATACTATTTATTGCATGCAAGCTCCATTGTGTCCGTTCAAATATGGAAGATTTGCAATTTTGTTAAAAATCAACCATGGCCATCCCCAGCCGTCTATTTAAAATCGACTTGATAATCTTTCATTGCACGTTCGTTTTGCACATATTGACTAAGTTTGAAGTGTTAACTTTTGGAGGAGATGTATACAAATTATGTTTTATGTATATATATAATTCCCTCTTTTGATCCAATATGGCCGACTTCCTGTAGGGTTTAGGGCATAATATGATTCTGTACATGTCTTGACATAACCTTTTTTTTATGGCAACTTTCATCTGTGTATGTTGACATTTTTTCCAGTCAGCCTCGACTGTGCCATGGGCTCTCCCGTCCCTCCCTTTGTAGTCAACGTGTATATGGAGCAGTTTGAGAAGAAAGCATCCTTTTCAGGCACTCTAAGTCTTTTGTACTGTTAAATGGATGACATATTTGTGACACTCAAGAAACAAGAGCAATGCAGTGCACCCGAAAATTTACAAGGGAAGACGCTAAGGAGAACTGCTTGGCCTTTGTTGATTGTTACACTATCAAAGGAGAGAACAAAAGTTACATGTGTAACTACGGTTCTATGAATCCTTGATGGCCGCACTGAACGATCATCTTTTGTGCATGCGCAGGTCGAGAATCTAATGACAACATCACCTGTGACCTCTCTGTGACCCACGTGAGTCTATATAGTCATGTGACACTGAGAGCTCAGTCCCTTTTTCTTTTCGCAAGCAACGCGGATTCTGAGGGACTGATCACTCTGGCGGTAACTTTTGTTCTATTTCTTCCCTTCTGACCGCCAGAGGCAGTGCATTAAGCACTGGATGACACATAACAATGTCCCGAAGGATATTTTTGCTTTATATAATCCCTCTGGGAAAGATCATTATCTGTTCGCGGACAAAATTCAGCTATATTGCTCTTTTCAGCCTTCTGAGATCCAGAAGCTGAACTCCTTTGTCAGTTGTTTATTGCAAAAAAAACAATGGCCGATCCTTCCAGGCCGTTAAGCCCAGATTCTGGAATGATCTTCCACTCTCCCTGCGGTCACTGGATTCTGTTATTGCTTTTAAGGGTCAGCTCAAAACCTTTCTATTCAGTCAGGCCTTTTAATTACAGTTGGTTTAGGGCCTTTTTTATTGTATATTGTTGTATGTGTATTGCTCACTGTAATTTTTGTATTTTATTTTTTTCTGTGTTTTTGTGAAGCACTTTGTGACTTCTGTCTGTGAAATGTGCTGTACAAAACTAATTAACTAAATCATCTATGGAACAGCCTGCCGGTTGACCTCAGTGCCGCAGAGAACATTCCCGGTTTCAAGAGCAGGCTCAAGACCCACTTCTTTAGCTTATCTTTGTCTATCTATTACTTCTAATTTGTATTTATTTTATCCACTCATGTTAGGCTCATTATTTTATATGTAATTATGTTCTAGTTTTATTACATTTATTTATTAAATTTTGTTTATTTTATCACTTATTTTAATAATTGTCCTATCCATTTTAAAATAGTCAGTGTTTCCTCTGAACGAACCCTCCGGGAGTGGTGGCCGGCTGTGGCTGCTGGGCCCTGACTTGTGGGCTCTGATGGAGGTTTGGTGTCTCATCTCTCCTCTAGGCCCTGTGTCAGTGACCTGTGGCTTTAGGCTGGCCTCTGCTCCTGGAGCAGATTGCTCTTCTGATGGTGCTTCCTCAACTGGTTTATCTGTATTCAGCCTTATGTATTTTAGAGTGAATGTGTTGTGTTGTGCGTATGCCCTTGTCCGTGTGTGTGTGTGTGTGTATGAATGCTTCTGCATGTGACTGTGTGGGTTGTGCTGTTGTGGGGTGGTTGGGTGGGATGTGGGCATTTAGGCATTTTTAATGCGCTGTAAAGCACGTTGTGTTGCATTCTTGTATGAAAACCGCTCAATAAAGTTTTATTGATTGATGATAAAAGGGTTGTGTGTGTGTGTGTGTTAGGGTCGTGCAGGGCGCAATCGTGCGCACAATGTGCGTGGTTTGTTTGTGCTGTGTTTGCTCATCGACACAGATATTTAAAAACAAGAAACCTCAAGTTGGCACTGAAATAACTTTCTTTTCAGTCGCAGTACTTCCCTGACCTTTTGGTCTGTTCCTACTTGGAACTGAGTTATGGTACCCAGCCCTAAACACAAAGATATCGCAACATATTTGTAGGGCTGCAACAATTACTCGAGTAAATCGAGTAATTCCACAAAAAAAGCTTTGATTTATTATTTTATTGCCTTGATGAATTGTTTAATTTTCATATTTAATTAAAAACATGTGAATGCACGGAATGACTTGTGGCGCTTTGTTTCCCACGGACCTTGTTCCGCTGTAATTAAAGCAAAACGGAGAGAGAGCGGTGCGTTCTAAACGCACAAGTGTGACTGGGAAGAGTTTTGTTGTCTGAAAGAGCACGGTGTTTTGAGCTGTAACTCTGTAACTGGTACTAGCTCCGTGTGTCGTTTACTTTTTCCTCCGTGTCTTCACCTCGTTTCATACTCGCGGTCCTCGCGGGGACAAAACTGTATAATATGTACAAAGATATTTATCGGGTACTAAATAACGTGTGATTGACATTTGTCTAGGTGCAGTATACACTTATGACAAGTCCACGTCCAGCTGCATCGCAACCCATGCTCTGCTCCAAGACCCCTACGAGAACCAAAGGTACAGTTGTCCTTGGCATGGGGGTAAGTATATGGGAGTAAACTGGAGTGGAGTCAGGGGCCAAACTCTGTTTGGTCTAGAGGAGGGGGTTTAGAAACTGATGGAAATTATAACAACTTTAACGCTTTAAATGACGCCGTAAAAATACAACAACATTGTTAATATGATAAATATTAGAATACAAATGTAAGTACTTGGCCTTTTTAAAAAGTATATTTACAAAATAAAGTGCAATCATGTTTGAACAAAATAAACAGTATAACAGTATGAAAATATTCAACAATTAATTGGTGTAACAAACTCCAATTATCAAATACATTAACACACTCTCATGTATGTAACAATATTTTCTTTTTTTCCCCTTCTTTTATCGAAGGGTTCTATCTTAACAGAACACAAAACAATTGTATAACTAAAACAACTGATTAGCCTGAGTCTACACAAAAGAGCCAAATATCTTTTTTCCTAATGTCATTGGACCCAACAAACTCCTGGCATACACCATTAATATCCAACCTATGTAACATTTCTTTGTGGACATTACAAACTATAATGCTGTTCAGTCGCTCCTGGGCCATGGTAGCATGTAGTCAAGTTTTTAACCTTCTCAGTGCACTGAAATTCCTCTCAGCTTCACATGAAGTTACAGGCACAACCATCAAAAACCTCAAACATCTCTACTTGTCTGAAGAGGCCGTGCACCTGCACTGGTAGCTCTCTCAGAACCGCTGCTGCTTCCACACTTGAGCTAGCAGAGTAGTTTTTGCAAAAGAGGGGCAACTGTACACACAGATAACTCCTTTTTAGCGCTGGGTAGTCATCAACACAGTCACTAACTTCACCTGTCAGAAGCACATCCTCCAACTTCTTCAGGGTTTTTAGACATCCCTGGTAAAAACGGGAGCAAAATTGGACCTCAACTGCATCTAGAACTTGGAAAAAACATCATCAAATGCAGTTCCACAAAATCTGCGTGATGTAACAGCAACACTATCAACTGCTTCTATTGAATTGGCCATAGCACATGCTTTTTCATACAAGACCTGAAAGGTAGCAACACATTTCTTTGCCTTAAGTGAAGTACGGACACAATCAACAGCAGAAGGCATGCCAGAGATGGTCAGTGTTCGTCTTTGCAGCAAAGTGTTGAGACATTCAAGCTCTCTGATGACCGACGATCCAAGCATGAGGCCTAGTAGAGTCTTACTTCTGCCAAAGTGCTCATACAAACCACTAGCTGTAATAGCGCTACCAAATGAGCCTTTCCCCATCTCATAGAGGCGCTCCAAAACAAGTTCATACTGCCCTAGTACACCCAATATTGCAGTAGTCACTGGCAAATGTTCAGATGTTGCAATATTTTCAAACAGGCTTTTGAATTTACCTGACTGTCCAAAAAGGATGCCCAACTCATGCACCCATGACAAGCCGTCCCTGATTCATCTGGATGCAGAGCAACCAGCCAGGGTGATAAGATTTACGCATTGTGCACCACAGTGGACATGCAGTATAAGGCTAATGGTTGCTCCTTCCTCACAATAGACCAGGGGTGTCCAAAAGGCGGACAGCGGGCCAGATCTGGACCCCGAAGCAATTCCCATACTTAAAATATATTATTTAATTTTTTTGCGGCGCATCCACAGCACCCTGCACTGCTTGGCTGCAGCTCCACCGCTCGTCTTGGTGGGCCAGATAGCCCCGGTTCCTCTGAAACACTGTTCTGTCAAAGCACAAATGTGTGATGCTGCAGACACAGTAAATAACAGCTTCATTGATAATTTGGTGTAAATGTAACATGCGTAAGGACCCTGTGCTCTGCGTGTTGGGAAGTCTGCTTGTTAACGAGGAACATTATGTCGTGGCACCAGAGGACAAACGTGTCTTCCTGGCTTCGTCGTTGGATTGAAAGGTCTGCGTGAGTGCAAGACCACTGTGCATGATTTGCAGATTGCGTCAGGGGTCGGGTTATGAAAAGTGGACCGCGGTCTCGCCTGGGACATGTGCACTTTTGCTTTAGACGCGTCCAAATTCATAAACTAATTTCTCTGTGAATGTGTGTCTGATTGTAATAAAACACACATCATTTTACAGCTTAATGTGACTTAACGTGAATTAACTACGAGATACAGCAAAAAAGCAAGGTATAAAGCAAAACACTTGTAGTAAGATTCAAGTCAAAACTTGTGATTATTTTGTAAAATGTGATGCAGTTGAGAAGAAAAACGTTTCCACCAACAGCTGGCTACACATGAGTATGTAGTGTGTTGTTAAAACTCTTTAGCAGCTTTATCACATAATGTGTTTTAAACAATGCCTCTAATTGGAGGTATTGGACGCAGTAGGCGTTTGTAACCGGCTTTAATTACTCAAATATTGGAACATTGACTTCTGAGTTCAGCTCTTGTACCCATCGGGCGCATACTCATCTTTTTCCTCTGGCAGTATGTCTAAATCACTAAACCAAATGAACTTACCTGGTATATAGAGTTAAGGTTTTCGGCTTGAGACTCACTGTCTCCTCCTTTTCAAGATCCTGTGCCTATGACATTAAGCTATAATAACTCTTCAAGGTTTATGGCAATACATTTGCTTCACCGTGAAACTTATTAAGGCGAAATTAAGTAGGACCTTATATCAGCTCGTCTTTTCGCCATGTTTTGATATTTCTGTAATCAGGATACAAATTGCTTTAGTAATGGGGAAGTGTTTGAGTTAAACTGAAGTCCTGAATGATACTTACGAGTTGCTAGGCTATGCTGGGCTTAGCTAAATGAATAAGGGTGGTGCCGGTTCAAGAGAAACATTTTTACAGAAGTTCTGCCTCAGCGCAAAAACATTTAAACAAACGTACAGCGCCGTGAGGCGGCAGAGCACGTCATCACGTAACAATGTGTCACAACTGAAGGGGTAGATCGGTTCTCTTTAGACTTTTCAGAGTTATTTAAGAAGAGTGAGTGTGAATAGTAATCATATATATTCTGATGGATAAAGGTTGTGCCATGGGGGAGGGGACACTGTGATTTCCGTCTGTGTGTGTAACATTTCTTTCACATTTCATTTCACGCTGCTGATTTCAAAGCAGTCAGCTCTGGCCCTGTGCTTTTCTCTTTTCTTTTTGACACAAGCACACGCTTTTAAAACTTTAGTCCCTGCGACTGCACTAGATTTGCTTTTTCAGCGAGTTCTCCTGTAATCCTGTCCTTGTCCGGACTCACTTTTCACACTGGAGACTGTTTCACCATTAGCAGCGGGCTAATGCTGTAGAATTCCTCTCCCGATTCTACAACTAATAGCTGTGTCCCAGGGGCTGCAACACTGCAATTTCCCCATTGTGGAACAAATAAAGGTGATCTTCTTTTATCTTTTTCATCTTTAAACAAGCAGTGTTTTTTTTGTTTAATTGTATATTTACCTTTTGAATGTTTAGGATTAAGGAATAAATAATACTGATTCAGAAGCCCCTTTATGACAAGTTTAATAACAAGGCCAGTTATGTCGCCCTGATTGGCGTTACCGGGGCCCCACTTTGGAAACAGGCCTAGGGTGAACGCTTTATGGCGAGCGTTTGTTAGCCGGGTCTTTCCCCATGGGACCCAGCCGGACACAGCCCAAAGGAGGATACGTAAGGGGCCAGTGCAAAGGGATATGGGTGGTAGACGATTGCGGAGGCCTCAACGACCGGATCTCCAGACACAGAATTTGGCTCTGGGAACATGGACATGGATTGAGCGGTACTGACTATAGTCTGCTTCACTTCCACGCACAGTTTTGGCTCTGGAACCCATCTCCTTGTTAGGGTCTGGACGCTCCACTTCTCTGTCGTTGCCCACGGGAGAGGCGGCGGGCTGGTGTTGACTTGCTTATAGCCCCACTGCTCAGCCGCCACGTGTTGGAGTTCACTCCGGTGAACGAGAGGGTCTTGGGTCTCTACACCTATGGGTTGGGGACAGGTCTCTCACTGTTGTGTTGGCCTACGGGCCAAACAGCAGTACAGAATACCCGGCCTTCTTGGAGTCCTTGAGAGGGGTACAGTCCACCGACTGGGGACGCCGTTGTTCTACTGGGGGCCTTCAACGCCCACGTGGGCAACGACACTGACACCTGGAGAGGGGTGATTGGGAAGAACGGCCTCCTCGATCTAAACCCGAGCAGTGTCCACAGGGCTGTGTACTCTCTCCTCTGCTCTTCTCCCTGTACACAAACTGCTGTTTGCGGACGACAACACCCTCATCGGGCTCATCTCGGACGGGGATGAGTCCGTCTACAGGAGGGAGGTGGACCGGCTGGTGTCCTGGTGCAGCGGTAACAACCTGGAGTTCAATGCCCAGAAGACAGTGGAGATGATCGTGGACTTCAGGAAAGTCACAGGCCCCCCCCTCCACCATGACAGACTCTCCCATCACCACTCCTTCCGCTGCCTCGGCACCACCATCACCCAGGACCTCAAGTGGGTTCTGACTACATGTAGGGCTGCAATGCAATTATGGAGTAATAGCTAAAGAAACTAATAGTAGTAGTACCAAATAAAATAAATACATTTTAGATTGTCATAAGCGCTCTGCGTCTTGTGCACTCTTGGATAGGGTGTTGAAGGGACAGATCCAGTGCACTCCACATAAAGGTCCAGCACGTATGTGTCAGAAACGTATATTAATCGTTTAGCATGTAAATGTTTTGGCCTAGTGGTCACTGATGTGCCACTCCATGCGGTTTGGAGACCCATTTGGATACAAAGGGCAAATCACGCACAAGGTCTTAAGCTTTATTTGTAACATTTTAACCAAGAGAGTTACAAAGAGTTGCAGATTAGTAGCCTACTAAACCAAGAGTGCGGTTTACAAACGCGGGAGCGCGGTTTACAAACGCGGGAGCGCGGCTTACAAACGCGGGAGCGCGGCTTACAATGTGCCCATTTACATATTAAGTCCCAATGTCTTTTTTTTTTCCCATTGGTCTGATGTCTGTTACTATGTCAGTCAAATCCTTAATCTTAATCCTGTAACCAAAAGTGTGTTCCATAAGAGATGCGTATTTCCCACACGGAAGAATTGGGAAACATCGGAACCGGGGAACATGGGTACGTGCACCACTGACGCATAACAGTAAATCTCATGTTGCTTATGGGCTGTATTTCTTCAGTTGTTTAATACGAATGAGAGGCATTAATAATTTAAATAACTCACCGGGAGCCCCTTCAGTAGTGCGTCTTCATCCAAGCAAGTTTTCGCGAGTCGGCCTGTTGGCTTGAATCCCACGGTTCCACATCCCCAATAGTTGTGCATAAATGTGTGGTTTTACAGCATAACTTCAGCATATCCAGTCACGGTGCAGGTCCCGTTGGTAATCGATGCAAGAGCACAGACTATGCATTTCCGCGTTTATCCATCCAGACTCTCGCACTTATCACTTATTCCAGAAAGTTTGTTCGTGCGATTTTCAAACGATCCACAAACGGCAGTGTATTCAGAGAACGTTATGTTGAGGTTTTGTGCTAGAGTCCGGTCTTGAGGTTATTGGATTGAAGCTTTTGCGTGATTAATAGGACATTTCTTTCTTATGCCAAACTAATTCCACTGTTTATGTGGTCCAAAGGAGTCCTGTCTTCATCTCTCCTCACGCACACGACCCCTTGTCCATTTAGCCTCTTATAGATCAAGTTGTTTTAAGTAGCCTGGCCACTTCTAACTTTTTAATTAAATAAGAAGTGTGTTTGCACGTGCATCATCAGAGCTAACCCAGCTCAGATGGAGCATCTGACCTGAAGTGTGGTTAATGTGAATCCCTCTCTTTCTCTGAAGTTGCTTTTTAGTCAAGGCAGAGCTGCAAACGATTAAAATAAGTGTTTTTGACCCTCGTACGCACCAACACACTGGGTCTGTCTCTGCCCCTTATCCAAGAACGCACAAGACATGCCAGCAGGACTTCTCCCTGTGTCCCGTGGGGGGGCCAATGCCACTATAATTACTCTATAAAACAAATGCACGTGTGAGATGGAGGATGGAAGGAGGCTTTTATTATTGTTCATTGTTCATTGTTTTATGTTGCACCTTTACAACAAAGCAAATACCTAGCTTGTGAATTTTGTTCACTGACAATGGCAATAAACCTTTTCTGATTCATCATTTTCAATCATCAATCATTTTTGCATTTTTGCATTTTGCTTCAGATCAAAAAGGATGCAAATCTTGTTCCGGGCCACAATACTGGCCTGTACCTGTCTCTCCCTTTGCACTCTTTCGTTAATTATGCAAATATTGGATAGCTGGATGGGATTCTTGAGACGGAGCCTGTCCGTTTGTAGTCTCCGTTTGTTTGCTGAACAACTGCGGGACCATTCATGCCTGCGTGCACAGACATATTTCCCCGCACTCCTCCGACACTAATCCGCCAAGGGTGCACACTTTGCGCGTGTTAGGATCATTCTAATAATCATACATGCCAGCCCTTACGCCAGTACTTCCTGGTAGTTTAAATAGGTGCTGACCATGTGACATCCATGATGTACCACAATTTTACGCATTTCTATTGTAATATTTTTAACATTTATGTGTAATTAATGAGGTTTTGCTTTGTAGGAAGATGCCACACATGTTTGTTGTACATTAATTTTGGGTTTTAATTATTCATGTATTTTGCTCAGTGGGAGGGGCAAATGAAGGATAAAGAGGCGCTCTTGGCTGGGAGTGAGTCTCAGGACATTGGTCTTCGTCACTGTAAATATTTTGCTAAATGTATGCACTTTGAGATTAAGCACAATAAATCAACCTGAGCATTTGGAATTCGACTTCACCTATGTTTTAAAGAGGGTCCTGCTACATGGATATTCAACCAGGGGGAGCATTGATACCTTTCATGATTGGAGATACCAGTTCCCCAGGAGACAGTGGTACCGGGGATTATAGGGCTGACCTCTTCCATAAGTATCTATTTCATATGTCCATGTCAAAAGAGCAGTGCATTGTTAATTTCAGTCTAATATTTTGGGGCAACAGGACTGTCCCAAAACACGTGATAGTGGTTTGCCTACTGGCTACCACAATTTCTCCAACAGTTATCATTTCCTTGTTTCAACAAGTTTCAACAAACTGACTTAAAAACTATATTTTAGAAACAAGCCTTTGTTTGTAGCTAAGGCTCTGTTCATGTTTATAATGATTACACGTTAGTTATAAATGCAGGCGGTCATTTAACAACAGAGTACTATTTTGTGTAATGGATTGGTCAGTGAAGTGAGTTTATTTAATCTATTCAGTGCCTAGATTAGGTGTAGGAGGTTTGCTCAGTAGGACAGGTATTTGTCCTTCACGCGGGACGCTGGGTTACAATTTTGAACAAGTCTGCGTCCCCATCCATAAAAATCAACGCACGCTACTGTTTTATTCCACTCATCACACATCTGTTTTGGGATGAAATGAGTCTGGAAGAGATGGAGAAACTTAGGCAAAACATTTTTTTTTTTTGTAGTTTAAATCCTTAAGTATGGGAAGTGTCAAATTTTCAAGGTATTTTTTACAGTAAGGTATACAGTGAGGAAAGTTCGCATTTGAACACCCCGTGATTTTGCACGGGGTGTTGTTCCCCCACTTAGAAATTATGGAAGGATCTGAAATTTTCATCATAGGTTAATTTCCACCGTGAGAGACAGAATAAAATAAGAAAAAAATATCCGGAAATCACATTGGATGATTTTTAAATAATGTATTTGTTGGTTATTTCTGCAAATAAGTATTTGAAGACAATCCGTTTTCTTTTTTGCAACTTTTTTGCAATTACAGAGGTCAAATGTTCCCTGTAGATCTTGACCAGGTTTGTACACACTGCAGCAGGGATTTTGGCCCACTCCTCCACATAGATCTTCTCTAGATTGTTCAGGTTTTGGAGCTGTTGCTGAGAAACATGGTGTATCCACTCCCTCGAAAGATTTTTTATTGGATTTAAGTCTGGAGATTGGCTAGGCCACTCCAGAACTTCTTATGGAGCCATGCCTTGGTTATCATGGCTGTGTGCTTCAGGTCATTGTCATGTTGGAAGACCCAGCCACAACCCATCTTCAGTGCTCTGTCTGAAGGAAAGAGGTTGTTGCCAAAAATCTCCCAATACATGACCCCCTGTCCTGTCCCCTGTGCAGAAAAGCACCCCCAAAGCATGTTTTTTCCACCCCCATGCTTCACAGTAGGGATGGTGGTACTCCATGGCATGAAGGTGCAACACAAAACACTGAGCAATAATAAAACAACATACATTCAGTCAAACAAAAGGGCATGCATTTAAGGGACAATTTAAAATTACTATAGTATAAAATAAAAATACAAATAAAAATAGGCATTGCTATGTACACAAGTTTACAGTTAAGTTTAAAGTTGTAGTGCAGAAAGTGACATGAGTGTATGAATAGTTTGCAGTTAAAGTGGCAGGTGTTTAGAAGTGTTCATGAGTCCAACGGCAGAGGGAAAGAAACTATTCTTGTGGCGGGAGGTTCTGGTCCGGATTGACCGTAGCCTCCTGCCTGAGGGGAGTGGTTCAAATAGTCCATGTCCAGGGTGAGAAGGGTCAGCTGTGATCCGACCTGCTCGTCCCAGAGCCCTGGAGACGTACAGGTCCTGCAGAGATGGAAGTCTGCAGCCGATCACCTTCTCAGCAGAACACACAATGCGCTGTAGTCTCTGTTTGTCCCTGGCTGTGGCTCCAGCGTACCACACGGTGATAAAGGAGGTGAGGATGGACTCAATGATGGCCGTGTAAAAACTGCACCATCATCTGCACTGGCAACTTGGCTTTTCCTCAGCTGCCGCAGGAAGTACATCCTCTGCTGACATCCTCTGCTGGGCCTTCTTGATGAGGGAGCTGATGGAGGGCTCCCACTTGAGGTCCTGGGTGATGGTGGTGCCCAGGAAGCGGAAGGAGTCCACGGTGGTGATGGGGGAGTCTTTCATGACGAGGGGGGGCTGGGGGGCTGTGACTTTCCTGAAGTCCACGATCATCTCCACTGTCTTCAGGCGTTGAACTCCTGGTTGTTGCCCGCTGCACCAGGACACCAGCCGATCCACCTCCCTCCTGTAGACGGACTCATCCCCATCCGAGATGAGCCCGATGAGAGTGGTGTCATCCGCAAACTTGATCAATTTTACGGAGTCGTGGCTGGAGGTGCAGCAGTTTGTGTACAGGGAGAAGAGCAGAGGAGAAAGTACACAGCCCTGTGGAGCTCCTGTGCTGATAATCCGAGTGTCTGAGACATTCTTCCCCAGCCGCACGCACTGCCTCCGATCCGTCAGGAAGTCAGTGATCCACCTGCAGGTGGAGTCAGGCACGTTGAGCTGGGAGAGCTTGTCCTGGAGCAGAGCAGGGAGGATGGTGTTGAAAGCAGAGCTGAAGTCCACAAACAGGATCCTGGCGTAGGTTCCCGGGGAGTCCAGGTGCTGCAGGATGAAGTGGAGTGCCAGGTTGATGGCGTCGTCTACAGACCTGTTGGCTCTGTAGGCGAACTGCAGGGGGTCCAGCAGGGAGGAGGTAAAGGACTTGAGGTGGGGCAAGACCAGGCGTTCAGATGACTCCATGACAACAGACGTCAGTGCCATAGGCCTGTAGTCATTAAGTCCAGTGATCCGGGGCTTCTTGGGGACAGGGACAATGATGGCAGACTTGAAGCAGGCTGGGACATGGCATGACCCCAGGGAGGTGTTTAAAAATGTCTGTGAAGACGGGGGTTAACTCTCCTGCGCAATGTCTTAATGTAGCGGCAGAGACGCCGTCTGGTCCAGCAGCTTTTCGGGGGTTGGATTTCCGAAATAGCCTGTGAACATCCTGTTCCTGAACTGAGAGAGTGGTGGGGGAGGTGGGGGGACCAGGTTTGGGTTGGCGGAGGTGGCCACCGTGGGGGAGGGGGTGGTCACATCAAACCTGGAGTAGAAGGTGTTGAGTTGCTCAGCCAGTTTTCGATTGTCTGCAGCAGTGGGGGCTCGGGGCTTGTGGTTGGTGAGAAGCCGGAGCCCCCTCCACACGGAGGCGGGGTTGTTGGAAGAGAACTGCTGCTTCAAACGCGTATTGTACTGTGATCTTCGAGAAACCTCTTTGCTAAATCCATTACTTTGCATCTTTGTAGCGCCCCCTGTCTCCAGCCCTGTGCGCTTGCCTCCTTCTGCTGCCTTAACTGCCTCAGTTTTGGAGTGAACCAGGGTTTGTCATTGTTGAAAGTGACTTTGGTTTGTGTTGGTATAATGCTGTCCTCACAGAATCGAATGTATGACGTCACAGTGTCCGTGTACTCATCCAAACTATCTGTGGCAGCTCTGAAAAACCTCCCAGTCTGTAATGTCCAAACACACGCACGTAGCTCCTCCACTGCCTCATTGGTCCACTTCTTAGATTTCCTCACTGCAGGTTTGGAGAGCTTCAGCCTCTCCCTGTACTTGGGGATCAGGTGAACCATGGCGTGATCTGAAAAGCCGAGAGCAGTGCGAGCCACGGCGCGGAAGGCGTTACTGACTGTTGTGTAGCAGTGATCCAGCGTGCTCTGCTCTCTGGTCGGAACTTTAATAAACTGTCTGTACTTTTGGTAGTTCGTGGCTGAGATTCCCCTTGTTAAAATCACCCAGGATAATACACAAGAAGTCCGGGAAGGTCCGCTCCACACTCAGAATCTGGTCCGCGAGCACGCGCTGTGCCACGTGCACGTTTGCGCTCGGTGGGATGTAAGCAACAGCCTGTGTGTGTGTGGGTGTGTGTGTGTGTGTGGGTGTGTGGGTGGGTGTGTGGGTGTGTGGTGTGTGTGTGTGTGTGTGTGTGTGTGTGTGGGTGTGGGTGTGTGGGTGTGGGTGTGTGGGTGTGTGGGTGTGGGGCCAGTTGCACTTGGAGCCGCATAACGTGTGCTGTGCATACGTGTGCTGTGCCATAACCACTTGGGCAGCACCAATTTACTCTTTTCCTATCTTTGTCAATATCTTTGACTCCTTAATTAGACTCAATATGCCATTAACAATAAAAGATGCTATTCATAATTTTTCAGATGCCATTGTATTAACCATGTTGAAATCATTTTGTTATATAGCTTTCTGATTGAACACAACACACAAACATGGAAACTACAACAACAGAACAGGACTTATTTTTTTGCAAAAAGCTCACAGGCTGATCCAAAAAGAGATCAGAGGGAAAAACAAAACAGGCCCTCCAATATAACTTTTTCACCTGGACATTTACAAACTAAAATTGGAACACATTAGCACACTTTGGGTAAATAATTACATGCCTCCAATACGTTCCAGGTCCCTTTCATTGAAATAAAGGAAAATAAAAGGTTAACATTTAAAACCAGAACCTGTATTGAATTGCAAATGCTAACGCTTCTTCGGCTGAAGTGAATATCATTTTAGGCAAGGAACGTTTATTCGTAGAGCAAAATTTGTACACAAGGCAATTCAAAGTGCTTCACACAACAGGAAAAAATGCATTAAAATACATAAATCACAAAACAGTGTGACATAGAATAGTGCAAATTAAATAATTTCAGTCATATGCACAGCTAAACAATCCTGTTTTAGGTTAGATTTGATAGCATTAATAACATAGTCAGAGTAGAGACCTGTCTCACATCTTCAGGAAGACTGCAAGTTTTTAGCGTCATAAAACTGAAACGTAGATTCCCCATGTTTAGTCGTCACTCTGGGCCCCAACAGGAGTTCATATGGCACTAGAATTTCTGAGATGTACTTTGCTTTGGTGCTAGGCCATGGAGAGACTTGTACAGAAGCAAAGCTGCTTTAAAGTCTATTCTGTGAGCCACAGGAAGTCAGTGCAGAGACCTGAGCACAGGACTAATGTGATCGTATTTCCTGGTTCTATTTAGGACCCGAGCAGCAGCGTTCTGTATGTACTGCAACTGTTTTACTGAAGGGTGCACTTGCAGGATAAGCAGGATAAATTAGAGCATATTCCGCGTTCTTCTTTCTCACGCTGGATTTCATCGGATCAAAAGATTTGCGTTTATTGAACAATTATTGAGTAGTCGTTGAAGGAAAATACTTGGGGCTTGGATGATCGGTGATGGCCTGCGGCGAGATGTCTAGATTCTGCCATGACACGCTGTGTATCACTGAAGTTGTGGAACTTCAGTATAATAGGTCTTGGACGTTGGTTCAGAGCTGGTTTCGGAGCCAGAGAGCAATGCACACAATTTGTCTTTTAGTTATTCTCACAGTTTGAGATGTTGGGGGATCCAGGTCTCCATATAATTGACCACATCCTTGCCCACAGTGTCCTCTGGAATGCTGACAATCCGCATATTTCATCTTTGCTCTCGCTTCTTCTTCTTCATCCAATTTCAAAATGTAAATTTCAAAATTTCAAAATACGCACATAGTTTGTCAATTCAGCCACCTCAGTTTGCAAAGCAGAGGCATGTCTTTCAGGTCAGAGGCCTCCTCCTTGGCCGCTTTGGCTCGAGTGTCTAGTTCGCCATTATTGGATTTCAAATCAGGTATTTTCGCCAGGACCGGGTCTATCTTTGCATCCACTGTCTCTGTAATTTTGTCAGTAATCTCCCGCAAAACCGCCAGAATCTCGGGTATCCTGCTCCGAGTCGCTTCTGCAGATCAATTTGAACTGGAGCGAGCTTGTGGTATAGCCGGAACAACAGTGGAGCCTGGGCGTGTGGCGGTTGGTGCAGATGCAGCGCTGCCCGCGTCTGGACACGCAAGGGCTAGTGTCGGTGGGGAGCTAAGGTTAGCTAGCTTGGTTGTAGCAATGCTACGTTTTACAGGCAAGGTTTTACAGGCCACGTTTTTCTTCTTGTTTTGTCTTGGACATGTTCTGAAAATAAGCATCTTGTTTCTTCTCATGTCTGTCATGTCTTCACATGTCCCCATGTGAACTCGCAAAAATTACTGATTATTTCCACGGGTACAACCGCAGCCAGACAGGCATGTCCGAACTAAGCAGCCATCATCCCGGAAGTCTCGTTTCATTCACATTTTAATATGACTAAATCAGACCCGTATTCACTTGTCAAAACTTTAAGAGAACGGAGCAGCAGAAGACAGGCTTGAGATTATGATCAATTAATTAATTATTGTTGACAAAAGAAATGACGTTTAACCTTCAGCTGTAACTGAGTGAAGCATCAGCAGTATTATATTTTATCATGAAAGGTTCTGGGTGCCAAGGTGCACTATGTAACTTTTATGGTGGAGGTGCTTATCTCCATTGTGCTGACCTCTTGTTCTGTATGGCAAATCTTCATGAGACAACCAAATGACTCCACCAGGCCTGGTTACAGTTGGCTGTTAAAACTTCTAAATGTGATTATATGTCAAACCTTGTGTCCACAAATGGCCATAAGCCCCAAGTACTTTTCAATATATTTAATAACATCATTAACCCATGTGTGAATGTAGGCATGAATTACTCTACAACTTGTGTGAAAAATTCCTGATGTTTTTTGTTGGAAAAATTTAAGGGATTAAGTCCACTTTCTCTTTGTTCCCGATATCTGTCCCTGCTGTTCCTGTGTGTCATGTAGCCTTGGAACAGTTTGAGCCTATAGCCCTCAGTGAATTGGCAAAGATAGTTAAGACGCTTAGACCATCCTACTGTCCCACAGTACCTTCTAAACTTCTTAAAGAAGTCTTTTAAACATGCTGTCGTTATTGTTATTAAAATTTGGATCCTTATGTTCTTACAAACTATAGGCCAATATCTAAACTTGCCTTCCTTTTCTAAAGTTTTGGAAAAGGTTGTCTACTGCCAACTGCAGTCACACCTTGCCTGTAATGACATTTCTAAAAACATTCAGTCAGGCTTTAGGCAACAACATAGCACAGAAACTCTGCTTTTATGTGTTTTAATTAGCTTCTTTTAACACTTGATTCAGGAAATCCTGGGCCCCTTCTGCTTTTAGATACGTCCTCAGCTTTAGACACAGTTGACCACAGTATTCTGTTGTCTCGTTTAGAATTGTCTGTTGACGTTAAAGGCCATGCACTTAACTGGTTCAGATCATACTTGTCAGAACGAACCCTCAGCCCCTTTCAACTGTGGTGTACCTCAGGGTTCCATCCTAGGTCCAATTCCCCAGGTCAAAGCGAAAAAGCAGAGGGGACTAAGCTTTCTCTGTGGCGGGGCTCAGGCTCTGGAACAGCCTGCCTCTGCATGTTAGAGCTGCTGAGACACTAGAGCAGTTTAAATCCTTGTTAAAAAACCTACCTAACTTCATGTGTATTTCAATTGTTTATATAAATGTATTATTGCACTTTTCTTTACAGCACCTTGGGCTTAAAGTTGTAAGTGTTCTTTATAGATAAACCTTGATAGTGATATTGACAGGTCAGCTCTGTGTAGAGGTCCCAGAGTGCATGTTTTCCAAGGTACTATTTTGAAATAAAAATACCTCTAATTTAATCTATGCTAAATAAGTGTGCTGCCATACTTTCAAACACTCCATACAAACCAGCAGGTAGTGGACCCTCACCAGAATAATTTTGTGGACCTAATATGATTGAATGAGAACATGATTGTTCTCCCTTTATTCTGCTCCAGGCTCCATAGAAGTCTGCACCACTGTGTAATGTTTTAATTGAAATATAGAACTGTTTTCCAAATAAGCTTAACATTAGGTGCATGGATCAACAGAGCAGGTTTAGGTTTAGTACTAAAAGCATAAAGACCATGATGTTACTCACACTAAAGAGGACATAAGGAGGAAATGTGACTCGTTTCTGCTTTTCATCATGAACAGAGAACAATTTATGATGTCAAATGTTCAATTTTGGATGTTATTTAAGGCTTATTTTACTTCAGGCTCGCTGCATATACCATGTTGTTTTAAATGAACTGGGCTTATTTAAATATCATGCAGGAAGCCAAAAATCTAGAACTCAAAATAACCTATCTGTGTGGAGTTTGCACGATCTCCCCATGTCTGCGCAGGTTTCTTCCAGTTTCCCCCAATGTTTGAGAACCATATTTCTACTTCCTACCTTCTTTGTGTTACATTCTCTGCGACTCTACATGTTTTTCTGTTATTTTAGAGTGTACGTGTCTAACTCGCTGATCAAAGGAGCAGGCCAGGGTCTGTTTGCGAAGAACAGTGTTGATGCCAACACAGTGATGGCCTTTTACAATGGAGTACGCATCACACATTCTGAGGTATGGTACACAAAGCCTCAGATCTCTGTGTCTGTGTGTGTGTGTGTGTGTGACTTGTTAATTACCTAATAAGGCTGGTGCCCCATAACTATTAAAACATACAAATTTCACCATATCCACACTCGTCGTGTGTCATGTTTGAACTCTTGATCCAAATATTTAATAAATATCAATTTAATGTCACCCTCTTTCATAAGTGGAATGACATGAACACTACAGTACTTGTACACGTATAACTACTACAATATCAATCTAATCTTGATCCAAAGAGTTGCTTTTACTTTATATCTGTAGTTGGGGCAAACTGATTTTACTTAATAACAAGAAAAAAAAACGGGCACCAATTTGAGCATTTATAAATTAAAGTTACAATGTTACAGGCCTTTTATTGTTTCTAATAAGTAGTCTGGTATGTTTGACATCCTTTACACTCACTTGTAAAATGTAAAAGTCTATGTGGATCTGCTTGAATAAGAATAACTTTCGGTTATGACTTTTGTATAGTCCAGGGGTGTCAAACATTATGCTTGCAGGCCATGTCCGGCGGGATGGTTTAATCCGGTCCGCAAAATGGTTCTAATTCATATTTATTCATTTCTGATCAAAATATAGCATTTATAGCATTCTGTTGCCAGAACTACAAGTCCCACTATCCTTTGCAGCAGCCCCTCCCCCACGTTAGTGCAAACTTAACAGATCTGTGAGCTCTGACTGTGTCCACACTAATGTGACTGAAACTAGACACTGTGAAAACAATCAGAATGCCCTCATTTGATTCAATACATGAAAAGTTTATTCTCATTAAATTTAAACTATAAAAGTAGCTAGCGGGTGCACGGTGGCAGAGCGGTTAGAGCTCTCGCCTCCCAAGAAGGAAATCATGGGTTCGATTCCTGGGCGAACATTACATCACATGATTTCTCTGTGTGGAGTCTGCATGTCCTCCCCGTGTTACCATGGGTTCTCTCCGGGGTTCTCCGGCTTCCTCCCACCGTCCAAAGACATGCATGTGTTAGGTATATTGGCAACTGTAAATTGGCCCTAGTGAATGAGAGTGCATGATTGTCTGTGTGTCTATGTCTCTGTGTTAGCCCTGCGACGAGTTGGCCACTGTCCAGGGTGTACCCCGCCTAAGGCACTGGGATAGGCTCCAGTCACCCGCGACACTTAACGGGAACAAGCGGTAGAAAATGGATGGATGGATGGAAAAAGTAGCTAGCTCATATTGAGTTTGAGCAGCCTTTATATATATTAGAAATCATATCACAAGTCCATACCTGTACTATGCTGCTAATGCATGAATATGGACTCTATATATGGTCTGCAGCATATGGTCTTTCATATGCTGCAGATTTGTGCAACTGTGTCCACAAATAACTATTACTCGGCTATGTACAACGTTTATACATTTGACCTTATGTTTTGGCCCGCGACCCACCCTCGAGCATTGAAATTTGTCCCGCCGCCCAAAATGAGTTTGACATCCCTGGTATAGAATCACTAAATCTCAGAAAAAATCTCAGTTTCACCCACGTAACCCCAAGAAACAAGGACAGAGAGATGAGTAAACACAGAAAAAATAAGGGAGGTAATGCTTCGGGGGATAAACAATCAAAGCTGATGGACCATACCCTCGGTGGAAGACAGACTCACAAGCTAATGAGGCTAACATGGCCAACATGACCAGCGCAGCTCCTGAAGGGCCACTCCCGCACATACCTTTAAAACAGCTGGCTCCTATGTTGGGAATGGGGCACGGCTCGACAGAGTGGAAGCCAATTTAGTGAGCATGAAGTCTGGAGTAGACGGTGACCGAGCACCATATTTCACACATTATGGTGTTATGGGAGCTGTGGGTAGAGAACAAAACTATGAAGAGAAATATTCTGGATTTGGAGCCCAGATCCAGCAGAATCCACCTCAGACTCGGGGGAGTCCAGGAGGGTGACATGGGGGGAAAATGCAGAGAGCTTCCTCGAGAGGGTGAACTTGTATCCCAGACTGGAGTTGTGAGATGATAAGATCCACAAACAACTCACAGTGGCACAATTCAACAACATAAATCAACATAGGACTTTTACTTTCAGAGAAGTAAAAACATGACAATATGACTAAAAACAAGACAAAAGCACTAAAACCCAGTGTTTACCAGAAACCTGACTCAACAAGTGCAAAGCAGACCTGGACCAAGACCAGGTTTAAACCAAGACTAAAACACACCATATCTGCCAGAAAAACATGGATAAACTATAAAGCAGGACTAAAACCGGTCCAAAGCAGGACCAAAGCAGGACCAAAGCAGGACCAAAGCAGGACCAAAGCAGGACCAAAGCAGGACCAAAGCAGGACCAAAGCAGGACCAAAGCAGGACCAAAGCTTGTCGAAAACAGGTCTAAAACAGGACTATTTTATAATAAATGTCATTAGAACATTTGGTTCAAATGATATTAAAAACATAGTACCCTACAGTAGCTGCCAAAAAAATCTCACTTTGCATTTAGTTAAGAACAAACGCAGCTGTCTCTAAGCCACATGCGCAGTATCATGCATGTTTTTGGAGTTGTCTGACCTGCTGCAGTTTATTACAAATAGCCCAGACTGAGCATTGGCTCAGACAGAACATTTCTTAATTAAAAAAAAGAAAATCTGTCAGTGCAGTAAGAAAATCTAAACTAAATAAGTTAAATATCATTCCATGGGCATATAGTTGTGCTTCACACAAAAATAAAATCAATTGAAACGTCAGCATACATTGCTGGATATGTTTCAGGATATTTCTAACAAACAAATCTAAAGTACTTAAAATTACACACATTAAGACAATATTCGGAAATATTGTGATATTATGAAGTAACTATTTGCTTTTTTGAAGTGTTTGACTCAAGTCACACAAATGAGAACGAAGTGCTGTGTATTGCAGGTGGACAGTCGGGACTGGGCTTTTAATGGAAACACCATCTCCCTGGACGAGGACACTGTGATCGATGTCCCTCAGCCGTGGGACCAAACCCAGCAATACTGTGCCTCTTTGGGGCACAAGGCCAACCACTCCTTCAGCCCCAACTGCAAATACAACCCGTGCGTACCACTTCTAAAGCCTGGAGTTTCCCATCACACAAGATCACTGTAAAATGTAGACGGGGTTATTTGGCTTAAAATCTTCAGCAGAGCTGTACATTGTGTTTGGGCTGTCCATCTGACCAAATCCAGTCCACTACGGTGCGTTTTTGATGAACACGGATTCTTTCCGCAGTGTTCGGTGGGGTATATTGATTTTAAGCTCTTTCTATTTCTTGCGGGACTCACACGGGTCCTGCACCGCACCTACCGTATACAACAGGCATCAAAACAAGTCTGTACAATGCTCGTCTTGTCTTTTGAACCAACTCCGCGAATTTCCCGTTCGTTTGGTGCTGGTCAGGGAGGCTCATTCACAGATAGGGCTGTAGCTGTTGATTATTTTTGTAATTGAGTAATCTAATGATTATTTTCTTCGATTAATCGAGTAAACTATACACATTTTTACATTCCGTAAACCATTTTAAAAAGCATATCAAGTATTTATTTAAATAAACTTTATAGTTCATAGTAAAAAAACTAATCACAAATAAGGAGTTTTTAGATCATTTGTATGTATGTCTCCAAAACGGCAACATTTCTCTTCACCAGTTCAAATTGTTCAATTAGAATATATATAAAGGACTAATCTACACCAGAGTGTTTGTAAACAGACCAGATTAAATCTGTGCAGCAGTTACCTATAGTTATGGCTGGCTCAAGGCCACAACAAAAGAGGAGATGGGTAAGGAGGTAAAGTGCACAAACAAATGAGTTATTTTACAAAAAGATAATAATCAACAAAACGAAGGTATGGGGTGTGCGTATGTAGAGGTCAGTCGTGTGTGGTGGTGTGTGAGTGAAGGTCTACTGTTTGTTGGTGCGAAGTGAGAGTGGTGCGTGAAACAAAAGGCAAACTTAAATGTGCATGAGGTAGAAGCAGCTGGCAGTAGGACGATCCACGTAGAGCCCACGGGAGCGTGCAGAGGAGCGAGCGTGCATGCTCTACTAGGAGCCCTTTTATTGGTTACCTCATCATCGGAGGTAGAGCAGAGGAGAGACAGCAGCAGAGGGTGGCAAAACCAAAATGACCCCCCTGGGCCGTAACAGCCAGTGTCTCCTTTTCAATAACAGAATAATTGTCTTTATGTTTGTTCAAAATAGCTAACCTTCCCCACACTATCAACCTGTAGCAGCACAGCACCTGCCCCAATAAGGCTAGCGTCCATCTCAATTTGAAAAGGTCTTTCCCAATCATCAAGACCGCTCACAAACCAAATTCATCAAACACTGGAATGTTGCTCGTGTATTTCTCAACCCAAACGGCTTAACATTATTGGAGTACAAACTACTCGGAGTAATGAAGGATGATATCTGTTTAGCCCGATTAGTTAACGGGACCTGCCAGTAACCTTGTAGCACAGGCAACATATTTTTAAATGTAGGCAAATTGTCATGTGTATTGTGATTGAAGGGTGGTTATGTTTGCAGTATATTTACCTGCTCAGTGGATCGCGCGTCAGCGGATGCGGGGGGTCGGAGGTTAATTAATTTTGGCGCAGGTGTGTGCGAGGGTTTTTTTTTCTTTTGAATACACGGCAAAGTGGCTGGAGTTTTTTTCCAAGGGACTAGCGCGGACATGAGGGCGGCTTTTGGATCATTACCCGAGTTTGGAGCAGGTACCGGGCTCTGAGTTACATGGACCGACTGGACCCAGCTCTACGAAACCGGTGAGAGCGTTCTAAATTGTTTCCTTTGCGCGGAGGTGACGGCACGGGAACGCGTGCCGCTGCACGCTCCACGTTCTTATTTTTGGTTTTTTTGTGAGATTCAAAGACTATTTTTTCTTGGGAGTTAACTCAAGGATTTAGGGTTAACGTTTGGATTTACCTTGGAACACTGGTTGTGGATTATAGACGCTAAAAGGCCGTGCGCTAGGATAAAGACGGTGAAACATTAAAGGGGCAGATACGAATTTTAGGAACAATTATTTTTATATTTCAAAAGTGTCCAAATATAATTTGTAGTTATTTGAAGCTGGCCCTATCCTTAATTTGAAATTAAAAAAGGTATAGATAAAGCATTTTCAATGGTATGCATAAAAGAGATCATAAACCCAGTATATTTATTTTGATTGGTAATTTCTCGCATTCAGTGTGAGTGTTACAACCTTTCCCCCCCAAACACCTGATTTACACAATCCTCCATAATGGAAAGGGAAAAGAGTCCGGCTTTGTCACAAGGTTTACCTCATGGAACCTTGTGTAATATCTGACTTTGGAACCACTAAGCAAGGAGAGGACCAACTGGGATCGGAAGGAACAGCAATATTATTTTCAACCATGTACTAAAATTAACTTTTAAAGCAATTTCCGCTTCTCCGGATATACACAATAGAAGTGCTGTCTAATAGGCTTTGTCTCACCAACCTCAATATCATGTTTTAAGACATAGGTATGTGATGAAATGTACCCAAATTAACAAAGATAGTCATTAATTAGTTTAATCAGCCATAGGCGGAAATCACGGGGGTCCGGACCACCCCTAGGGACTGCTGTCCCCCTCTCCCCTCAGTATCCCCCCCTCTCCTCGCACAACTTTAAATTGAAATGTTATCAGTTAAAAACTATCCATAAGAATGTATATATTCATACTCACTCTTCTTAAATAAGTCTGAAAGTCTAAAGAGAACCGATCTGCCCCTTCAGGTGCGACACATTGGTTTAGTCCGCTGTACGTTTGTTTCCATTTTTTCACCCTGAGGCAGAACTTCTGTAAAAATGTTTCTCTTGAACCGGTACCACCTGTATTCATTTGGCTAAACCCAGCATAGCCTAGCTACTTGTAAGTATCATTCAGGACTTCAGTTTTACTCATACTCCTACCCCATTACTCAGCAATTTGTATCGCGATTACAGTAATATCAAAATATGGCGAAAAGACGAGTGGATATAAGGTCCTATTTAATTTTGGCAAAACGCTTAATAAGTTTCACGGTGAAGCAAATGTATTGCCATAAACCTTGAAGAGTTATTATAGCTTAATGTCGTAGGCACGGGATTTTGAAAAGGGAGGAGGAGACGGGGAGTCATAAGCAGAAATCTTAAACTCTACATATCAGGTAAGTTCATTTGGGTTAGTTATTTAGACGTCCTGCCAGAGGAAAACAATACACGCCCGCTACAAGAACTGAATTCGGAAGTCGATGTTCCAATATTTGAGTAATTAAAGCCCGTTACAAACGCCTCCTGTGTGACCCGAATTTGGATTCTTGTAATTTACGCGTTTTTAAAGCCGTTGTGTTCCGTGTGTGCGCTGACTGATGTAACTATTAAACATTAACGCTATTGATGACTGAAACAGCTAATATACAAGTGATTTTATATGTTACAAACTTGTCTATGTCCTTTTATATTTTTCAGCAAAACATCGACAGAAATTCCACAACACTCTTTACCCAATTGGAGACATTGTTTAAAACCCATTATGTGATAAAAGACAAGAGTAGATGCTTGTGTAACCCCAGGGTTATTTTATGTGCGCACAAATATTCAGGATCAGGATCAGGATCCTTGAGTAAAACAATGCATTGTACCTTTTTGTTTATCTAGTTTATTGTACCATGTACATGGTTACATTTTATACTTTTCACACTCAACATATGTATTATCACACGTATGTTCACTTTCAGTGGCACATTAATTTTACACTTCATATTAGGCTTCACCCACTGTTGTAGCCTTCCTTCTGGAACGTTCTGGATCAAATTATAAATTACTACTACAAGTTAAGGCATCTCATGTAATTCGCAGCCTCACTTGTCAGTCAAGGGCAATAGCAATGTTGCAATGTTGTGATTGGCTCCTGTTGGTTTGGGGGTGGGAGTTGCTTCCTGTCTGCGTGTTTTGCCAAAACACCTCGCTCTCGGCCGGCGGCCGTTCAATAAGTAAGCTGAACTCTACGCTCTACATCTGCGTCGTCTTTTGGACCGTTAAGATCAAGCCGAACTTTATTTTCCAAACCTGTTGATGACCTGCCTCGGTGGAATACAGGGTAACAGTGTGTTATATTTCCTGGAACAGTGTTTGAGAACTGTTCAGTGGGTGCCGTGTTCCCACAGAGCCAACGAACCTTATTTTTCTTCGCAGCTGCAGTTTTGCACCACTGTGGTTTTTGACCGCAGTTGTTGTTTTCGGAGCGCCCTTACAGACAGATAACCCCCGAATGAGGGTGAGTACTCCGCTCCTTGTGTTATTACCGGCAGCCGCCATCTTAAAAGAGCCCATGGCTGTGGCGCTCCACTTTAACAGCCCTGCAACGTTCATTATTCAAACCGTAGTAGGGACATTTATTAAGGATCTTGCCGGTTTAACTACTGTGATATATTGTATTGTTTTGTTTATTTGGGCCCCTAACATTTACTGTTTTGCTCTTTGAACAGTGTTGTTGATCATTTAAGTAATTTTTCTTCAGAAAAAAACATTCAATTCTGTGTCCGACTGTATTTATTGATAATAAAATGTCTGTTTATGGTGGAGATGGTAGTCACATGATGGACACACACAGTGAGGCAGCAAAGAAATGGGCAGACTTATCCACCCAGCCACAGCCAGTGACAGAGGGAGCAACCGCTCAGCCAAAGCCAGTGACAGAGAGAGCACCCACTATTGAAAAGCAGTGTCTAGCTGCTGGCAAAACATTGTCTTTTTAAGAAAAATGGTTTAAGGATTTTCCATGGCTGCATTAAATAAAAATAAAAGGAGTATTGTGTTTTTCCTGTAGCAAAGGCTACCCAAAACTGTCGTCATTAGGCAACAGACCTGATGCAGCATTTATAACTTCAGGTTTTAGAAACTAGAAAAAGGCAATTGGAAAATGTTCAGCTTATCAAAATCCTCAAGCCCACCACCACTGTCAAAATGGCAGCCACCCAACCAAATCCAATCTCTGCCTCGGCTCAACAAAAGAAAAGTTCAAGACACTGTTTGAAAATAATTATTAGCTCTATGCGACATTTAGCAACACAAGGACAGCCACTTAGAGGACAATGGCAATTTGATCCAGCTTTTGAAACTTCGGGCAGAGGAAGATGATCGAAATGGGCAGACTTATCCACCCAGCCACAGCCTGCTCCCGCACCAGCTCACTGAGCGACACTGACCAGGGACAAACAGGCACTGAAAAATCACAGCTAGAGGCACCAACAACTTCCGAACTCTTCGGTTTTAAATGACTGGACTGCACTTCGTTTTCATCAGGCTTACTACAAACCGTAAGACCATCAGCTGGGCAGGAGGAGGAATGTCAGCCCACACTCTACTCCCTGCGATGTCATTACCACTGGTAACATTGGATGCACACAACACAAATTTCTCCCTTGAAAAATTGCTGTACAGCATAATTTTATATTGTGGTATATTCAAAACATTTAGGCCCATCCCCACAACAGGAATGGTAGTGCCAACAGAGGTCTGCCCAGAAAAGAGTTATGCAGAAGCTACATTGACACTCTGACAGCCCCATTACCACGAGCCATTACTTATAGAATGCAGCAAATAGAAGTCATCAGCGAGCGCAGCAGCAACAATGGAATTTACAAAGAAACAAGAACTTATACATATATACGAGCCGCACCTGTCAATAAGCCGCAGGTGCCTACGTTGTAACATGGGATATTTACACATGCCGGTTGTCTTTTGAACCGAGGGTCTTGGCGCAGCAGACCCAATTTCTCAGTGAATGTTAGTTGGATTGTAATAAAATGCACAGCATTTTGAAGCTTGCACAGGTTGTCTTTTGACTCGTGGAGCAGGTCTGGCCAAGAATGTGACAGGTTATAAACTGCAGACCGCCGTATATCGCATGTCCGCACTCGTGTCTTTGCATTTCGGTCTAAATTCACTTCCTCATTAGACTAAGTTCTCTGTGAATGAGTGTGATTGTAATGAAACACACAGCGTTTTAAGGCTTAAAATACAGTGACCACTGACGTCAACTTCTACAGTGTGTCAAATGCTTGCGCTTCCTGCTAGAGTGCCTTCCGGTGGCCTTTTGCCAGTAAAAATATAGAATAACCGCACCGTTGTATGGTTCAAAGCATGGGCTAAAAGTAGCGGCTTAAAGTCCCAACAAGAAATCCGATCAGTATAAACTCTTTAAGGTCCTCCAGCGTTTTAACACCAACTGAAGAACACCAGCTTTCAAAAGTGTCCGTTTCCAGCTACAAAAACCGTCTCTATGTGCCTCGGAAACTAGGCCATACATTTTTTTAACAGCAGCTTTAACCTTGGAGTATTTAGCACAGTCAACACTATTCAAAACAGAAACCGCTTGTTGAGCTTTACTTGTGAGAATACACGTCGGTTCAGACCACTCTCGTGTGTCAGCCAAACTCCCAAAGAGAAAAAAGCCTCTGGGTCTCTCTCATCAACCCTGTGAATAAGCCTCAAATCACTAAGCTCATCTCTAGCGCAAAAAGTACAAGAACATAAAAAAGACCAGAGAGAGTACAACAGAGAATAAAAGATATCCAGTAAAACAATAGAAACTAAAACACATGTGAACCCAAAAAATTGCCCCATATTGCCGACAAAATATAAAATTTGCTCATTTTCAATTTTAGTCAAAATGTGATTTATTTATTTTTTCTATTTTTTTAATGTTCCATATAATGTCCTTGATAGTCGGTACACTTTGTCGTCCATTTTTGTGTGAGGGCTTTTTTTCCCCCGCAGGCAGGAGGATGTTTCAGAGATGACTGCCAATTGTGTCCATGACAGGAGTCCTGATACCCAATTACATAGTCCTGACATCCATTGGGATGGTGATGTCGTAAATTGACTGTCTGGCTTTATTGATCTCAGTCCAATACTTGTGAACAACAGGACAGTCCCAAAACACATGATAGAGATTTGCCTCCTGGCTGCCACATCTTCTCCAACAGTGTGCACTTCTTTGTGAGAAATGGGTACTTTGACATGGTGTTATAAAGAAGCGGGACACATTTTTCCAACAGAATTCCCTCCAAACATGTGATTCTGTGGTTTTCCACTGAGATGTACACACACCTTCCCACTCCTCGTCAGCCAGAACAAAGTGACCCTCTCTCTCCCATTTACCCTTAATATAATCAGTAGAATGAGTGTTCAAATTATGAATACATTTATACACAGTAGGTTAGATATTAATCCCCTTGAAAGTTCAGATTGATATGCTTTTATACATATTTCAGTCAAAGGGCTATGATGGTCTTCATTCTTTTTGATTTCTTGATTATAATAACTCCTTATTTGTTAATACCTATAAAAGTCCTGTTTGTCCAAGCCAAAGGATTCTTTCAACTCATCAAAGCTCTTCAGATGATTCTCCTTCACAATCTGGTAAAAGATCTTTATATCTTTTGTTGTCCAGACTTTGAATCTTGAGTCTGTGCTGTTAGGTGTGAAATTCTGATTCACCAATTTACGATTTTAATATCTTTGTTTAGTTTGTTTTGATTAGCTCCTTCCATGTTGCAAGAACAGACTTCACCCAGGGGTTCTCCACCTCCCCCAAATGACTCAACCATTTGTCACCAATCTCAGCAATCTCAATATTCTTCCATTGAGCTTCATATTCTGTGTCACACCAGCATAGCAACGCTCTGATTTCAGCGGAAATAAAGTAATTTTTCAAACAAGGCAAAGCCCAGCCTCCTTTTTCTTTTTATAATTATAAGGTTTTGAATTGGATACGGGGTTTTTTTCCCTGCCAATATGGATCTTGAGATTGCTTTATTCCACTCATCAAACAGCCGGTTGGGGATGGAAACCGGAAGAGTCTGGAACAGATAGAGAAATCTGGGCAAAATATTCATTTTTATAGTTTCAATCCTTTGACTTAGAGTTAAGGTCTTTTTTTATAGTAATAAAAAGAGGGGTATAATTTTTCTCCATTGAATTGTTGATAGATATTTAGGTGTGGTCCTCCATAGAACCTAAGAGATTCTGTTTGCCATTTAAAGGGATAAGTCGTTCTAAAGGTCAGAGGGGGGCGCCAGAATGAAATAATTTCAGTTTTTTTGTACATTTAATTTGTATCCGGACATTGGACCAACTTTTTGTAGAAAATACATCACAATTTCTGGTTTGGTTAAATACAATAGAACATCATCTGCATAGCATAGCATGTTCTGTCCCATCATCATCACCGTGAATTGTTTTTGGTTGTCTTGGGGCCAAACGGTTCCAAATACAAAGCAAACAGGAGGGGAGACCAGGCGCTACCTGACCCCTCTTTCCTGAGTCTTGATTTTAATTCTTGATGTTGGACCATGTTTTTTATAATTAAATCGTTGATTTGAAATTTTGTTTAGCACTTTGAATAAATATGGGTGTCTGACTTCTATGGAGCAAAGGGCCACTGACAAACCCGACAATGAAGTGATCATTCGAAATGTTGCATTTGCAATTTCGATGAAACTTCACACCTCTGTAAACAAAGTACGCTTTTTGTTTGGACCATTTTAGCAGAAAGCAAAAAAAAACAAAAATTGGTCTGAGGGGCTGTATTGGCCCGGGCTGTAGTTTGGACATGCCGAATATGGCCAACTAACAGAATTCACGCTTTCTCAGCATCCAAATAATTATTACAGCTTTTTTTTTGTTTTTTTATTTGGCTCATTATGTGTAAAGATTATTATGTTATCTTGTGTTTTCGTTTGTAATGAATCCGTCTGATCATTATGATAAGTTTGGGAGTATTTGTCCATTCTTTTAGACATGAGGTGTAGATACGATAGTTCGAATAGAAATGGGTCTATATGAGGCACATTCCAATTGATCTTCCCTTGCTTTTGGTGGTGGGGGGGGTGATGGCCTCTTACAACTAGGTGGAGTCTGAGTTTTTTAAGTCGCCAGTGAAAAGTTGATTAAAGAAAGGAGTGTTCACTGTGAAACCCATCGGATCCCCTTATTTTGATTGTTCTTCAGCTTTGATTTTTCACCGTATTTTCAAAATTGTTATTTCAGCCCCCAACTAACAGGCACGTTTCCAAGATACATTTTCTTAACTATTTCTGCGAAGTCAGACCATTTAGCCCGTAGAGGCAACTACTGTTTGTGATTTTGGGCGTACAAAAGAAATTGAACCTCTTGAATTTTTGAATTGAGGGTGCTAATTACAGCCTGTCCTTTATTTTTAGGCTATGTCTTAAGTTTCCAATAGTAATTTGAAAATTTGGAACCAAATTAATCATAATTTGGTAAGAGCATTTTCTTAACTATTTACCTGGCTCAAGACCATTAATTTGGAAAATTTTCTTTTGTTTTCTTAACTATAAGCATTTTAGCGACACCGCTTTTGGTTTTTCCTCTAACTTTTTTCTTTCATTAAGCTTTTCCCTTTGTTCTTTTTTTCTGAGCTATGGGCTATAATTTGTCCTCTCAAGACTGTTTTTTGAAACATCCCAAAGGATGGGTTGAGAATTCCCCAGTATCATTTTCCTCCTGGATAAATGTTGTTGACATTTTTCCTTAAACAAAGTCATACGCAGGCTGGCATTGAACCTCCTTTGTGTTTCCTCCAATTCTACAGCGATTAGATAGGATGCATGATCACTTTAGGTCTAATTGTGCCAATATCTACTTCAGTGATTTTAATCTTAGTTCTTATTGGAACAAAAAGTAGCTATCCCTCCATCTGTCAATCATTCCTATAGTCTTTTGTTCATTGTTCCTCCAGTGCTCTGCAGAGCGACCAGATGTAGGCTAATACAAAGATTCCATCGCCGCCACAAATTGAGGGTTCCCGAGTGTTCACAATCAGGTCCATTACATCAGCATAGACGTGATATCACTCCCTTTTTAAAAGAGTGAAACAATTACATTAATATTCCCTTACATCATGCCTTCTTTATCTTTTCAAAACTCTGTTAAAAAACTATTCGGTTTATATGCAAACTCCCTCTTATAATTGCTCCTTATGATGAATAATAGGATTTTTCATATAGAATTTTGTTAGTTGATGTTCATTGTCATTCAGGTGTCTCTTCAAAAATATAATGTCCATGTCTAAATTTGTGTTTATTTGATTGGGTTTCAGTATGCCATTCACAATTGAAGATGCTACTTGTAATACTTCGACAACACAGAACAACTGAAAAAAGGTAAAAAAGAAAACAATAGGGCTCATGCTGGAAACGTGCATTGAACCCAATACCCGATCAAAAAGGGAGGGAAGTCCAAATCTAATGAAGGGCCCCCCCAAAAAAAAAATCTCCCCAGGTGCTCCTGACACCAATCCTCAGAAGGAACTGGATATATAAGATCCCTGGCTCACCATGTCCCCCTGCTTCACACTGCATACTTTAATTTCCCACAAATTCAATTTCCCACATTTGACACATCAATGAGTGGATGTATTTAGTCACAGTCTATGTACAAAAGCAGACAACCACCATGGGGCATACAGTATGCCCCACACGGGTGGCTCTATCCTCCGTACTGTTCATTTCTGTGTTTTGCATCTTCCTTAAGAGCACCTCTGCTTCTCCTGGTGTTCTGATCACGTGTTTTACCTTCATAAGTCACCAGAAGAGTCGCGGGGAAAGAGAATCCATGTCTCAGCTTTCTTTTCCTGAGCTCCTCACAGATGTGGTGAAACCTTTGCCGTTGTTGGCGAACCTCGTATGGAATATCTGGAGCTAACAAGACAGGCTTGCCTTTGTACTGGAGGTCTCCTTTAACCCTTGCAGCCTTCAAGACGCGTCCTTCACACGGTCGTTGAGAAACCTCATAATCAGGCCTCATGTTTTATCAGCTGCTGGTCATGGTTTGCCCAGGTGATGCGCTCTTTCGATTGTGATGAGTGAGTCTCCATCTGGGCACGGCTCTCAGGGTTATTTTTAGCCGCGCTAGCTTGTGATGCGGGCTGTTTTCCAACTGAGCCGTGCGCCTTCAACTTGCTGTGGTGCTACCGGACTTATGTCTTCCTTGTTTACTCATCTCTCGTCCTAGTTCTTTGGGTTAAGCGGGTCAAACAATGATTTTAAAACCACGTTTTGCAGCAGAGATGTGAAGTGTGTCCTCTCAGTGTGTCACCATTACCGGAAGTCTCTTCCTTGACTTAACACCTCAAGTCTTTGTCTCTCAACATCCAATTAACCATCTCCATATTTAGCCGTAACACGAGTAAGTCCTTCAGCTGCTCAAAAGTTAAACCAGTGACACTCTGCTTTAACTGGGAGCACACATCACCTGGCTGCACGAATGGCTTCAAAACACTTTCAAAACACCCAAAAACTTTTTTTTTAAATGAATAACACTAAAATATAGAAATTTAACATAAATATAAACACAATTAGGCACATTTATATTAAAATATGTTCAATTTGGTCCAAAGTCTGTCAAATTTGTCCATATCCAAATTAAGTCAGAACGTAATTTTCCTTGATTGTTGGTGAGGTTTGTTTATTCGTTATTGCCTTTTTTCCCTGCCACCAAGAGTACATTCCAAAGGTATCCATGTCAGGAGTTTTGAGGCCCAAGCACATAGATCTAAAATTGAGAGGGATGGCAACAGTCTGCAGTGCAATCCAATATTTTTGAGCGACAAGACAGTCCCAAAACACGTAATAGTGGTTTTCCACTTCCTGGCTGTCAGAATTTCTCCTACAGTTAGCCTTTCCTTGTGAATAATGAGCACTTTGACATGGTGTTATGAAACAAAGTTACACATTTTTCCAGCAAAATTCCCTCCAAACATTAGACTTTGTGGTCCTCCAGTGGGATGTACAAACACTTTTCCACTCTTTTTCTGTCAAAACAAGGTTAACTTCCCTTTCCCATTTTTTAAAATTATATGTAGTTGAGTAGCTGTTCAGATTAGGAATTCATTGGTACAATTTAGATACTATTCCCCTTGAAAGATCTGATTTATAAGCCTGATAAAAATGCAGTCAAAAGATTGTAGTGGTTTTGTTTAATTTCTTGGTTATTTAACTCCTTATTTGTAAATACCTATAAAAGTTTTTCATGTTATTATCTTTTACAATCTGGTGGAAAAACCGGTATACCTTTTTTAATCAGACCTTGTTGACTTTAGTGCTACTTAAAAAATATACTGCAGACAAATTTGAATCGAAACCGTTGCTTGCATCAGCTGACATTTTTCACAGCTATTACAGGAAAAAGGTCAATAGTAAACCAAAATCTTATATCTCATATCTCACTGTTGAGAAAGCGAAAGAGAAAAAAAAATTCCTTCTCTAGAAATCTTGTATCTCTGTCCAGTATTCTATGACCATGTTGTTAAGAAATTATCCTCTGTCGGCTTTTTGAGTTTAATCTCAGGTAGATGCTATTGGTATTTGTCAGTATCTGACTGACTAGACTCCTTTGCCAGTCCAAATGACCTGGTCTAATTATTACTATGCTTTTATTTTCGATTTGTTTAACAACCAAGGTGAATTAATTTAGAAAGTTGCAGTCTAAAGAGAAATACTCAATCATTTATTTGCATAAACGTTGAACAATGTAGCAATAAAACAGTTATAAAAAATGTACTAAAATAACTATTACTTTCTCTGATCCTATGCAGTGCAGACTAACTAAATTTATCACATAATCCGAGTCATTTAAACTTTTTGAATTGTTAGTGCGCCCACTTTATTTACTATTACTTCTAAAAGATTAAGCACCCTGTACCATAATTTCTAAATTTTTGTTTGAATTATATGTACAACATTTTTAAATTACCCTTTATTTATCCAGGTAAGTACTGAAATCGAGGTCTCTTTGTCAAAAGTAATCTATTCTCCAATATAGATCTTTTAATGCCAATTTTGAATGTTTTAATTAAAAACTCTTCCCTTATTTCAAGTTAGAATCATTTAGAAACTTCATTTGTAAAGCAGCTATGCTCTCCCAACTCATTCGTTTTTTCATCTAATCAGTAGTGCCTGATCTCAGTCCAGCTATAACCCAGTCCAGTGAGCACTTTTAGAAAGGTGTTCAATAATAATAATAATAATAATGATAATAATGATAATGATAATGATAATGCTCTTTTATGTACTACATTTATTTCCATACAAGACATATGTACTACATATCACTTATGTGTGTGGAGTGATATTGATCTGTGCAGTCTGTTAGTGGAAACCTCCCCATCCAGCCTCTCCTTCACGCTGCAGTCCCATCACTAATGTCCTGGGATGCTTATAATAGCCATTTTATTTCGGGCCTTGCTTGTTGGTCCTCTGTCACATGTCTATGGCCACCCTGCCTCATGCTTCTCCCCTCCATCCACTCCACACGTCCGCTGGAGAATCCCCCCTATCCAAAAAAAAAAGTCACAACCGAAGCCCCAAGAGGCTCCGAGACTTTAATAAAAACAAAGCTAGCAGGGACCATTCAACATTGATTCTATCTTGAGCACATTCCAATGTGTTAGCTTATTTAGTTTCTCAAATGAGTTTGTCAACCACTCTAGCAAAACATGTGACAAATGTGCCAGACAAATCCTATAGGAAAGGCATTTTCAGGAAATGATAAAATATGTTATTGCTCACCTTACTGGTGACTGTATCTCATCATAGACTCTGGAGGTGAGGGCGAGGGCAGACCAGTGCTGGAAATGCCTGTGGACAGACCTGAGGACAAAGAAAAACACAGGTACTGCTGAGGGACCTATTTGATTTTGAATAATTTGCACATAAATTCGGGACTCAAGCAGTTGAGCATGGAGGGTCAAAGGGCAAAGGGTTCGGTTCCATTCCACGGTCCTACTAGTGCGAAAAAAGATTTTGAGTTTAGTTACACATAATGCTTATTTCTTTGCATATTGTGTGTGGTACTTTACTCTTTTTGTCTTCAACTTTTGCTTCTCTTCCAATGTTTTTAAGCTTAAAGACCATTAACATTGTCCCTTATAAAAAAAAAAAAACACTGTAGCAACTTTTTACTTTTTACTTCTAGAAAAGCGCAAAACACTGTAGCTGCTTGTTACCGTGTAAGCCTTTTTCCTTACATGTGTATTATACATTATATTGTAGCTCATTTCTTTTAACACAATTTGTTTAACCATGTACATTTTTCTTTTTCTACCAAGCCTTAGATATAGATTCTGACTACGCATTTATTATTAATTTAGTCTTATATTTGAACAAATTGTGCAGAAATTTAATAAAAAGGTTCTGCAGCTTACCTTATAATAATTTTGCATGCTTATTTTTGCGTAGGTCAGATCTTGAAGGAGGGTCTGATGTCTCATCTGTTCAGATCTTCAATAAATTGAGGCATCGTCTTTGGATAAACTCGGGTTTCAAATTGAGAATTCCCGCTTTGGAAGAATGTTCCCGGGTTTTAGATTGAGAGCTCTCTGTCCTGGATTTCAAATTGAGAATTCCTACTTCTGAAGTAGACATCCTGCTGCAGGGTTTGGGCACTAAAACTGTCGCCTTTCATGCTACTAAAGTGTATTGCAGACAATTGCAAATGCTGGCATAAATTGCTAGCATTGATCAAAGTTGATCAAACATTTCCACAACATTGCATCTCAGGTCAGTTCTATTTGGTACAAAACCTTGGTCATATGCACACCAGTTTAAGATTTTAACATCTTTGTTTAGTTTGTATATTTTGATTAGCTCCTTCCATGTTGTAAACCCAGGGAATCTATTCTTCCAAATTACTCAACCGTCTATCATCTGCCTGTAAGGCCTACATAGGAACCCCCGACACAACATTAATCTCAATATTTTTCAGGCACGTCAAATCAATAACATCAGCAGCTTTTTACCATCTAAAAAACATTGCTAAAATCAAAAGTATAGTGTCTAAGCTAATCTAAGATAAATACAGTTTTGTTTAGCTGTGCATATGACTGTAAGGATTATATTTGCACTCTTCTCTTTTATGTCTTAAACTGTGATGTCTGTCATATCTCTGTGATTATAATGCATTGTTCTTGTTGTGTGAAGCACTTAGAATTGCCTTGTGTACAAATTGAGCTCTACAAATAAACTTGCCTTGCCTATTCTGGATCATACCAGTACAGCAATGCTCTGATTTGAGCTGAAACAAAGTGCCGTAATTTCCACCACCGTCACACACACACTGCTTTCTGTGCGGTGCTGCTTCTTCTTTGGTGTTTTATGGCGGTTTGTATCCATAAAGTGTTACATTACCGGCACCTAATGTAGCTGTACGTCATCAAAGTATGTGCTTTACCTTGAAAAAAAGGATAGAGAAAGTGAGAATTAATCCAAGATGGTGCAGCAGACGGATGCCCTGGCCTTTAGGTGTTCTTTGTTTTGTCTGTTTTTGTTCGTGAATTGTGTGTCTGCGTGCTCTTACACCCGTGAAGAGCTCTTGTCCTTCCAAACCACAACTCCTACGGACCTAGTTCCAGTTTTTTTAGTTTCTGCTGCTGAATTAGCCCTTCTTTTGGCTAAAAGAGTGAGACGCCGCAGGCGAGGAAAACGTGCCGGGGTCCTCGTACAGCTCAGGAGACGCGGTACACGGACGCCCTTACCTGGGATTTTCCTCTCCAACGTTCGCTCACTCTCCAACAAAATGGACGAACTGGCGCTGCTGATGAGACGAAACAGAGACTTTTCTTCATCTCCTGTTTTGTGCTTCACGGAGACGTGGCTCAGCGAGCCGATCCCGGACGGCGCCGTACAGATCGAGGGGTTTTGCCTTTTTCGCCGGACAGTCATGTTTTTACATCAACAAAACGCCTGGTCTTCAGATGTGACCGTTGATCTCTCCAAACCTCTGCTCTCCTGATCTGGAATATCTGTTCATTAACTGCAAACCATTCTACTACTCGCCACGTTGAGTTCGCCTCATTCATTCTGGCTGTTTTTTTACATCCCACCGAGCGCAAACGTGCAGTTGGAGTGGACGGGACCTTCCCGGACTCCTTGTGTATTAATCCTGGTGTGATTTAAACAAGGAGAATCTCAGCCACGAACTACCAAAGTACAGACAGTTTATTAAAAAGTTCCGACCAGAGAGCAGAGCACGCTGGATCACTGCTACACACAACAGTCAGTAACGCCTTCCGCGCCGTGGCTTCGCGCTGCTCTCGGCTTTTTTTCAGAGCACCGCCATGGTTCACCTGATCCCCACGTACAGGCAGAGGCTGAAGCTCTCCAAACCTGCAGTGAGGAAATCTAAGAAGTGGACCAATGAGGCAGTGGAGGAGTTACGTGCATGTTTGGACATTACAGACTGGGAGGTTTCAGAGCTGCCACAGATAGTTTTGGATGAGTACACGGACACTGCTTGACGTCATTCATTCGATTCTGTAGAGGAACAGCAGCATCATACCCAATACCAACCAAAGTCACTTTCAACAATGACAAACCTTGGTTCACTCCAAAACTGAGGCAGTTAAGGCAGCAAGAAGAGAGGCAGCGCACAGGGCTGGTGACAGAGAGCGCTACAAAGAAGCAAAAGTATGGATTTAGCAAAGAGGTTTCTCGAGCGAGATCACAGTACAATACGCGTCTGAAGCAGGCAGTTCTCTGACCAACCCCCGCCTCGTGTGTGAGGGGCTCCGGCTTCTCACCAACCACAAAGCCCCAAGCCCCCCTCTGCAGACAATCGAAAACTGGCTGAGCAACTCAACACCTTCTACTCCAGGTTGAAAGTGCCCCCCCCCCTCCCCCACGGTGGCCACCTCCCGCCAAACCCCCAAACCTGGTACCCCCCACCTCCCCCACCACTCTCTCAGTTCAGGAACAGGATGTTCACAGGCTAATTTCGGAAATCCAACCCCCGAAAAAGCTGCTGGACCAAACGGCGTCTCTCCCTACCTTACATTAAGACATTGCGCAGGAGAGTTAACCCCCGTCTTCACAGACATTTTTAACACCTCCTGGGGTCATGCCATGTCCCAGCCTGCTTCAAGTCTGCCATCATTGTCCCTGTCCCCAAGAATCCCCGGATCACTGCTTGGACTTAATGACTACAGGCCAGTGGCGCTGACTCTGTAGTAATCATGAAGTCATTGAACGCCTGGTTCTTGCCCCACCTCAAGTCCTTCACCTCCTCCCTGCTGGACCCCCTGCAGTTCGCCTACAGATCCAACAGGACTCAGACGACGCCATTCAGACGACGGGCACTCCACTCCCATCCTGCATGCAGCATCTGGACTCCCCGGGAACCTACGCCCGGGATCCTGTTTGTGGACTTCAGCTCTGCATTCAACACCATCCTCCCTGCTCTGCTCCAGGACAAGCTCTCCCAGCTCAACGTGCCTGACTCCACCTGTGCAGGTGGATCACTGACTTCCTGACGGATCGGAGGCAGTGCGTGCGGCTGGGGAAGAATGTCTCAGACACTCGGACTATCAGCACAGGAGCTCCACAGGGCTGGTGTCCTGGTGCAGCGGCAACAACCTGGAGTTCAACGCCCAGAAAGACAGTGGAGATGATCGTGGACTTCAGGAAAAGTCACAGCCCCCCAGCCCCCCTCGTCATGACAGACTCCCCATCACCACACGTGGACTCCTTCCGCTTCCTGGGCACACCATCACCCCAGGACCTCAAGTGGGAGCCTCCACCAGCTCCCTCATCAAGAAGGCCCAGCAGAGGATGTACTTCCTGCGGCAGCTGAGGAAAGCCAAGCTGCCAGTGCAGATGATGGTGCAGTTTTACACAGGCCATCATTGAGTCCATCCTCACCACTCCTCCATCACCGTGTGGTACGCTGGAGCCACAGCCAGGGACAAACAGAGACTACAACGCATTGTGCGTTCTGCTAAGAAGAGGTGATCGGCTGCAGACTTCCATCTCTGCAGGACCTGTACGTCTCCAGGGCTCTGGACGGAGCAGGTCGGATCACAGCTGACCCCTTCTCACCCTGGACATGGTCTATTTGAAACCAGTCCCCTCAGGCAGGAGGCTACGGTCCATCCGGACCAGAACCTCCCGCCACAAGAACAGTTTCTTTCCCTCTGCCGTTGGACTCATGAACACTTCTAAACACCTGCCACTTTAACTACACTATTCATCACTCACTGCACTGTCACTTTCTGCACTACAACTTTAAACTTAACTGTAAACTTGTGTACATAGCAATGCCTATTTTTATTTTTATTTTTATTTTATACTATAGTAATTTTAAATTGTCCCTTAAATGCATGCCCTTTGTTTGATTGAATATATGTTGTTTTATTATTGCTCAGTGTTTTGTGTTGCACCTTCATGCCGAGACAAGTTCCTATGCCTGTGAAGTTTGTTCATTGACAATGGCAATAAACCCCATTCTGATTCTGAGAAAAAGAGCTGCTGTTGTCGTGTTACTAAAGGTGCATTTACCGCCACCTACTGGATTGAGTGCAGACAGGAGATCAACGGAAACGATAATACCAAAAGGGGATTGTAATGTAACACTACAAAGATGCTCTTAACTCTATAATCTTCCAATTGATTCTGTGTTACATAAGTAAGCAACTATAGCCTTACATGATTTTTGTGTCAGGATTGTAAGAAGATTCAGTGGATTGAATTCCTGTTATTTTGAAACCATAAGACTAAATCAGTTCTCTCTCTTTCATATGCTGTACAGTGAATCAGCACATGCTCAACAGTTTCTGGTTCTTGACAGTGATTACATTAACCGGTAGGATATTTTCCATCCTATATAGCAGGGGTCTCCAATAGGCGGCCCACGGGCCAGGCCCAGACCCCGAAGCAATTTGGTCTGGGATGAAGTTGAGTTTTAGGGATGGTTTATTTAGGGCCATTTGATTTATCATGTTAGGGATTTTTGCCCGTTTATGTTCCAAATCCCCCTGCTCCTTCTCACTTATTTCTCTCCCTGCCTGGAGGAGACCAGATGGCTAGCTGGTCAAACTGAGCCATACACCACAAACAACATTCATTTGGCCTTCACTACACCGTCTGTACTTACCCCTATCTATTTCTTCTCTTGTTTGTGACCCATGCCCCATATTCACTGAAAAATTCCAGGACGTGATCACGTGTAATGTATTCATAATATGTGTTGTGTATTGTGTATCATTGTTATGCTTATGGCTGAAACTGTATTTCATTTTCCTAAAGTTCAAGTTCCCCAGCAGGCGCCGTTATTTGGCTGCCCGGGTGGCTGATGCCCTTATGCATGTCTCTCATGTCACTTCTGTCATCAAATCACGTTCCTATGCTGTGAATTTTATTCACTGACAATGGCAATAAATATATCCTGATTCCTGATTTCATGGACAGAGAGCATATCAAATAGAAGATTCTATATAGAATATCCTGTCTACAATCAGATTTTCCAGATTTAATGCTTTTGATTTAAAATCACAATGTTGTGATGCTGCAAAGTAGATTCCATCGCTAATTGTATTGTTATGAGTTCTGTGGTGAAGACGGAAAGATGATCTGTTAACCTCTTTTTAACCACTATCTCAAGGTCAGGTATGAAAAAACAACATCTGTACGCCCACTCTCAGGATCATCAGAATGCATATCAATTAGCTCTTGAACAAAGAACTGCGGTGGCTTTTTTAGTTTTTCCTTTAAGTTTGTGATGTTAACAATATCAACAGGATATTCCAAGGAGAGAGAAAGCGTACCACTGTGTTTGTTTTATTGTCTTCAAAGCCTATGGATTAAAGGAATATGTTTTTTATATCGTCACATGACCGGGCATCATGGGCGTGATGTCGTCATACGTGTTTTCGTCATTCAGTGATTGTTGTTGTGTTACTTTTAATGGTGGTTGGCAGCCAACTGAAAGGGTGCATTTACCTCCACCTACTGTAGTTGGACGTAGAGAGATTGTGAGAGAGAGATTGAGAGTGTGTGAGAGAGAGATTGAGAGTGTGTGAGAGAGAGATTGAGAGTGTGTGAGAGAGAGATTGAGAGTGTGTGAGAGAGAGATTGAGAGTGTGTGAGAGAGTGTGTGAGAGAGTGTGTGAGAGAGAGATTGAGAGAGAGATTGAGAGAGAGAGAGTGTGTGAGAGAGAGATTGAGAGAGAGAGAGAGATTGAGAGAGAGAGAGAGATTGAGTGTGATTGAGAGATCATGGCCATGCATTGTGCAGTCACTCTTAATGGCTTCTTGCCATTGTACGGCTTCAAGTACAAGAGCTTTCTTGATAGTGCAGAAAAGATGAGTAGAGTTTTTGTTGATAATTTTTTTATGGAGGACAACACCTTAATAATTAAGTGATTCCGTTTGTTCTTTAAAAAGACTTACCCATTTAAATGGCAGAGGGCGCCAGTAAGGGAATGTCAGGTTTTTTTTGTACATGCATTTTGTATCCAGACATTGGACCAATATCATGAGGGAAATGCATCACATTAGGTATGGACTTTTCTGGTTTGGTTTGGATATAGCAAGACATCATCTGAGTAGCAAGCAATTTTATGTTCTGCCCCATCAATTGAGACACCCTAAATTGTTTCCGATTGTCTTATATAGTGTGCCAATGGTTCCAAGTCCAAAGCTAACAACGGGGGGACCAAGCACAACCCTGTCTCACCCCTCTCTTCAAAGTCAGGGAGTCTGTCAAATGGTAATGGTAATTTTGATTCTTGATATTTGACCATCGTAAAGAGCCTAAATAATTTGTATTATTAAATAATGTATTTTAAATTTGGTTAGCACTTTAAATAAATGTCATCTTACGGAATCAAAAGCTTTTTCAACATCCAGACTTATTACAGCTTTGTTTTTTTGTTTTTGTATATGTTTCATTATGTGTAAAGATCACCGTAGGTTATCTAGTGTTTGTCGTTTGTTTATAAATCCTGTTTGATCATTGTGAATTACATTTCGGAGTATTTGATCCATTCTTTTGGACATAATTGAGGTGTATATATGATAGTCCACATTCAGAATTGAGATTGGTCTATATGAGGCGCAGTCAAGTCGACCATTCCTCTGTTTTATTGTTTTTTAGTCTTTTGATTGCACTTTAAATTTCAATAGTTATTTCAGCACCAATTTTTTTGTTTTGCTCTTCGGTCATGGCATGTAAATTGAGAGTGTCCAAGAAAAATTAAGTTTCTTCTTTGTTTCCTAATGTTTTAGTGAAAAAATGTTTGTAGAAGGATTCAACTTGTTCTTTCTGCCTGTTGTTTTCTAACCTAATTCTATAAAATTTTAACTGCTTTCATAATATCTTTGTTTGGTGAAGAGCATTTTTAAAAATAATTTCCTGTGAGATTAGATCATTAATCGCACTCCTTAACTTTCAAGTTTCCTATTGCATTTAAGGATCCTTATGTTTGGCATGGTCAGCTTCCTTAAACGTTGTATCATAAGGAAAATGTCTGCCTTTGTTTCTTTGTTTTACCTTACCCCTCAAGACTGCTTTTGCCGCATCCCAAATGGGTGGAGAAACGTCACTATTGTCGTTTTCTTGTACATTAGTCTCATTGTCATTTTTAATGATTTTTACTAATTGTGGGTCATTGAGTAGACTCGCATTAAATCTCCAATGTGTGTTTTTTTAGTTTCTGTTCCAAATCTACAGCGATGTAAATAGGAGCATGATCACTTAGTTCTATTGTGCCTATGTCTGCCTCTGTAAGTTTATTCATGTCTAGATCTTATGTGGGTTGGAATGATGTGTATATTGGTGGACATTAAGATTCATCGATCAACTCTACATTATGAATTAATTTACGATTTTTTTTATTTATAGACTGACCAGTACTTTGTGAGCTTGAGGCATCCAATGTCGGCTGAACATGTAAGTCGCCGTACAGACAAAGATTCCCTTAGAGTGGTTTGCAATCAGATCCACAACTTCTGTATAGAAAGTGAGGTCGCTTCCTGGTGGAGCATATACACTTATCAGACACACTTGCGCTAATAGATTCTTTGACCAATACAAATCTGACATCTTTATCTTTGTGTTCAAAAATCTGTTCAAAAACTATTCTGCTTGAGATCAATATGGCCACACCCTTTTTTGTTTGCCCCTTTACATGGAATAGTAAAGCCTGTTATAAACAAATGTAGTCACTTTTTGATTCTTGTAAGTATATTGTATCAAATTTCTCTTTTCTCATCTTTTTTAATATCTTTGACCGTTTGATTGGACCCAATATCAAGAGATGCTATTCCTATTTTTTTAGATGCCATTGTATTAAACATGTTGAAATCATTCTTGTAATTCTACCTTTGTTACACAACTCAAACACAACATACAAACATAGGAACCACAGCAACCAAACGCATTAGAACAAACATATTGCAAAAAAAAATGCTAACAAAGTGCAAAGAGCTTATAGGCTGATCCAAAAAGAGATCAGAGGGTGGCAGGAAAACCATTTCTAGGAGGAATAAAAAAAGGTAGGTTTGATATACCTCTTTCACCTGAGCATTCACAAACCGAAAGTGGATCACACTGACCCACACTAGGCAAATATGTCGGTGTAATCCCTCATTCGTCCAGGAGTGTTCCATTGTAGAAAAAGATTCAGTTGTAGTCATCTGGACTGTTTTAGAAAAAACAAAACGTTTCAACTCTCATCCAAGAGTCATTCTCAATCAGAGAACAAGAGTTCTCAGACTTGTTTCTCTGATTGAGAATGACTCTTGGATGAGAGTTGAAACGTTTTGTTTTTTCTAAAACAGAGTCCAGATGACTACAACTGAATCTTTTTCTACATTAGGCAAATACTCACATGTGTCCAGTACAGTACCAGTCCCTTCATTGAAATAAAGAAAATAAAGAGAGAAAATATCAGCCCAAACCTGCTTTGAATCGGAAAATCTTAAGCTGAAGTGAATCTTTTCATCTTCCCATTCACTTTGATCCTCAGCATTGCAGGATAGAGCAGAGCGTATTCCACGTTCTACTCTCTCAGGCAGGATTTTGCCAGATCAAAAACACTGCATCTCTTGACCACTTGCGTTGAGTAGTCTTTGAAGAAAGTAACCTTGGGGCTTGGTTTATCCGCATTGGCCCGCAGCAAGATGTCTGCATGCAGCCACGACACGCTGTTTGTCACTGACAACTTCAGTATAAGGGTCTTGGATGCTGGTTCGGGGGCTGGCTTGGGAGCCAGCGAGCAATGCACACAGTCTATCTTTATTTCCCCATCTTTTATTGGAAGATTGAGATGCAGGTCTCCATATACTTGACCATATCCTTGCCCTCTGTGTCCTCTTTAATAGCGGAAATCCGCATATTACATCAGCGTTCTCGGTATTCCAGGTAGTCCAGTTAGTCTGTCACCTGGTTTGTCAATTTTGCCACTTTTGTTTGTAAAGTAGAGACTCTCTGGTCTGAGACCTCCTCCCTAACCACCGCAGCTTGGGTACCCAACTCGGCATTTTTGGATTTCAAATCACACTTTTCCATCAGAGCCTTAGTATTCTTGTCAGTAATTTCCAGTAAACTCGCCATGATCACCAGATCTATCTCCACCACGGTATCCGACCTGGAGCCGGAGCAACTACGGAACCTGTTTCTGGGCGAGCTGGGGCCGGCGCTGGCACAGCTAGCTTGACAGTAGCATTGCTTGATTCTCGGTGTGGTTTTTCTTCTTCTTAGACATGTTCACAAATTAAGTGTCCAAGCTCTTCAGTCTGCTCCCACGTAGAAATAAAGGGGCTCTCCAGGTGAACTGATTATTTTCACGGGAACGACCGCAGTCTGACAAGAATGTTCGTACTAAGCCACCATCATCCGGAAGTCTCACCAGCATTTCTTTTAACTAAGTTTAGCCCAGGCATAGCCTATGTAACCAAATGTGTAATTAATTGCTTTGATATTTTTTGTTTATTAAACCACCCAAAATCATTCTGGTTTATAGACCCTTTTATTGAGCTTTTTAGTTATAATTGTCAGTCAATGAACCGAGTATTCCCCTTTCAGAAAATGAGACTGAGTAGGTATTGCTTCAGAACAAGCTCCCCTTTCTAAATATAAATGTAACGCCTGTTCCGGTTTACTGCTTATGAACAGTGCCCAAGTTCGTTTACTTACACTCTAAACTAAGTAGACTAGGCTAATAAACCCCAGTAAGAAAGTGTAAATAGTGTATAAAAACTGTGTGTGGTCTACACTATGTGTGCGTGAAAGGCTACTTTAATCAGGAATGAATGTGAACAATGAGGAAACAATTGGATAACGTTCAAATTTGACCAATTTAATTATTTGAATGGTCTGAAAATATTAATCAAGGGCAAAAGTACAAATTCAGAACAGTAAATGTTAGGGGCCCCAATAAACATAAAACAATACAATATAATTTAAAAGCCGGCAAGATTCTTAATAAATATCCCTACTCGGTACTGAGTGAATAAAGAACGTTGCAAGCCTGATAAAGTGGAACGCCACAGCCGCGGGCTCTCCTAAAATGGAGGCGGCTGGTAATAACACCAGGAGTGGAGTACTCACCCTCATTCGGTGTTACCTGTCTGTAATGGCGCTCCGAAAACGACAACTCCGGTCAAAAAACGCAGTGGCGCAAAACCGCAGCAGCGAGGAAAAAGCAGATTCCAGAAATGTCCTGCGCTGTCCTCAACACACTGGGCCACGGTCTGGAACAACAAATCCAACGCTGTCCTCATCGGGCTGTTGTGGTGAAGAAGGAGCCGAGTCGAAAGACAAAGCTCTTGTTTTACCGGTAAATCTATGTTCCTTTGGGTAGTGACCGAAAGGACAAGATCGCAGATACAAGCGGTCGAAATGAGTTTCCTCCGCAGGGTGGTTGGGCGCTCCCTTAGAGATAGGGTGAGGAAGTCAGTCACACGGGAGGAGGTGGCTCGGGCATTTGTTCCGGATGCTTCCTGGGCGCCTCCCTGGGGAGGTGTTTCGGGCATGTCCCACAGGGAAGAGGCCCTGTGGAAGACCCAGGACACGCTGGAGTGACTATGTTTCTCGGCTGGCCTGGGAACGCCTCGGGATCCCACCAGATGAGTTGGAGAAAGTGACGGGGAAAGGGAAGTCTGGGAGTCCCTGGTTAGACTGCTGCCCCCGCGACCCGGCCCCGGATGGATGGATGTCCACACACCATCAGACTCATTCTGATCATTTCACAAACGTTGATGTACTATTGGACAAGTCAGATTTCAGCATGAAACAGAGGTGAAGAGTGGAAGAGGCATTCAGAGAGTTGCTGGAGATGATGCAAAGGAAACTCCAGATATGTGTATGATGAGGATACAGCACATGTTTAAAAAAAAATAATAATAATGTGTATGTGTGTGTGTATATATGTGTGTGTGTGTGTGTGTGTGTATATATAATGTATGTATATGTGTGTGTGTATGTGTAAAAAAAAATATATTTTAAAAAGATGGTGTTGTCTTTTGTGCGCAGGTACGTTCACCCTCGTTTTGGACCCATCAAGTGCATCCAAACTCTCAGGCCCGTGCACAAAGATGAGGAGCTGACGGTCTCTTATGATTACGACCAGGAGCCGTCAGAAAAGAGTGCTCCAGAAGCCCCTGACTGGTACAAACGGGCACTACAACACTTTCAACAAACCAACAGCCAATGAGAGTGCAGGCCACGCAAATGTGGACAGCATTTACAGCAATGGACACAAATGGGAAAAAATCAACAGCAAATGAGAGCACATGACAATGCAAAAGCCAATGACAGCAAAGGATGGACAGTTAAATATCCATTAGGAGCTTGGGACTCATATGTGGATTCCTTTTTAAGCACTCATCTGTGCCACAAGTCTGAGGTACTTTAGAGGGTAGTGCAATTGAGACAGGAACATTGAATTGTGCCTTTTCTTAATAAATAATTAAAAAAGAGATTGAAAAGATAGAAAACCATACAAGAACTCACTAGTACCTATAAGTCAAATCATGCTGTTGGACCTAAACAAGTAAAACCTTCATATATACTAATGTATATTTAACCAATTGTTTTAAAATGTCAAAAATGAATAAACATTTTCAAATTACTGAGTGGACACCAACCTAAATTGTCATTGAAGTATATACGTTTTTATAACCTGTTTGGAAAATAAAGTTCACTGTTGCACAGTCAATAGTCATTGTTGTCTTTAATGCACCACGATATAGTAGGGGAAATCTACACTGCACAATTACACCTTCTTAAAACTAGAACAATGCACTTGTTTTAGGCAAACATTTACTAGAAATAAGTGAAATTATAAGCCAGTGCAGTAAGTGAATTTTACTTATCAAGAATTTTTGAAATAAGATTTTGAATAAGATTTTTTTTCTAGGTGTTTATACATCTTATAATAAGCTAAAAACACTTACTGTTAGTAAAAATCTAACACAAATGTTCTCTTAATGTTCTCTCTTAATTTGCTTATTTTAAGACAAATTAAAAAGGGTTAGGGTTAGTCATTTCTAAAAACAATGTACACATTGACAGAATCTTGTACAATCAGTAGAAAAGTATAAAATTACATCTAATGGACCTATAAAATCACACACATCTACTGTTTCAAAACCACTTTGTGGCACTAACATATTTACAAATAGCAAAGAGCTTAAACTCGCTCACCTATTTCTTGCATGTGAAAACTTTTAAAACAAAGTTGCAATTTCAACGAATACAAAAACAAACACGAAGAGAAAAACTGAACAGACACCCTGATCCCCCCCTTCCTCCATCTCCAAAATACAGCACTACTAACCTATGAAATCACGCCACTCTGCCAGGGCTTTTTTGTATGAGGAGGTGGTGTCTCTCATGAATGGCATCCTGGAGTACTTTTGAAGTGAAGAGAACCAAAAAGCGGGACAAAAGGGAAACAGAATCAAGAAAAAAGGGTGTCTCTATCCCTTATGTCTCGGGACTCTCAGAAAAATTGCAACGTATTTTGACAGTGAACAATAGTCAGTGAACAATAGGCCCATCCCATTTGGTTTCGATGGCCCATTATCAGGGGTCCCACCCTATGGGCAGGGCTTTCACAGAGTAGGATATAAACCTGAGTTCTCAGACTTGTTTCACAGATTGAGAATGACTCTTGGATGAAAGTCGAAACGTTTTATTTTTCTAAAACAAAGTCCAGATGACTTAACTGAATATTTTTCTACACTGCATTACCAAATAAACTTTATTGAATGCCCTTCACCAAGTCAAAGCCACGCACTTCCGCTTGATCTCGCTGGAATGTTCCATTGACAAAATGGATTTTAAGACTAAATTAATCTATGTGGTAGTTTTATTTTTTAAAACATGTTTGATCTATAGATATTTTTTTTCTGTCTCTTATCTTGTCTCCGCTTTCTTGTCACTTCTATTTACCCTCCTTTTATTTTAATGATCCCATGCTATGTTTGTTGGTATTATCCAAACCAAGCACAGCAGTATATTCTCCATTCTAACAAGTTTGAGAAGAATACACAAGTTTTTACAGACTTAACTATTTAAGTGATTTTCGGTGCTTTTTGGGATATCATGCCCTGTTAGAGGTGTGTGATTTGCTTCGTCTTTGTTGCTTTGACGCTTAGGTCCCTTTAAGTCATATTAATACTGTACATGGTCGCAGTCCAGATTTCCGTGTCATTTGTGGAGTGGATGGATGCACCGAGGAATATTGCGTTTTCAACTCCTTTTATTACCATTGCCGGCACACGGATTTTCATTATTTAGCTACCGGGAACCCTCCAAGAGGATGGCTGACCCCCACATTCAACGCAGCTGTCATAGGACGAAAAAACGTTGGTACAGTTGTTTTTCAAACTGTTCGACCACTGAAACAAGTTACGCCAGAGCAAGCGCGAGCAATACCACCGGAGCTGAGACGCTATCTACCGCGTCTGCTTCATCTGCAACGTTGGAGCAGCAGGAGCCACCGAAAAGTTTTGTAGAGCAGCAGAAGCAGGATGTGTGTGTGTGTGTGTGTGTGTGTATGCGTGTGTGTGTGTGTGTGTGTGTGTGTATCTATATATATATGTATGTATATATATACATATACATATATATGTGTGTGTGTGTGTGTATATATGTTTGTTGTGTGTGTATATATATGTGTGTGTTTGTGTGTGTATATATGTAGTTGTGTGTGTGTGTGTGTGTATGTATATAAGTGTATGTGTGTACATGTATATATGTGTATATATGTATATGTATATTTGCATGTATGTATATGTGTGTGTGTGTGTGTGTATATATAGTTGTGTATATATGTATGTAGTATGTATACATATATATATAACCCTGGGTTATTTTATGTACGCACAAATATTCTAACTCTTGAGTAAATTAAAACAATGCATTGTACCTTTTTGTTTACCTAGTTTATTGTACCATTTACATGTTTACATTTTATACCTGCCACACAACAAATGTATTGCTACATTACTGCTATGCTTATGTTCACGTTCAGTGACACATTCATTTTACACTTTACAGTATAGGCTTCACACACTTTAGTACCCTTCCTTCTGGAACGTTCTGGAACAAACTATAAATAACTACTACAAGTAAAGGCATTTCATGTAATTCGCTGCCTCACTGGTCAAGGGCAATAGCAATGTTGTTGTTGGCTCCTGTTGGTTGGGGGGAGAACTTTATTTTCCAGACCTGTTGATGTCCTGCCTCTGTGGAATACCATGTAATGGTGTGTTGTATTTCCTGGAACAGTGTTTGAGAACTATTCAGTGGGTGCTGTGTTCCCATCGAGCCATCGCCCCGCTGGAGCCGTGACTGTGGCCGGGGATTTTGGTCGTTTAAACCCGAAGCTGAAGGTCTAACAATGCTGGACCCGTGTGACCTGGCACCGTTGAGGACAGCGTTGGATTTGTTGTTCCAGACCGTGGCCCAGCGTGTTGAGGACACCGCTGGACGTTTCTGGAACCTTCTTGTCCCCGAAGCTGCTGTTTTGTGCCACTGTGTTTTTTTCACCGGCGTTGTTGTTTTCAGAGCGCCATTACAGACAGATGACCCTGAATGAGAGTGAGTACTCCGCTCCTTGTGTCATTACTGGTAGCCGCCATCTTAAAAGAGCCTGAGGCTGTGGCGCTCCACTTTATCAGGCCTGCAAGTTAAGAGACCTCTTTATTCACTCGGTACCAAGTAGGGACATTTATTAAGAATCTTGCCAGCCTTACTACTGTGTTACAGTACTACTGTGATATATTGTATTGTTTTATGTTTATTGGGGCCCCTAACATGTACTGTTCTGCAATTGTACTATTCCCCTTGGTTAATATTTTTCGGACCATTCAAATTATTAAATTGGTCACATTTGAACGTTATCCAATTGTTTCCTCATTGTTCACATTCATTCCTGATTAAAGTAGCCTTTTTCACACTTTTTTTTACATTATTTACACTTTCTTACTGTGGTTTCTTAGCCTAGTCTACTTAGTTTAGAGTATAAGTAAAGACATTTTTGCTCTGTTCATAAGCGGTAAAGCAGAACAGGGGCAACAGCCTGGAAGGATCGGTCTCCTCTGGTCCGAAAACAAGTATGAGGAACCAACAGCAGTTTCTGATCCAAAGACCTCAGTGAGCGATTGGGAGTTTAAGGCAAGGCTCTGAAAATCAGTTCTAAAATTTTAAATTGTATTCGGTAGGAGACCGGCAGTCAGTGAGAATGGGTGAAATGCGGGCCCTTCTATTTGTGCGGGTCAAGATCCTTGCTGCAGAGTTCTGGACCAGTTGTAGACAAGAGAGCTCCTTGTTTAGAAAGGAAAACAAACTATTACAGTAGTCTAAACGTGAAGAGACAAATGCATTCATTATGAGTTCCAGATTATTTTGAGACACCATTTTCCTGCGTTTAGAAATTTCCCTCAACTGAAAGAAACAGCTCTTAGTCAACTGCTTAGAGTGATGCTCTAAAGACATGTCCTTGTCAAAGATAACACCCAAGTTTCTAAGACTTGGTTTAGCAGACTGGCCTAGATCACCCAAATACTGGTTTATCCCTGGAATGGCATCATCGGGGGCAATAATCAGTGTTTCTGTTTTGTCAGCATTTAGCTGCAGATAGTTGTTTTATTGGCACTAAACAACTGACTAAGGAGTTAAGCTTCTGGATCTCAGAAGGCTTAAGAGCAGCGAAGCCAGCGAACAGGTTGTAGGAAATAAACGCTTTAATGATCTTTCCCAGGTGGATTATATAAAGCAAAAATAGGACAGAACCCAAAACGGAACCCTGAGGAACTCCACACAACAAGTCGGCTGACTCAGACATTATTTGGTTTGCAGCACCATTGTTGGAATAATTGTAATGATTTTATCTTTCTTTTATACATTCCTTATTATTGTATGATTTTGTGTGTTTAATAAACTGCTTGTGAGACTATGTTGTAGAAGTAAACTGTTGAGATAATCCAGCAGCCTGTTGAACTCTTGAACTGATAACCAGTAAGAAAAGCAAGGAACTACCACTCAAGATGAACAAAGCTGGGAATCTAAGGTCAACCAAAGTTCAGCAGTCAATGGATGACTTGTGTGTGCACAACTTCCGCCATGTGTTCCCTATCCTTTAGGGCGTAGCTGATCATGTAAACAGGGCGAAGGTGGATGGGGATGCTTGGGAGGAAGCAGCGGCAGATGGAACTGGAAGGATCCCTCTGCCCCTCCGTCCTCCTCCGGAGAAAACTATTCTGATTCCCTTGTCTTTCTTCTCTGTTTGTTTAATATGTGGGTTTGTGTAGATTTTAGGCCCATCAACCATTAAAACTCCAACCAGATACATATGAGGAAAATCAATGAAGAACTGACCCTGGTAGTCCAATCAGGTCCCTCAATGTTTTTAACAGTGTCAAAGGCTGCAGACCGAGCCAACAGAACTAGAACAATGCATTTTCCAGAATCTTAATGTCACTGGACACTTAAAGATAAAGATCAGATAAAGTCAGCAGTGTGCACGGTGCTCTGTCTCCGAGCCTTGCTTGGCTTATTCTTTGTATGGATCTTCACTTGCTGTTTAAATGTCTCTGCCACACTTGTGTATGATTGCCTGTAATTACTCAATATTTGAGCATCACAAGAAAATTTCAACAGTCTTGATGTCCTCCTCCGCCCCTGTTGGCCTCCATACCGACTCACCTGCGCATCCTTCCTTTGCCTGTGCCCCGGAGGAAATTGTCCTGCAGAAGGGGAAAGCGAGGAGGCGTCCTGGTAAAAATCAGGGCTTACCTGCAATCTGGAAAGAATGGAGCATATCCTACTCATGGATTCCCGGCAGCATCAAGGGAGCATTGGCTTGTTCCTATACCACTTATGGGGATCCAACCTGTGAGGTGGCAAATCCGTTCCCCGAGAAGTCGCCGAGCTAGCCACCGTGGCATTAACCTCAAAAAAACTCCACATGCTAGCTCGTACCTATACTCCAAACGAGGTTATACTTCGGCTGGCACTGATTAATGTCAGGCAAATAAGACCTTCGTGTTAAATGACTTCTTCGTATCGCGGATCTGGATCTAATGTTTTTGACCGAGACGTGGCTTCGCCCTGGTGAGTGTTCAGCTTCTTTGAGGATCTTTGTAGCACACAGATATTGGATAATTTCCCTGTAGACCCATCTGTTAGACCTGATTGCACTGTGTTGTTGTTTTTTTTAGCAATTTGAACAATTGTCTATTAGTGAACTGTCAAATGTTGTTTCTCGGCTACCACCTTCTGAGTGTACACTTGATTGTATTCCCTCCAAACTTCTAAAAGATGTCTTCGATGTTATTGGTCCTTATTTATGGACCAATAAATTAACACTTCTTTGAACAGGCTGTGTGCCAAGTGCTTTTGAACATGCTATTGTACAGCCTCTGCTTAAAAAGCCCAACTTGGATTCTGAGGTTTTGTAGGCCGATTTCTAAGCTGCCCTTTCCATCCAAAGTGTTAGAGAGATTGGTTTATATGCAAATTCAAACCTATTTGGAGAAAAATTGGGTGTCCTCCTTATTGTTCAGGGCTTCTGTCTGTCCATGTTCCTAGAAGAGCATTGAGATCAGCAAACCTGATGACCTTGGATGTTCCGAGGTCACTGTTTAAAAACCAGAGGGGACAGCGCCTTTGCAGTAGCAGGTCCCAGACTCTGGAATCGTGGCATTAGAACAGCCCAATCTCTGAATATTTTTAAATCTTTGTTAAAAACCTTTTTGTTTGCTCAGGTTTTTAACATAAGATGAGCGGAACATTTAATAGCATTATTTACCTTTTTTTTCTCCTTTTTTCTTACATGTCTTGTATGTTTTATTGTATTTTATATTGCCTTTGTACAGCACTTTGGGCCATTGTTGTGTTTTTAAATGTGCTTTATAAATACAACTTGACTGACTGACTGACTTACTTCCGTCTGTCCTTCCTTCCTTCCTTCTCCAGAATCTTGGACAATAAACGGAGCTTTGAAATAGCTCTGAAACTTTTTGGGTCTGCCGGGTCCAAATTTGTCTTTTTGAGTAATGGCTCTACTATGGCATGTTTAAATGGACCAGGAAACGCACCAGTTGAAAGAGAGAGATTGACTATTTTGGTAACCCAGGACCCAATTACATCAAACTCTTTAAAGAAGAGCCTGCAGGGAAGGGCATCAGGTATACAAGAGGAGGGTATCATTTTTGGTCACCAGAGCTGAGATGTCCCCCACAGAAACAGGGCTATCACACAAAAGGCGTCGGATTTGGTCTTTGATCATCTTAATCTTATTGGTGAAGAACCTAAGGAATTCATTGCTGTCTGCTTTGCAGAAAACAGGAGTAACTGCAGCTGCAGGACATTACAAGAACTGGCAGGTTCTATGCATCGAGCCCCTGCTCATAGAAGATGTGGAGGACCTATTTGTATTTGGATTTATGATAGCAGGATTCCTCCTAATTGGGCTTGGAGTCGCCCTGGTCTAACGGAAAATTGGGAAGACAAAAATTCACGCAACAACTGTCTGACATCAACGTCAAAAGGTTTTTGGATTTGAGTGAAAGAATGAAAGGACTCCAACAGAGACTTTAGCACAGCACAGTGCAACTCACTGATCTAAACCGTAACATCTTATTTCGGACCACGGAGATGCAAAAGACTTTGGGGGATTCAATCAAGGAAATGGGAACTTTTCGCTGTCGGACGGAGTAACTCAATGAATCAAGCTGATCGCACACAGAGGACCAGAAACGATTTTTGATCGTAAATCATTGATGTCAACAAAATGTGTCAAAGTACATTATTTCTCTTTTCTGCTGCTGTGCCCTTGTATCTCTCTCCCTGTTCCTTTATCTCGCCACGGGCTGGCAAGCAGCAGTTGTTCAAGGCCATACTGAAGCCACACACCAGACACTATACACAAAACAAGATTCAGCCTTCATTCACCGTCTTCACATCCCACGTTCCTCATCCTAATCTTCATGTTATCTTGTTTGTGACCCATCCCCCAATGACCACTGAAAATAAACCATCACGTTTGACCTCATGTACTGTACTCAGTATGTGTTGTTTATCATTGTACGCTTATTGGCTGAACTGTTTTTCATTTTCCAAGAGTTCAAGTATCCCGGTTGGGTGCCGCACGCGCAGCCGCTGGTGGCTGATGCTCGTTTATGGCATGTCTCTCATGTCGCATTCTGTCATCAAGTCAATTTCCTATGTTGTGAATTCTGCTTCATTGACAATGGCAATAAATATATCCTGATTCCTGATAGAATAGAATATATAGTGGTCGAACGAACACTTTAAGGTTTTTCAGCAAAAAAATGGTCAAGCTGTATTTGCATTGATAAGGCGCCCCTGGACACCTCGTGTTTGAGGCACAGGCTTAGGAGAAAAGTTCAATTCAAATAAGACACAGCTTGAATCATCCTCATTCCATTCAATTCAATGTATTTTGTAACACCCAAAATCACAGCAGTAGTTCAATTATATATATTTTTGTAATGCCCAAAATCACAACAGTAGTTGCCTCGAGGGGCTACTCATATGGACATCCTTCACACAAAGGTTAGCGACACTCAGGCTAAGGAAAAAATAAGTCTAAATGTGTGCCCTTTTGATGAGTGAGACCAGGACATGTTTGCTGAAAATAAATGTTCCAGTCAAAAGTTAAAGTCCATTGTAGGCAGATTATGAGCGTCGACACAAAAGTTGAAATCCCCAGAATTAAAACATTTTCCAGCTTTATAATAGAAGATAAAAAGTCACTATAGTCCTTTAGAAAGACAGCAGCGCAGGACCAGGGGCAGGCAGTAAATGAACTTGAAGAACCAACCTTGATCATCTGTGATTCAAAAAGAAGTGAAAGTTGAGAGTTTGACTTTGCAATTGTAACTGTCCTAGAAACACAACTCCGTGTTGACCTGACGAGGCATTATATAACAGTAGCTGCCAGCTGGGCAGAGTTCATTTTGAATACTCTCGCTCTCCTTGCCATATCTCAGTAAAAAACATGAAATCAAGGTGTTGTCTAGTAAAAAGTTCACTCAAGGAAAAGGCTTTATTGTAAGTAATATATAATGTATAAGTGTGTGTGTGTGTGTGTGTGTTGTGTGTGCGTGTATGTGTGTGTATATATATATAGCTTTATATAAAAAGTATATATAGAAAGACAGCAGCAGGACCAGGGGGGCAGTAAAATATAAGAACCAACCTATATCTGTGATAAAAAGAAGTATTGAGAGTGTTTGCAATGTAACTGTCCTAGAACACAACTCCGTGTTGACCTACGAGGCATGTAATAACAGAGCTGCCAGCTGGGCAGAGTTCAGTTTAAATGAATACTCTCGCTTTTCTCTGCCATATCTCAGTAAAAAACATGAAATCATCGGTGTTGTCTAGTAAAAAGTTCACTCAAGAAAAGGCTTTATTGTAATGTATATATAATGTATAAGTGTGTTGTGTGTGTGCATGTGTGTGTGTGCGTGTATTGTGTGTATATATATATATATATATATATATATATAATATATATATATATATATATTGATTGTGTGTATATATGTGTGTGTGTTTTTCCTTTTCAGGACATCGATAATGGCATTAAACCATTTCTGATTCTGATTCTGGTGTTTAGGGTTGGGTCATAATGTATTTGTTTACTGTGTGCTGACATAACGTATGTTTTTTACCAAGTGCCATAAGTCTACGATGAAAAAGGCCTGTCATTGCGTAATGTATTTAGACATTTTAGATGGCGCTAGCGATCATTTTGCCATGGGACACCAAAAAAAAATTTAAAAAAATGTATAGATCCTGAATTTTGGTTAAAAAATAAATAAAAGCAGCCCGTTTTCATCAACATTCAGTGGGCCAATATTGGGGTGAAAATAAACGTAAAAGTAAACTTTTTTTTCGACCCTTATTTCTCACTTGGAATTGTTTCCTGTTGTCTATGAAAAATAGATTGTCTTTTATGTAGAAAAAATTCATAAAAGAAAACGTTTCGACTCTCATCCAAGAGTCATTCTCAATCTGTTAAACAAGTCTCAGAACTCAGGGTTTATATCCTACTCTGTGTAGACCCTGCCCACAATGAGCCATTGAAACTTAACTGAGATGGGCCAATTTCCATCCTATTGTACACTGACTTTTGCTCCCTCCTCACTGAGTACCTGATTAGCATCAGAATGCCTCGGGCATCTCCAGGTTTCAATAAACCATTATAAAACAACGGAAGGTTGAACTCTTAAACCTCCATTACGATTTAAGGAAAGATTCTCTTTTTAACAAAGATTGCCTCCTTAAACCCTCTTTCAAAACATCTTTTCACCTTGCTTAGAATCTCCACCTCACTGTCTTCAATGGAGAATGACTCTTAGATGAGAGTCGAAATGTTTTGTTTTTCTAAAACAGAGTCCAGATGACTACAATTGAATTTTTTTCTACAATGGAACAGTCCTGGACAAATGAGAGATTACACCGACATTGTCTTTTATGATTTTTTAAAATCTAATTTGAAGAGGGCGTATAGAGCCCTTTTATGAGATAGCAACATAATATTCATATAATTACATTCAGCTTGGAAATGTTGTTTTTAAATAAATTGTTACCATACCTGAAGGTGTATCACTTTCAAATTCTTAACATTTCATTGCTCATGGGTTTTGGTGTCTTGTGGCCAAATTTGAAGTGTTTTCAAAGAAAACTGTAGGAGGAGATGACAAAAAAAGGGTGTGCACTTTGTCAGCGCCATGCTTGATCCAACATGGCCGACTTCCTGTTATGATTTAAGGTGGGGTCATAATCAAATTTTTTACATGTCCTCATGTTTTTGGAGAGTCATATTTTAACTGCTACTTTATTTGGTGCCGGGCTCCCATTGGCCCCGTGGTAATTTAATTTTGAGGTAGCGCTACTGAGCCGTCTTTCAATATTTTTTCACGAGATCTTCACTAAAAATTAGAGCTAACTGAGTTCTAATTTTTTATCCACTCAAAGGCATATGCGTCCTTGTTTACTACTACTAATTTTGTGATTTATGGCCCCCGGATACTGTGTTTAAGACTGATTTTATGGTCCTCCACTGGGATGTACACACATTTTCCCACTCTTTGTCTGTCAAAACAAGGTTACCTTCATTATCCCATTTTTAAAAAATATATATATTTATAAGAGTAGCTATCCAGTTAAGCAAGATTCGGCCTCACCATCTGCACATCCCACATTCGTCATCCTAATCTTTGTGTTATCTTGTTTGTGACCCATCCCCAATATCCACTGAAAATCTCCATCACGTTTTACCTCGCAGCCCGGGTGGCTGATGCTCTTTAGGCATGTCTCTCATGTCGCATCTGTCATCAAGTCAAGTTCCTATGTTGTGAATTCTGTTCGTTGACAATGGCAATAAATATATCCTGATTCCTGATATATATATATATATATATATATATATATACTGTATATTCCATTTTGTATCAATAAATATACAGAATGACCAGACAGACTGAAGTAAAAGAAAAAACAACACCACACAACTAAATACAAATCACATAATCATGGCACTTTTCTATTGAAGCCAAATAAACTGGAATAAATTCTGGAAATAGACTGCATGCGGACCAGAAAAATGGGTACATCCGCATGCACCAGGGTTCTTCCTCTTTATGTGAAGCAGTCCCACATTCTTCATAATCTACACAACTCCCTACCCATTGTTCCTCCAGTGCCTCTTGAGCTTGACACGTCCAATGTAGGTTTGGATGCGAAAACTTCCAGAGCTGCATCTGCAGCTGCAGCTCCATTATATCAGCATAAAAAGTGATATCACTCCCTGGTGGAGCATACACATTCAACAGAGCAAAAACCCTTCCATTAATAGCTCCCTTAACCAGTACATATCTGCCCTCCTTGTCCCCACATTCAAAACTGTGTTCAAAAGCTATTTGGCTTGAAATCAACACTGAAACGCCCCTCCTGTGTTTACCCCTGCATGATGAACAGTATGGCTCTCCATAACAACATTTTGTTAGTTTTTAATGTTCAGTGTCGCTCAAATAGGTTCATGCTAAAAACATGCACCTAACCCGAAACCTGATCATGTAAATTATCAAAAAATTGAGGGAAGTCCATTCCTAATGAAGGTCCCCCAAAAACTTGTCGCCCCTCCTGGCTCCTACCCTTTAGTGTATTTTAAAATTTTCCCACAAATCCCAACTCACATGTAGCACTCCAAAAAGTGGATGTAATTAGACAGAGTTTATGTACTAAAGCAGACTGCCAACATGGAGCATTTAGTGTGATGTCAAAAACAAACAAATCACAGCACGTTCATCAGTCTCTTCAAATCAACAGAAATGTATTACCATGTGACCACAACCTGAACTCACGTACCCCATACTGGTGGCTCCATCTCTTGTCACTGCTCAGTTCTCTATGTTTTGTATCTTCCTGAGAAGGACCTCCGCTTCTCCCGGTGTTCTAAGCACATGTTTTTTACCCTTGTAAGTCCCCAGAAGTGTCGCCGGGAATGAGAATCCATATCTCAATTTTCCCTCCCTTGACTTCCTCACAGATGTTGTGAAACTTTGCTCGTTGTTGACAAACCTCATATGGAATATCTGAGGCAAAGAAGACTCGCTTGCCTTTGTACTGGATGTCTCCTTTAACTTTTGCTTTCATAACACATGATCGTCAAGAAATCTCATTATCAGGCCTTGTGGTTTATCAGTTCCTGGTCTTGGTTTACCCAGACGATGTAATCTTTCTATTGTGATGGGGGGGACTTCAACTCCAGAGCCTGAAATGAGCTCTGGAATCACCTTCCAAAGAAAACTTTCAGTGTCATCTCCCTCTTCTCCCTCCGGTACCCCCACAAGTCTGAGATTGTTCCTACATGATCTTGACTCCAACTTTATTTTGTGCATACTGGCATCCTGTTTGTGCCTTTTATAAACTGGACTTGCCTTTGTTGGAAAGTCTGTCAGTCAGGAAGGGAGAGACGACTTTGTTAGGGAGAGGCATTCTGGCTGTGTACGGCTAAAATGAAGATTCACCTTTTAACATACCAACTAGGTTCTATTCTGTCTGGATTCAGACCTTGATTCGTGCCTGCCCATTCGGTTCAACATGCCACAACCCACACCACACCAGACGACCACCCACCACCCGTGCTACAACCAGAGCCAGCAGTGGTGACACGAACCCTGCCAAGCGCCGCAAGAACAGCTGTTCACGTATCCCATGGTCGAACACAAGCAGCCTTAACTCGTATGTCTGTGGCATTGAACGGCCCATACTCGATATACTGACTGACGGACTGCCAAATTAGACATTTTGCCTGAGAATGCCCATACCAGAACATGCAACCAGGACCTTCACACCCTCATGGGGCCTACCATGGAGGTTTCGGGTCAGACTGACTGGACTGGGCGAAGGAAGGGGGGGTCAAAGCGCGCAGCAGAAACAACAGATGAAACAACACATACCCAATCACCTCTGCAGGGGGTTAATATGCATCTCACACTACACAAATGTGCCATAACTCATTTTGAGACTAGAGTTGCTCAACCCACTGAAATGTATTTAAAAAGATTTCAAGGATACATTTCCCGAGTACTAGTTAAATATCAATGGTGAAAAAGGGACATTTCGGGTGGAATCAGCAACTACAAGTTCTGTAGTCAAATTTGCTGCACTCAAACAAAAGCCCAAGCTAAGTGGTAGTTCTACATTTTCACAATCAGTATCTCACTTCACCTCTCCTTTACCGTGCTCTGATAACAGTGGTCAATCATTTAATCATGCGTTCCTCTATTCTCACTCGTGCCTGGTCAACCTTCTCAGACGAGATCTGATGTGTAGCTTGGGCATTTGTCTCATCTCCACCTCAGATGGATTAAAGGTGACAAAATTCAAAGACCTAAATTGTGATTCAAATTTCTTTATGGAGTTCATAGAGTCCAAATCTGATTTTCAATGGAAATTGACCCATAACTCCTTGATTGAATTGATTTCTTTAGCTCAAGAAAAAGTGTAGCAAACTGATGACACCGACTTTATGGATGCAGGAGAGCTGCAAAACACTCCTTGTTTCTCCACAGAAATAGAACGCAATAATGATGTGAAATGGTGTGAAAGTTGTGAGGACCTATTGCCTACAGACTGCATTTATTTGGGAAAAAAATAAATTCTCGCGTTACCTGTCTTGTGTTTTCCCTGTTTACTCCTCTTGTGTTCGTCTTTTCTGGGATTATGTGGGTGAAAGGTGTGATTTTAAAACAAGTTTCTGCAGCTGTGGAGCAAGTGTGTCTGTCTTGCTTGTCACCATAACTGAAAGTCCTGTATTTTACATTTTAATGAAGTTTCACGCATATTCCGAGCGTCATTTTACTGTTTAATGATTAACTATTTTATGTTTTCACACCATCTACCTTTTAAGAAAACTTTAACTGTGTTCTGCAATCAGAATCGGCTCGAGTCTTGAGCAGATGGGAGCTTTGCCTTGGCTTTAAATGAATCTCGTCAATGAGTGAAATAGGCACCACAGACATAACAGCGCAGGTGTGCATGACTGAGCATTCTGCACATTCAGCACTGTTTTAACAAAAGCCTACACTGACCATACAAAGCATCTTATTGATAAAGAAGAACTGAAGTCCAAAGTTGCCCTTATATCCACCCGAAAACACGCTGTGTGTAAATCCACGCCACAGTCTGTGGCTTTGCTGTAATCATCCTCCTCCTCGGTCCAGGTAAACGTGTAAACCATCAAATAAATGTAGCGTGGTTAAAATCCAGTCAGAAGATGCAGCCGAACAGAGTTCGCATAAAGTTTAGCCAAAACGAAAATACCATCCAATCTGCCATAACCCTCCTCCTCCTCCTCCTCCTCCTCCATAAACATGTAGTAAAAGCATAAGCACGTACTGTGCATCAGTGCTGTACATGCGGAAAACGAAAGTGATATGAGGCGCTTTTCAAGATTTTTTTGGCATAATATTATGTACATGGATACTGCCTGCTGTTATATTTGTTCCCATAATTCACGTACAACCACAATTTACATGCATTGTTATGGCCTGTGGGCCACACAGCTGTATATGCGGTGTGAAATTGTTTAACCGCAACAGCCCAAGAGTTTACCCGTCACATCCCTAAGTCACTTAGGGCCAGAGCCTCTTTTTTTATTTGAGCGTAGTATTTTTCTACTTCTGTAAAGAGATAAAAACTACTGGCCTTCATGTTCCATTATTTTGTCCCTGTGTGAAGACGGCACCGAGACCGTGGTATAAGGCGTTAGCTGCCACACATATCAGGAATCAGGAATCATGATATATTTATTGCCATTGTCAATGAAAATGCACAACATAGGAACTTGATTTGATGACAGATGAGACATGGAAAACATGCTGCAAAGAGCATTAGCCACCCGGGCAGCTAGTTTTCGCTCAGCGCCTAATAGGGAACTTAAACTCTTGGAAAATGAGAAAAAGTTCAGCATAAGCATAACAATAATACACAATATACAACACATATAATGAATACGTTGCGCGCGGTCATGCGCAGAATTTTTCAGTGGTTCTGGGCCAGGGACACAAACAAGAGGAGAAGTAGATACGAGGGAATGCAGACGGCAACATGAAGGCCAAATATCTGTTGTTTTCGCGTGTGTGTGTTGCTCGGTTTCGCTGGCTGTCCAACTGGCTGCCCAGCTGGAAAAAAGATAAGGAAGAAGGAGCATGAGTATGGAGCATAAAAGGGAAAAATACTTTTTAGTACATTTGTTTGATCAGAAATTGCTAGATCAAATAGTCCTATAATTTCTGGTCCTCTGTGTAGCAATCCGTTTGTGTCATTGAGTTACTCCATCGTTCAAAAAGTTAACTGTTCCTGGTCACGTCCCACGGTCTTCTGCAAGTCCGTAATCCGGACTAAGATGTTTTTGTCCAGTTCTACGAGCTGTGCCATACTGTACTCAAGTCTCTGTTTGAGTCTTTTCATCCTTTCACTCAATTCCACAAACTCCTTTTTGTATTATACATTCTCTTTAAAATTGCTATTATTTGATTGTGAAAACCAAAGTCTTTAAATGTATCAAAATTAAATTGCCATGACAACCTGTCAAAGGCCTTTTCAGCGTCCAATGTTAACATTAGAACTTGTTGTTTAGATCTCCCTGCCCAGTCAATTAGATTCAGAGTCCTCCTCACATTGACATAAGCCTTCCATGCACAAACCCTGTCTGGTCTTGGTTTACCAAATGTAGTACAACAGATGAAAGTCTGTTAGATAGAATTGTTGTGAATAATTGCTGGTCTACATTTAATAAGGAGACTGGTCAATATGACCTACACTTGGTGGGGTCTTTCCCCCTTTTGGGAAGACACTGATGATTGAGTCATCCCTTGTAGGAGGCCAGACAGCGTTTGACATTATCCAATTAAACAATCTACATTGGATTAGGACCAACAACTCTTTAATAAAGGTTTTATAAAATTCATTTGTGTACCCATCTTCTCCCACTTCCCCGACGGGAGTGGAGCAGGCACATCGATGACCTATGGATCCAGATGCTCCTCAACTGCCTGGAGAAACGGTCTGCCTGCAGAAACGGTTTACTCCATATGAATGGTTCTTCATCAGCCTTGAAGATTTGATTCTCCTCCTGAGTGGGTCCAGCTCCACCATCTATCTGCAAATTGAGGCGCGTCCGCCTGTCCGTCCGAGTGAGTCGGATCTCTCCTTCACTGTGGAACTCCAACAGGTTTCTACTTTTTCCCAAAGAGGTTTGGTGTTTTTCCTGGCCGAGTTGAGGGTCTAAGGACAGGGGAGCTTGGGACATCTGTCTAAGGACACGGGATACTGGGACATGACCAAGTCCCTATGAACATTGTTTATTCTGTTTTTCACGGTCACCCCTCGAGGCAACTACTGTTGTGATTTTGGGCGTTGCAAAGATAGATTGAATTTAATTGAATTGAATTGCTTCCTGGACTTTTATCGCTCTTACTATTCTTTATTGCCATACTCATTTCTTGTGCAGTCATTGATTTTATCAAATAGAAATTTTGTTCTGAGTTCACTTATTGTAAATTTAGTGAGTTCAAATATTTTACACTTCCGTCTTTATTGCTTCCCATGTCTTCGTGTAACTGTTTATAATATTGCTGAAAATATTTAATGATTTCATTTTTTTTCATTGCTATAATTAAAATCATCCCCTTCAATTTTGGAGATGGTTGCCTGCTGTCTTTGTGTTTTTAATTTAAAAGCCAATAGTTTTAATGCTATTAAATAGCATCATATTAATATTAATATCAAAAATAGAGATTTTTCGATTTCCTTTGTCAAAATTATGTTTAAATGATTTTGTTTTTCTTGAAGTTTTTTCTTTACTTCGTTGTTCCCCGTCTCTTTGTCTTCTTTTTGTAATTGTTCGATTTCCCCTTTCATTAGTTTTATCTCCTGCACGTACATGTTCTTTTTCCAGGAAGCGTAAGATATTATCTTCCCCGTATAGTAGCTTTTGCCGCATGTCTGGTCTGATTTTATAGTTATCATTCTCTTGAATAAATATTTCTATGATTTGTTTGATTGTATTATTGAATTGTTCTTCTTGGAGAAGTGAATTATTCAATCTCCATAGTGTTCTTCCCTTTTCACCTTCTAATTCCAAGGTTAAGGTAATTGGTGCATGATCATGAATTCTTGGCCGGACAGATTATAGATGTTTAATAAAGACATCATTTTACCATCCATACTTCCCATGACCAACACATATCTACCTTCTTTATCTTTCAAACATTTCTCCAGTTCAAATTGGATACCTTTCTTTATTATAACGGCCACTCCTCTTCTGGCTGTACTTGAGATGATGCAAAGACGGGGGCTGATGCCAAATGCCACAATTTCTCATGCTCTTTTTGATGTAAATGTGTTTCTTGGAGGAAAATTATATTTCCTCTTTTTTTTTTATTTTGTAAAAACCTTTTCCTTTTTACTCAATTGTTAAGGCCATTCACATTTTGTGACACAATCTGTATCTTATTCATTTTTATTTGATTTTATTATTATTATTTTTGCCCTTCCTCCATTTGTATTCCTCCTCATAACAGAAAACAAATAAAAAAAATAATGAGTGGAAAACACAAAAAACAAAAATGACCTCCACTGGCTCCACCATTCCCAATGATAGAAGTTTAGGATTTTCATGCGTATTTTTTTGCATGGTATCCTTGAACGTATTTTTCTCTTTTAAAAATAGGAAAATATGTGCTCTTCTCAAACTCCAAACGTTTTAACCTACATTCCTTAATTATTTATACAAACCAAAAATCTTATCAGCTCCAAGGATACTTTTATTAGACTAGACTTTTGGATGGTATTTTCCCTATCGTATACTATAAACAATTTTCCATTTTCATTAACCAGGTCCAGTGGGTTTACCTGAGGATTTTCATTTTATTTGTTAATAATGCAGGCTTATTGACTAACCGAAACCCAAACGGTTCACCTAATTCAATTCCATTAGTAGGCCTTTTTTCACTCCCCACTCATTATATATGAATGTTTATACCTCTTTTCCTCTTGTTCTTTCCTTGCTCCTCAAACAAGGTTCATGTATGTAAAGTTTTGTCTGTGGAGGTACGACATTTCACCTTCTCTCATCCTAGGTGTTGTTGCTGCTGCATCCACGCTCCACGCTCCGGTGGTACAGCGCTTTGGGGGAGACCGTAGGCTTGCTCTGCATCTTGTGGCATGCTGTAGATCTTTGGCCCCTTGTCCTCCATCATGAACAATCTTGCTGGGTATCTTACGTGCAATTTGGTCCGTTGTCCTTCAGGTGGTTTCAGAAACGCATAAAGCCTTTCCGTTGATTTTGTAACTTGGTTGTAAAGTCCAGATCCAAGTAGCTGCGTTCTCGGCGGTGCAGGACCTCCTTCCTAGACCATGCAGATATCAGCACTTGTTGCTTCGCCTTCCAAGTGGAAAATTGTGTGATGATGCTTCGTGGCTTACCTCGTACTTCGGTTCTTTCTGCTGCAGCAGAACGATGTGCTGCCACTATCAGCATTTTCTCTTTTGGGACCTGCAGCGCCTCATGCAAAAGCGTTTCCACAAAGTTTATCAAGTCTGTGGGGATGCTGCCCTCCTTGATGTTGTATATGCGAATATTTATTTGTCTTGATTTATTTTCCATATATTCCAATTGTTTTTCCATGTCATTCACATCTTGTGTTAGTGTTTTAATTACTTCCACAAGAATAGTTTATCTTATTTCAGTGCCGTTGACCCGCTCCTCTGCAGTGCTTAGCTTACTCGCCATGTCCTCCATTGCTGTCTTTCTGCCATCTTCTTTTTTGTTTGGTTGCGAAAAACCTTCACTTCTTCGCGAAACTCACGGATCTCTTTGGTGATCTTGGTGTTGGCTTCTTTTCACAGTTCCTTCATGCGTAATTCGTCCAGACTCGCCATTCTTTTGTCGTTTTCTCTCGCTCCTTTCTCGTTTTTTCCGCTGCTTTCAGGGAGCGTAGATGCATTCCTTTTTACCTTTAAGCATATGTTTCTTTCATAATTTTTAGTTTAGACCCTTATTTCTGTAACTGTGGTTTAGAGTCTGAGAGCTGCACGTTGTCGTGGAAAACTTAAGTAATAGTTTCAAGAAATGAAATAAACGATCGGACAGAGTTGTCTTGTCTCAAAATGAATGGTTTAATTCAGTGCATATTCTGAATCAATCTCTCCCTAACACAAAGTTGTCTGTCCCTTCCAGAACTTCGGCCCACACAAAGGAATCCCGTGTCTCTTTATCGGACACAGGTTGAACAAATCACATGACAGTACATACTCGAATATAATTGGTTTCTGTTAAAGACAATGCCCTAGCGGCGGGCGAGGCATTTGCAAAGGGGCCCATTCTGGACTCCTGGGGATTGATCACACCTGAGAGGAGCTAGTCTTTGAACAGCACTAACAGGGCTCCTGTCCAGGGGGTCGTTTTGCACATGATGACATCAGGTCTGGTGTTTTTCTGCCACAACAGACCTCACTCATGAAAATAAAGGAACTCTGTTTCCTTATTATTCATACATTGGCAGGAAAATAAAGAATACAATGTCAATACACCAATAAACCATAAACCAGTAGCTGTTCTGGAAAAAATAGAAATAGCAAAAAATTCCAAATAAGCCTCAGAGTTGGTAGATCTTAAACAAAAACAAAATGATAAAAATAAAACAGAACAAAAAATAATAATGATAAAGAAAAAACATTATTAAAAACTGGCACAAATAACAGTAAAATATTGATAATAAATAGGGGTAAAAATAAAAGATAACAAAAGTAATCATGATAAGGAACAATAAAAAGAGTAGTCACCATAAACATAAACAAAATAAAATAAAGGGTAAGCACGGGAGTAATGACATGAACAAAATTCAAGAAGAAACAAAATCTTTGTGTCTATGGTCTGGATTATCATAGTGATTTTGCAGGACGGATTGGTTCCACTGGGTCCCATTGTCTGGACAGACACAAATTGGGTGGAGACCATCCTACTGATCGCGCTGTGTAAACAAGGAATCATACAGAATCACAACGATGATGATTGCAAAGGCTATGAGTCCATCACGCCACAACGACTAGAACCATCCGAACACTGACGAAGTGCCAGTGTTAGGGACAGTGTCTGACTCCATGATCTCCTGAAGTTTAGTCAAATTTGCAATTTCCTGTTGGATGGCTCCCCCGTCTTCATCATTTGCAGGAATATAAGTACAACAGCTTGTTTTGAGGATGACACATACACCGCCCGCACTCCCGGTCAGCTGATCTAGAACAATGCGATTTGAAGGGCTACAGCACGCAGGGTATGCAGTTCTTCCCTTTGTGCTTGGAGGATGGCTTTTGTGGTGTTAATAAATGAGGTGAGTCTATAGCTAAGGGTCTCTATTCTTAGCATCAGCCTACTCACAGCTACGTTAGGAAATAGTGTAAATAAAATCTTTTCTCCTGTGGTACAAATTTTGTGGTCATCTGGGACATCAGAACCCCAAATTGGGTTGTGAGGTCTCAGATCACGTTGAGCTCTGTGTGTGGGGTTGGGAATACTGGATATTATGTATGAGTGTTGACTGCAGGCACCACGGCGGCACATCGTCCCACCCAGCCAGCGGGGAGGCAGTCGTACATGTGGTACCCACAGAGAAACATGTAGTCTTCTACTGGATCAGTCCCTAATAAATAAGATACGGTGAAATAAGGTGCGCATTTCACTCACTGTGCTCACTTGAGTTGTATTGAACTGGACGCTGTCTGGTAGATAGGTACAGTATCACAGAGCAGTATATGTCAGGGATCTCTCCTACACGCGTCGGCTTAATTTCTTTTCTGGTGTGTGCAAATAGGGTTTGGGTCACGTTCTGGGCAAAGCATGCAAATCTCGAGCCTGGCCGAATGTGTACGGGTCCAAATATTGGACACAGGACACAGTACAACAGGATTTGGTGGGTCCAGCCAGCATTTCGCCCTCCAATGTTTACGCCTCGGCTCTCTGATCAGGATCCAGTCTCCGGGTTTGAGGCTGTGCAGTTTGGCCTCAGCTGCTTTCGGGAGGGCTGCTTTCACCGGGATTGAAATAAAAGACAAGAGTTTATCCAATTCCTTGCAGTAGGCTAACATTGCGTCGTCGCACAAGGTGGAGTCTGGCAGGTCATGTGGTGGAGGCGGGCCCAGGCCTATATTGGGAGGTTGAGCAAACAGGATTTCAAATGGACTCATGTTACACCGTGTGCGGGTCCGCATGCGCATGTACATGAGGGCAAGAGGGAGGGCTTTGACCCAGGGCAGTCCTGTTTGCTCACAGATTTTTGTTAGTTTAGATTTTATTGTCCCGTTTTGCTTGCACGGGAACGCCTCCACATGCCGGGACCACACATAAACAAAAAATAGACAGAATTTCTTTCCCCCACACGGGTTTAGCTCAATAAAGTCCATGTTTCCGAATGGCCTTTCTGGTGGTGGGGTGTTACACCTGTGGGATTGGTTTAGCTCTACCTGGATTATTTGTTAGACAGGTGGCACAGGATTGGCAGAATCTCTGTGCGTATGCTGCAAACCTTTTGTGAACCAATTTTGTGTGACAGCAGCAAGCATTCCCCCTTTTGATGCGTGGTCACATCCATGGGAGAGCAGGGACATCTGTCTGAATTTTTTTTTGGGTAAGTATGGTTTGTCATTTGGGCCAAGCCAGATGCCGTCTCATTTAACGGCCCCAGCCTTCGTCCACACAGAAGTTTCCACTGTGTTGGCAAATTCCTGCATTGGGAGTCTGGAAGAGAGTGTTATGAGACAAAAAGCATGTATTTTGTTTGATCGATTTTTGTTCGATCGCCTCTAGGAGTTCTGCAACCTGTGTGGAGTTTAAGATAGGTTTACCATCAGATTTCAAAAAGTTTCTATGGCGCCACATCCCAGCCCAGTCATGGCATATGCTGAATGCGTTACGTGAGTCTGTGAAAATAGTGACAGACTGGCCTTTTGCCAGTCTGCATGCTGTTGTCAGTGCCACCAGCTCGGCTGTCTGTGCTGAGAGGTGTGGGGGCAGGGGGCCTGAAGCCACCACCTCCAAGTCATAGCATACAGCAAAGCCAACACGGTTCTGCCCGGTGTCAGCATCTCGGGATGCGGATCCATCTACATTCGAAACCAAATCAGAGTTAGTGAGTGGCTCTTCTTTCAGGTCTGGTCTGGACGTGCACACCTGTTCAATGGCAGAAATACAACAGTGAGAAAAATAGGCAACAGGTCGTAGGAGGCCCCCATGTGATTGAAGCAAGACCGATGTCATACAACCAATTTGTTATTCCACGGTCTGTGTGAAGGTCGTGTTGGGTACGGTAAACCTGGATTATTACCCGAGTTTGGAGCAGCTACCGGGCTCTGAGTTATATGGACCGACTGGACCAAACTCTACGAAACCGGTGAGAGCGTTCTAAATTGTTTTCCTCAGCGCAGTTGGGACGGCACGGGAACGCGCGCCACTGCACCCTCCACGTTTTTATTTTGGTGTTTTTGTGGGATTCAGACTATTTTTTCATGGGAGTAAACTCAAGGATTTACATTTAACTTTTGGATTTACCTTGGAAAACTGGTTGTGGATTATAGATGCTAAAAGGCATCTATAATCCACAACCAGCATAAAGACAGTGAAACATTAAAGGGGCGGATACGAACTTTATGGGACAATTATTTTTGTATTTCAAAAGTGTCGAAGCTGGCCCTAGCCTTAATTTGAAATTAAAAAGGTATAGATAGAGCATTTTCAATGGTATACATAAAAGAGATCATATATCCAGTATATTTATTTTGATTGGTAATTCCTCACATTCAGTGTGAATTTTACAAACCCAAGGTCGGGGGTTTCTGCAGGGCCTTTTTTAACTCAGAATGCTGTTTCGGCATTCTCAGTCCAAGTCAGTTCATCGTGAGTTCTCAGGTTTTTACCATGGATGAGTGCGCTTAAAGGAGACTCTAATGTAAAATAATTTGGAATTAATTGTCGGCAATATGAACATACGCCCAGGAATGACATTAATTGTTTCTTTGTTAGTGGTTTTGGAATGTTCTGGATTGCTGCAACACGTTTTGTGGAAATGCTTTTGCAATGTTTTGATATTACGTGACCCTGGAAGACTACTTCCTCTTTAGCAAATTGTAATTTGGAGAAACTTGCTTTGTTGCTTTCAGTGTGGAGATGTTTTAGCAGGTTTCCAGTGTCCTGTTTACATTGGTCCTCAGTCAGGGCGCACAAAAGAATGTCATTAACGTATTGGAGCGAAACGGAACCTGGAGATAGCTGCAAAGGGGCCAATGAGTCACGTAAAGCAGCGTTATACCAGGTTGGTGGATGTATGAACCCCTGGCAGAGTCTGGTCAGGGTCCAGAGGCGGTTCTGGAATTCAAACGCGAACCAAAACTGTGAGTCCTGGTGAACTGGGACCGAGAAAAATGCATTAGCCAAGTCCACCACTGTAAAATATTTTTCCTCCGGAGAAACTTCAATTCAATTTTCAATTCTATTTATTTTTGTAACGCCCAAAATCACAACAGTAGTTGCCTCGAGGGGCTACAGTGGAAAAAACAGAATAAAAACAGAATAAACAATGTTCATAGGGATTGGTAATGTCCCAGCATCCCGTGTCCTCAGACAGATGTCCCAGGCTCCCCTGTCCTTAGACCCTCCTTCTCGGCCAGGAAAAACTACCAAACCTCTTTGGGAAAAAGTAGAAACCTGTAGGAGTTCCACAGTGAAGGAGAGATCCGACTCCCTCGGACGGACAGGCGGATGCGCCTCAATTTGCAGATAGACGGTGGAGCTAGACCGACTCAGGAGGAGAACCAATTCTTCGAGGCTGATGAAGAACCATTCATATGGAGTTGAGACCGTTTCTCCAGGCAGACTGTTTCTCCAGGCAGTTGAGGAGCATCTGGATCCACAGGTCATTGATGTGCCTGCTCCACTCCCGTCGGGGAAGTGGGAGAAAAAGAAGGAAAACGATGAACAGATTGCAAGTGAAATTAAATATTGAATATTGTTTGATAGAAAAGTAGTAAGAAGCAGACGATAGTGCTCAAGCTGCCATACTTCCCCCAGCATAGTTGCTCCTAAGACTGCATAGCTGGGAACTGTAGGTTTTAATTTCTGTTCCTAACTGGCCTGACCATAAGCGATTTCAAAGAGGAACCTTTTAAGCCTGGTCTTAAATGAAGAGACTGTGTCGGCCTCTTTAACATGGAAGGGAAGCTGATTCTGCAACACAGGAGCTTGGTAGCTAAACGCTCTACCTCCTACTGTGCTTTTAGACTCTTGGGACCACCAGAAGTCCAGCATTTTGAGAGCGAAGTGCTCTTTTTGGATGATAAGGTACTATAGTATCTTCAAGGTAGTATGGGGCCAGGTCATTTATGGCTTTGTAAGTCAGGAGGAGGATTTTGAATTTGATTCTAAACTCAACGGGGAGCAAGTGAAGAGACTCCAGCACCGGTGTAATGTGGTCTCTTCTTTTAGTTCCTGTTAGTACTCTTGCTGCTGCATTTTGAACCAGTTGAAAACTTTTTATAGAGCTTTAAGGACACGCAGGGAGTTACAGCAGTCTAATTTAGATGTTACAAATGCATAGACAAGTTTTTCAGCATCACTTTGAATGAAAGCTCCTCGTCAAATAAGACTCCAAGGATTCTTACAGTGGAGCTGGAGGCTACACTGACGTTGTCCAGTGTGACTATCTGTTCAGATAAAGCGTCTCGAAGATGTTTAGGGCCTAGTACGATGACCTTGTTTTTTTCAGGGTTAAGAAGCAGATAATTAAGTGTCATCCAGGTTTTTATATCCTTCACACAAGTACTAAGTCTGTCAGCTTGATCGGTCTGATGGGGTTTCATTGATAAATACAGCTGCATGTCATCTGCATAGCTGTGTAAGTTAATGCCATGCTTTCTGATAATGTTACCTAACGGCAGCATATAAAGAGTAAATAGAATTGGACCGAGTACTGACCCCTGTGGCACACCGTAGGCTACTTTAGAACAGGGTGAGGAGCTCTAGTTTACATTAACAAACTGGTACCTATCCGATAGGTAGGATTTAAACCAGCTGAGGGCTGTCCCTCTAACACCTACATCACATTCTAACCTCTGCAGTAGAATGTTGTGGTCGATTGTGTCAAACGCTGCACTGAGAATAGAACCAGGATTGAGACTAGTCCATCGTCAGCAGCAACAAATCATTTGTGACTAACTAGTGCAGTTTCAGTGCTGTGGTGGGTGGAACCCTGACTGGAAAACTTCAAATAAGTTTTTGCCCTGTAGATGGCGTCAAAGTTGTTTAACTACAACTCTTTCATGGATTTTAGAGACAAAGAGAATTTTTTGAAATAGGTCTGTAGTTTACCAACAGGTCAGGATCAAGATTAAGCTTTTTCAGAAGCGGTTTAATGACTGCATTTTTGAAGGACTTTGTAACATAAACACTTTCTAATGAAGTATTTATTATACTAAGAATAGAATCTATAATTAGGGGGAGAATCTCTTTGACTCTGTTGTGGCAGAAAAACACCAGACCTGATGTCACCATGCAAAACGACCCCCAACGCTCTCCTCCACACAAATGCTAAATCCATCAGGATCCCTGGTAGTGCTCCTCAAAGACTGGCTCCTCTCAGGTGTGATCTAACCCCAGGGGTCTAGGATGGGCCCCTTTGCATATGCCTCTCCTGCTGCTCGGGCATTGTCTTTAACAGATATCAGACAGCCAAAGTCTGAATGCAATCAACGAAAACCCACCCTGTTTCTGTACTTAGCATCTGGCCCATCGAACCAATTATATCCGAGTATGTACTGTGATGTGATTTGTTCAACCTGTATTCTATAAAAACACACAAGATCCCTTTGTGTGGACCGAAGTCCTGGAAGGGAGAGATAAATTCAGAATTTGCACTGAATTAAACCATTTACTTTGAGACAAGACAACTCTGTCTGTCCGATCGTTTATTTAATTTCTTGTTAACTATTACTGAAGTTTTCCACGACAGGAGTCTGCTTGGAATTGGGTCTAGAATACAAGTTGAAGTTTTAGAGGACATAATGGCTCCTTGATCAACAGCGGTGAACCTTTCTAGTGTTACTGATGGATTTATATGGGACCCTAGTTTTACAGCTTGGGCTTGTTCAGGGCTAATGGTGGGAGTAATTTCATCTAATTTATCTCTGATTGTTTTTATTTTATTGTTAAAGAATACTTGAGAAATTATTGTGTATGGGTTAGGAAACCACTGCTGCGACTGGCTCCACGGCTTCGTTTACTGCATTTAAATCATTTATGAAACGCCATTTGTCTGGTGTGCCGAGTTCACCTGCTTTTTTAACAGAAAAAATAGGGCTTCGCACTCGCCCTGATTTAGAGGGGACAATTACCCCTGCCTCGCTCAGTGCTTCAAACACTGGTGTAATACCCTCCACTGCCTCTGTATGCAGGGGGTATTGCTGTCTACAGGGACGTGCATATGATTTTGGGGTGATCATCACTGGTTGACAATCTCGAATTCGGCCTACATCAGTGGCACTCTTGGCCCAAAGATCATCTGGAACCTCTGACAATTGCCTGAGACAAGAGGCAGTCTACTCCTGGAGCAGAGTGACCCTTGTCCGTGCCTGTGGGAACACAGCGAAAAGAAAGCAGAGGCGATTGTGAACATATTCTCCATGAGTTGGTGGAGTGTGAAAATGCCATATCAGAGTCTGGAATGTCTGTCCAGTCCTCAGCTGTAAGACAGTGATTAACAAAATCCTGCACCTCCCCCCAGTTAGCATCGGTCGGTTTTGACAGCGCTATTTGTAGGTTTAAGTTTGACAAAAAAAAAATCTTGTAGTGGTTCTGGGAGTGAGATGGAAATCGCAGAGAACTGTTTTTTTTTCAGTAAAGGTGGTCTGTAGTCAATAAGTCCTCCCAACTTTCATGGTATTTAGTTTCTAGATCTGTCGACAACCAAAGAGCACAGTGTAAATCCCTTTCATTTTTAAAATCAGCATTGTCAGCATTTACTTTCTGTTGTGCTAAAGAAATGAGTTTGATTGGGGATTTTGGGGTCAATTTCCAGAGATGATCATCTGTAGATGTTTGTATGGCTAAACATTTTTTAATCAGATGCCAATTCCCGTGTGGTTGTGACCTTCAGACCATCTGATGTGGAGATTAAGCAGATTCCTAATGTACACATCAGGTCACGGCCAAGGAGAATCACCGGGCATAAGGGGAAATAGAGGAAGGCATGTTTGAATAAAGATCCGTAAGCATCAGAGCAGGATAGGGGAGACGTGGAATGCTCTTTGGTCGTATCTCCAGAAGATGCTAATGAAAAAGTAAAACGACCACTTAGTTTTGGCACCCGTGCTAGCGAAGATGTCCTTACCACTGAATGCGTGGCACCAAAAAATTTACTTTTTCACCATCAATGATTAAGAGATACTCGGGAAATTAAGTGTTAGCTTGACTAAATTTACCATCTCGTGCTTTCGCATTAGCTTCAAAATAAGTGGTTGCTTGTTTGTGTGGTGTGTGTTACCATCCTGTTGCATGTGTTCTTGTGTTGTCCGAGCCATCGTTTCTATGGCGTGCTGGGACCCCTCTGTCCTCCGGCCTAGTCGATCCGAACCGTGGTCCGCCTCGAACTGCACTCGGGGTGATTGGGGGCAAGATGGCAGCGGTGGCTAGGCGAGGTGCTGCTGTGGTGGCTGGGCGGAGTACTGCTGCTGCTGTGTCTGGGTGAAGTACTGCTGCGGTGACTGGGCGGAGTACTACTGCTGTGTCTGGTCGAAGTACTGCCGCTGTGGCTGAGCGGGGTACTGCTGCTACTGTAGTGTTTGGGAAGGGAGGTACTGCTGCAGCTGTTTGCAGTCTCAAGCGAAATGTCCGAATTGTCCACACTGGTAGCAAGTCACCCTTCTGTAAGTCACGTGTGTCATGACTGTGTCCTCTGCTTTGTTGGTTTTGTCGCCGGTGGTGTTGTCCCGGAGGGAAGCCAGTATTGGCATAAAAGTGTTAGAGTGGCCCGGTGCATTTCCCTCGCCCGTGTCTCTTATTCCTCTATCTTTGCCTTCCTTATAAGATCCTGTGAGGGGCGTGCGTGCCTGTGCAATGTGTTGAGCTCTAGGTCATCCGTTTCACCCACGTATGTTTGGTTAATGTTCATTGCAATGTCCCTGTTCAAACCTTTGAGAATGCGTCACATAGGTATGTCTCGCATGGCGTGTCAGATGACTCTTGTATGCCGCTCTGTTCTTTGAAAAGAACGGAGAATCAATGAATAAAAATCATCTGTAGTCTCGTTAGGCTTCTGTTTGCTCTGTTGAAGGGCTGTCCGGTCATATTTACGTGGGAACACCTGGATAATTGCTGCCTTTAGTTTGGTCAGGGCTGCAATATAGACAGTGTTTTCGTTATACGTGGCCTTTTCGGCACGCAGGTTGTTCTCTAGAATACTGTGTTTTATCTTGGCAAAGTCACTCGTTTTCATGGACAGACCCCATTATCTTTCTGCATTCCAGTCGCGAAGGTCTGTACTCGATGCAAAACTCTGTAAATTCTTTAAGAAATGCTTGTCCGTTTGTGGCTGAATTGGGCAAAGATTTGGCTACAACCAATATTTCGTCATGGCTCCAGGGTCTGTACACATACAACTGTCCATTTGGTCCGGCTACTTCCACCATTGGAAGTGTGGATGATGTGAGTAGGTTACGCAGGTTAAATTTCTTTTGGTCGAGTTTCTGATCCTATTGCTCATTGCTCGCTGCGGCCTCTGCACTTCCTCCTTCGCTACTCGCCACGGTCTCTGCGGACCCTCCTTCTCTGCTCGCCCCAGCCACCGCGTCCCCTCCGAGTGCTTGGCTGGTCCGGTTGACCGAGCAGAAGTCCATATCTGGGTCCCTTCGTGCCACGAAAAGAAAGATGCCAACAGTTTACACAATTTCTTTCTTTCACACGCTTTAGCTTCAGTCTCCCATAGTTTAAACAATTTGTCATGCTTCTCCATCTCTCTCACAGAATTCGTGGACACTTTTTTCACGTTTTCTTTCACTTCTGTAAATTTTATCCCGAGTTGGGTGATTTGGTTCATGCTAAATGAACCACCTATCGAGAAACCATATTTTTTTAATCATACATGCAAGCATTCTAGACATTCTTCCCCGTATTTCTTAGAGATAGCACGTGAAGTTGGTGTCTCTGTGATTTGCCTTGTACCCCTGGACTGATTCTCTCCCATTTTCGACCGGCAAAACTCCACCAAAGTTCAGTTATACTTGTTATTGGTTAGTGAAAAGGTACGCCAGGCTCTTCCTGGTCTTACGATGACCCCAGGCCACCGACAGTCCAACCAGCAGAAAGCATCTCTCCTCAGACACCACTATTCTAGGAAACGGCCCAAAATTGGTGCGTTTGTCCAACAAGACTTGTTATGTTTTCAGTTATAATCGGTATATTAAATTTACGTTAATTTTTTTTTTGAGGATTACAAATTTCAATTTCTCAAATTTAGGGGTAAATTAGCCAAAAGTCTTTTACGTGTTCAAAACAATGCCAAACTGGTCTCAAAAGAGTTTCTATAAATTCAAAAGAGATCAGAAACTTCTGCCTAGTCTTATACAATTGAAACAATACAACTCACCCACGACGTCGTCCGTTTTCTCTCCTTGCGCCGGCGGTCTCTTCTTCCTGGTCCTTGTGAAACAGTCCTCATGTCTCGAAAAGATTTGGAGGTACGAGGCTTGGAAGCTATTTTGTATTTCCAGGCGGCCAACACTGAATCACACGGTCCGTGGAAGTTGAATTGCCGGACGAAGGATCTTGCCAACAACGCCAAAATTGTTGTGGAAAACTTAATAGTTATCAGTAATAGTTATCAAGAAATGAAATAAACGAGCGGAAGAGTTGTCTTGTCTCAAAGTGAATGGTTTAATTCCGTGCATATTCTGAATCGATCTCTCCATAATACAAAGTTGTCTGTCCCTTCCAGGACTTCGGCCCACACAAAGGAATCCCGTGTCTCTTTATAGGACACAGGTTGAACAAATCACATGACAGTACATACTCGAATATAATTGGTTCGATGGGCCAGGGTGGGTGTTCGCTGATTTCATTCAGACTTTGGCTGTCTGGTTTCTGTTAAAGACAATGCCCTAGCGGCGGGCGAGGCATTTGCAAAGGGGCCCATCCTGGACCCCTGGGGATTGATCACACCTGAGAGGAGCCAGTATTTGAACAGCACTACCAGGGCTCCTGATGGATTTAGCATTTGTGTGGGGGAGAGCGTGGAGGGTCAATTTGCATGACATCAGGTCTGGCGTTTTTCTGCCACAATAACGCTCACTCAGCCATGCTCTCCTCCATCCCCCTCTGTTATAATTATATTAATGCTAATCTTGGCATTCATTTACAATAACTAAGGCCTGTTGTTCATTCAATTTATTTCAGAATCAGAATCAGAATCAGAATCAGAAAGAGTTTCTTGCCATTGTCAATGAACAAAAATTCAAAAACGTAGGAACTTGTCTCGGCCTTAAGGTGCAACATAAAACACTGTGCAATAATAAAAACAACATATATTCAATCAAAAAAGGGCATGCATTAGGAAACAATTTAAAATTACTGTACAATGAAAATAAAAATATATATATATATTTCAACCTTGATTATATAGGTCTCAACTAAACCATGCCCACTGAGAGACAAAAACAGGAAAATAAAAAAATACAAGTCTTCTCAATAGTCTGTGCAATCCAAGTTCTTATTATATTCTATTATTAGAATATTAATCTTTTCATCCTAAGGTCCAGGTATATTTCTCCATAAGGGATTGTAGGAATTAGCATGAGTTGTTCTTACCAGATGCAGTTTACTTTGGATCATTTTATAGTCGGATACTTCTTTTTTAGTTTGGATATGCTTCCTTCAGTGAGGTGAATTTAATCACATGTCCTCCATCCACAATATTAAGTATTGCCGGGTGTTTCCAAAAAAAAAAGTCTTAATGTTCATTTGGTGCAGTTGCTCCCTAAGTGGCCAGACCTCCTTTCTTCTCACCTTCGTATTTGCTGACATGTCCGATTCCACTCTCATCTTGCACTCATCTGCACTCACAACTTCACATTCGAGAGAACATGTTACTGTGTCTGTTCCTCGTGTTTACCCAGATTTGACCAGTCTTTCTGAGGCGAGAGCGGACCCATCTGGAATCCTATCCCCATCAGCATGCTTCACCAGAACTCAAGGAAGTCCCGCAAGCAGTGATTGCCAGAAGACCCAAACCCGTTGCTGTAAAAAAAGGGAATGGAATGACCTGTCATGCGCAAACGCTTATCGCAAAGACAAAGAAAAAAAAGAAGAAGGACGGGCCAAAGAACAACATGAGGCCATAATGACACTCTATGTTAATTCTGGCCAACCGGGAGGACAGCAACCGGGGGGCAACAACAAAAACCGGGAGACGGGAACAACGGAGAGGTGCATGTAATGTCTGCGGACAGTTGGGACATTTTGCCCGAGACTGCACAGCGACAACACCGCTTCACCGTTTGAACCTTACTATCCTACCGGGCAACAGGCCGTGGCCTATCACGCACCCGGAGCACAGCAGGCTCTCCCAAACGTGCAGCAGCATTTTTGGCTCTTCCTTCACCATAATCGCAGCATGGAGGGTCGGACTGACTGGAGGGGAAGGAAGGGAGTGGGTCCGAGCACGCACCAGAAACAACTGGCTCAACGAGACACGCACTGGAACAACACCTACAACCACACCTGCATGAGGGTAACATGCACCTGACGCCAATCTCACATGCCATCACTTATCTTGAGGGTTGTGCAGAGGTACCAGAGGGTACATATTCTAAAATTATTGTTTTTTCTAAAACAGAGTCCAGATGACTACAACTGAATTTTTTTCTACAATGGAACACTCCTGGACGAATGAGGGATTACACCGACATTCTAAAAATTAGTCAAGCTAAAACTAAATTTCCCGAGTACCACATGATGATTAATGGTGAAAAAATTTATTTCTTGGTGGACTCAGGCGCCACAAATTCTGTGATAAAATTTTCTGCACTAACAAAGAAACCCAGGTTAAGTGGGCGGTACGCATTTTCATTAGCAGCTTCTGGAGAGACAACGAAAGAGAATTTCACATCTCCTTTAACATGTTTTGATGTCAGTGGTCACACGTTCAAGCATTCATTTCTCTATTCTACTTTGTGTCCGGTGAACCTATTAGGACTAATGTGTCGATTAGGAATCTGCCTCATCTCCACTGCAGAAGGACTAGAGGTCACCACCATAAGAGAATTGGAACATGATTCAAATTTTCTGACGGGGCAGACAGAAGCTCCCGATTATAACTATGTTTGGAAATTGTCCCCAACCCCTTTAATTAAGCTAATTTCTTTAGCTCATGAGAAAGTGACATACAGACATGAGAATGCTGACTTCAAAGACATGGGAGAATTGCAGTGCTCATTTTGTTTGGCCGCAGATGTTACTAGATCAGAACATGATTTTAATGCTTGTTGGTATGACTGGTATGAGGACTCTTTAACGACTGAACATTTATTCTGGGGTAATCAGTTCTCTGCTATCTCTGTGTCGCTCCCTGACTCACTAAAAGAATGTAGTATGTCAAACTTAAATCTGTACATAGCATTATCTAAACCAACAAATGCAAACTCTGGGGAAGTACAAGATTTTGTCTATCGCTGTTTTCATGGCAGAGGACTGGGAGAATATTCCAGAATCTGCAGTGAAATTTTCACGCTCCACAAACGCGTGGAGGATGTGTTCACAATTGTCTCTCTCGTCCATTCGCTTTGTTTCCACAGGCACTGATAAGAGTCACTGTGCTCTGGGAGCAGGCTGTTTTTTATCTCAGGCTGAGGCAGAGGCGATTTTCTGAACTGAGAGACATTGCGGATGACCTCTGGGCCAAGAGCCCAACTGATGTAGGCCGGATTCTAAGTTGTCAACCCGTAGGGATCACCCCAAAATCTGACGCTCGCCCCTGTAGACCACAATATCCTCTGCGCCCAGAGGCAGTTGATGGTATTACTCCAGTATTTGACGCCCTGAGGGAGGCGGGAGTAATAGTTCCTTGTAAATTAGGTGGGGTACGGAGTCCCATCTTTCCTGTTTAAAAAGCAAGGTGAACTAGGGGCCCCAGAAAAGTGGCGGTTTACAAATGACTTGAAAGCAGTAAATGAAGCTGTGGAACCAGTTGCAGTTGTAGTACCTAATCCATACACTATTTTATCTCAGATTCCTTCAGAGGCAAAATACTTTACAGTTGTAGATCTGGCTAATGCGTTTTTCTCTGTCCCTGTTCATCAGGATTCACAGTTCTGGTTCGCATTTGAATTCCAGAACCAACTCTGGACCCTGACACGGCTTTGTCAGGGGTTCATTCACTCTCCAACATGGTACAACGCAGCACTGCGCGACTCATTGGCTCCTCTGCAGCTGTCACCAGGAAGCTGTTTATTACAGTATGTGGATGATTTACTTTTATGTTCTCCAACTGAGGACCAATGTAAACAAGATACAGTGACTTTACTTAATCATTTGCATGCAGAAGGCCACAAAGTGAGCCTGTCTAAATTGTAATTTGTTAAGGAGGACGTAATTTTCTTGGGTCATGTGATTTCTAAAAATGGTAAAGGCATTTCCACAAAGCGCGTTGCAGCAATACAGAATATTCCTAAACCAATTACTAAGAAACAATTGATGTCATTTTTGGGAATATGTTCATATTGTAGACAATTCATGCCAAATTATTCTGTAATGGAGTCTCCTTTAAGTGCACTCATTCATGGAAAAGGCCTTCGAACTCATGACAAACTGACATGGACAGAGGAGGCGGAGACAGATTTCTGTGAGTTGAAAATGGCCTTACAGAAGCCACCAACTCTGGGGTTACCTGACCCGACTAGACCCTTCACACAGACTATAGACGAACAAAACGGTTGCATGAGCTCTGTTTTGCTTCAGTCGCACGGGGGCTCCCTGCGACCTGTCGCCTACTTTTCTGCTAAACTGGACCCAGTAGCAGTCGGGATGCCACTATGTTTACGTGCGGTCGCGGCAGTTGAAAAGGCGGTCTTGGCATCACGTGACCTAGTGGGTTATGCTGAGCTCACACTGTTGGTACCACATGCTGTCTCTTTGAGTTTATTGGAACAGAAAACTTCACATCTTTCTGCTTCACAATGGCTTAGATCTAACACTATTCTTCTTGAGTTGTCTAATGTCACAGTAAAACGATGTACACAGCTTAACCCTGCCACACTCTTGCCCACCCCTGATGAAGGGGAACCTCACTGTTGTATTTCCGCCATTGAATAGGTGTGCACTCCAAGACCGGATCTGAAAGCCACTCATTAACCCTGATTTGATTTTCTATGTAGATGGATCGGCATCTCGAGACGCCAACACTGGTCAGAACCGTGTTGGCTTTGCTGTATGCTCTGAGTGGGATGTGGTGGCGTCAGGCCCACTGCCCTCACATTTCTCTGCACAGACTGCTGAATGGCTCTGACAGCTGCGTGCAAACTGGCGAAGGGTCAGTCTGTCACAATTTTCACAGATTCTCGCTATGCGTTTGGTGTTTGTCATGACTGGGCTGAGTTGTGGCGACACAGGAACTTTTTTAAATCAGAGGGTAAGCCTATTCTAAACTCGACACAGGTTGCAGGGCTCGTGGAGGCAATCTTGTTGCCATCTGAGATTGCAGTATGTAAATGTCAAGCTCACACAAACCGAGATGACCAAATCTCACATGGTAATAGCAGAGCAGACTCCGCAGCGAAGGCCGCGTCTTATCGCTGCAGGCCAAAACAAAATGAATGTTTTGTGTCTCATAACACTTCTCTTACAGAGTCCTTATCAGCAATGCAGGAGTTTGCCACGTCAGAGGAAATCTCTGTGTGGACTAAGGCTGGGGCTGTGAAGTGTGATCGCACATGGCTTGGACCAAATAACAAACCTTGCTTACCTAAACATTTTTTTTAGGCAGATGGCATTGATCTCACATGGCCGTGACCATGCATCAAAAGGGGGAATGGTGACTGTTGTGGGACAAAATTGGTTCACAAAAGGTTTTACAATTTATGCCCAAAAGTTTTGTCAATCTTGTGCTATTTGTTTAAACAACAATCCAGGTAGAGCAAAAAAGGTCCCACAGGCAGCGCACCCACCACCAGAAAGGCCGTTTGGGCACATGCAGATGGATTTCACTGAACTAACTCCATGCGAGGGCAAGAAATTCTGTCTGGTGTTTGTTGATGTTTGGTCCCAGTATGTGGAAGCTTTTCCATCTAAACATGCTTCTAGCAACGCAGCAACGCAGTGGTCAAAGCTCTGATCACAGAGATTGTGCCACGCTGGGGTATTCCTGAATTTTTTTTAATAACAGTGGCAGCCATTTTGTAGCTAAGGTGGTGGAGGAGGTGGGTCAATTTCTGGGCATTGATCTCCGTAAACATACGTCTTTTCATCCTCAGTCATCAGGTCTAGTCGAAAGGAGTAACGGGACGATCAAAACAAAACTGACTAAAATCTGTGAGCAAACAGGACTCTCCTGGGTCAAGGCGCTTCCACTCGCACTCATGTACATGCGTATGCGAGTACAGGCAAGATGTAAAATGAGTCCATTTGAAATTCTGTTTGCTTGCCCACCTAATATAGGCCTGAGCCCACCTCCACCACGAGATCTACCCGATTCTTCCCTTTGTGATGATTCAATGTTAGCTTATTGTAAAGAATTGGATGCACTGTTGTCCTCTATTTCTGCGCAGGTAAAAACCGCTCTCCCGAAGGCAGCTGAAGCTGTACTTCATAACTTCAAACCAGGAGACTGGATCCTGGTCCGAGAGCCAAGACGTAAGCACTGGAGGTCCAAACGCTGGTTAGGTCCATTCCAAGTTCTTCTCATCACGGACACTGCAGTGAAAGTAGCCGAACGCGGTACTTAGGTTCACGCATCACACTGTCGAGCAGTCTTCAGCTCACCTGCGGAGCTCGACAACAACAGCACGGCTGTCTATCAGACACAAGGGCCGGCTGCAACTCCAACCTCAACCACTGAGGATGTCGTGGGACCTTTGAATTGCAAACAATCTGACGCGCATGAGAAAGCTCGACCCGCACCAGAGCCCACTGATCGGGTGCTCCGAGCATGTGGCACTCCGCCAAAACCCAGTGCAGTTTGAAGCTCTGCATCGTTTGGTAATCGCATCTACACAACACGATCTTTGTTGTCTTCATGGCTCCTAAAGCACATCCATGTGCTCTTCGAGAGGAGAAGAGCCCCCCGAAGCTGAAGAGCTCTAACCTGATCAACAGGAGGGTCAACATCAGGTCACTGAATTATAGAAAATTTATGTATGCCTTGTTGATGTCAGTCGCCCTGGCTTTGTTAATTGCTTCGCCTAGCTTGATATATCACAACAGAGAACAAAGGTTCAACCGTAACACTCGTACACTGCATAATGACAATACACAGATTGGGGCTCTTATACTTATTCATAACCATTTCACTGTCTATACTCTAAATTACTGGTATCGATATGCTAAATACATAGCCGATAGCCATAAACGGAAAGATTGTTATGTGTGTACACATATGCCCATAGCAACGGCGTCGCCCCACGTGTTGCCTCTCCTTGTACCTGATTTAGCCACCATTTTACCTAAAACTCTAATCTCTTTGGATAATCCTAAACTCCTGAGTAAGATAGTTTGGTCTGTGTGGAAAGTAATGATTCCTCTTGTACTACGCAAGACTACAAGGCGACCTGAAATTAACATTAGACCTCCTGAGAATCTAGAACTGGAACCACTCTTTGGACCAGTACATATTCAACCTGGCTCTAAATTTGCATGTTTCACACAGAATATTATATCACCCTTGTCCACCGGAACAGAATCTGAATTTAAACCACTGCATGTAGGACGAATCCCTAATATATATTGTTCTGCAGTACATGTCCCGTGCACCCCTCTGAGGGAGGGTATTCATTTGAATACATTTCAGGCGGGTCCCGGAACCACATATGCACCTTACTACACCGTACCAGACATTTTAGGGGCCGTTCCAATAGAGGATTACATGTTTCTCTGTGGATATTACATGTATGAATGTCTTCCAGCTGGCTGTGTGGGCCGTTGCGCTGCTGTTATCCCGTCGGATCATTCATACATAATATCTGGGATACCACACCTCATACACAAAGCTCAGCGGGATCTGCCCTCTCATGACTCTTTTTGGGCGTCTGACGTGCCAGATGACCATAAGATTTGGACCACAGGGTCATTTATCAACACAACACTAGCCACTATCGAGGCACAGAGAGAAGAGACGCATGCACTCCGCGCAGTCGCACTTCAAAATCGTATTGTGCTCGATCAAATCACTGGAGCGGCTGGGGGGTGTGCACTTTACTCAAGGGGAGCTGTTGTACTTATATTCCCTCTAATGATGAAGACGGAGGAGCGATCCAACAGTGACTCGCAAATTTGACTAAACTTCGTGACCTCATGGAGTCAGAAACTGTCACAGCTGCTCATTCTTCCTCACTGTTGGGATGGTTTCTTACTTCCTGGCGTGACGGCCTGCTCTCCTGTGGCTCAGAGAATAGACTTTAAATCAGCTGTGCTTGTGTACAAGTCTCTCCATGGCCTAGCACCAAAGTACATCTCGGACAAGTTAGTGCCATAGGAACCATCTCGGACTCTGAGGACCTCAGGGACCTGCCTCCTGCTGGTGACTAAAAATGGAGAATCTGTTTCAGTTTTATGCAGCTAAAATCTGAAACAGTACTTCTGAAACAGGCCTCTACAACAAAGTTCAAATCCAAACTAAAAACAGTTTTGCTTAGCTGTGCATATGACTGAAATTATTTTATTTGCACTCTTCTCTTGGAGTTGGACTGTGGATTTCTGACATGTTTTTTCTTGTTGTATGATGCACCTTGTGTACAAATTGAGCTCAACAAATAAACCTTGTTTCAATAATTGCCGACATTTACTGCGCTCACTTATTTTTATGTGAGTTTTGTCTTTTGTATCTTTAAATTTCTTTGGATTTCTTTTGTATATAGCATCCGCTTGTCCCCGCTGTTCAACTCTTCTGAGGACTGGTGGTGTCTTTATTGCTTCACTTTGTCTTACATGTCATGGCTTTTTCCAATTTTAAGTCCTTCAACTAACTGTAGTCTCTGACTATACAGCCCCAAACTCATATATAAATATATATATACAAATATATATATATAAAAAATCCCTACTCATCCCCCGCGGGTGGTTTCGTCCCTTTTTCTGAGAGCCCTGGGAGCTTGAGGGTTCTGTGCAGTATCTTTGCTGTTCCTAGTATTGCACTTTTCTGGACTGAGATGTCTGATGTTTTTCCAAGGATCTGTTGAAGCCACTCCTCCACTTTCGCCTTCACCCTCCACGCCTTCTCCAGCTCTTCTCTAAGCCCTTAGTATTTCTCCAGTTTCTCGTGTTCCGGCTTTCCTCTGCTGTTTATCCACCATCACAATGTCTGGTGGGTTTTCCATTACCATTCTGTCAGTCTGTATCTGGAAATCCCATAGGATCTTGGGATTCTCGGTCATTCTCTGCCACCATATATATATATATCCTTCGGCATGACTGAAGTATAAATGCTAGAATGAAAGAATGTGTGGGTGGGGAGTCCTTACCCCAAGTGGAGGAGTTTAAGTACGTCGGGACGTCCACAGCGGGGTACGTACGGGACTATTACAAGAACTGGCAGGTTCTATGCATCGAGCCCCTGCTCATTGAAGATGTGGAGGACCTATTTGTATTTGGATTCATGATAGCAGAGATTCCTCCTAATTGGGCTCGGAGTCGCCTTGGTCTATCGGAAGATTGGGAAGAAGATTGGGAAGACAGAAAAATTCACCCCGACAACTGTCTGACATCAACATCAAAAGGTTTTTGGATTTGAGTGAAAGAATGAAAGGACTCGAACAGAGACTTGAGCACGGCACGGTGCAATTCACTGATCTGAACCGTAACATCTTATTTCGGACCACGGAGATGCAAAAGACTTTGGGGGATTCAATAAAGGAAATGGGAACTTTTCGCTGTCGGACGGAGTAACTCAATGAATCAAGCTGATCGCACACAGAGGACCAGAAACGATTGGATTATTTGATTGTAAATCATTGATCAACAAAATGTATTAAAGTACTTATTTCTCCTTTCGCTGCTGTGCCCTTGTATTCTCTCCCTTTTCTTATCTGGCCCCGGGCTGGAGAGCAACAGGCGTACTCAATATGTGTTGTTTATCATTGTATGCTTATTGCTGAACTGCTTTTTCATTTTCCAAGAGTTCAAGTACCCCGGTATGCGCTGTGCGGAAGCGAGCAGCCCCGGTGGCTGATGCTCTTTATGCATGTCTCTCATGTCGCATCTGTCATCAAGTCACGTTCCTATGTTGTGAATTTGTTCATTGACAATGGCAATAAATATATCCTGATTCCTGATCTCGGGGTCTTGTTCACGAGTGAGGGAAGGATGGAACGTGAGATTGACAGGTGGATCGGTGCAGCGTCTGCAGTGATGCGGTCGCTGAATCAGTCTGTTGAGGTGAAGAAGGAGCTGAGTCGAAAGGCAAAGCTCTGGATTTACCGGTCAATCTACGTTCCTACCCTCACCTATGGTCATGAGCTTTGGGTAATGACCGAAAAGACAAGGTCGCGGATACAAGCGGTAGAAATGAGTTTCCTCCGCAGGGTGGCTGGGCGCTCTCTTAGAGATAGGGTGAGGAGCTCAGTCACACGGGAGGGGCTCGGAGTAGAGCCGCTGCTCCTCCACATCTAGAGGAGCCAGCTGAGATGCCTCGGGCATCTGTTCCGGATGCCTCCTGGGCGCCTCCCTTGGGAGGCCCCGGGGAAGACCCAGGACACGCTGGAGGGACTGGCCTGGGAACACCTCGGGTTCCCTCCGGAGGAATTGAAGGAAGTGTCTGGGGAGTGGCAAGTCTGGGAGTCCCTGCTTAGACTGCTGCCCCCGCGACCTGAACCCATATAAGCGGAAGGAGATGGATGGATGGATGAAAGAATGCTATAAATGTCTTTGATAACAACATATAGCAATGTTGTCTTTGATGATTAAGTATGAAAATGTAATATGTTATACACATGTAGTTCAGGTTAACTAATGCCTTTTAGAAGCTGATCTTTTTGTTTTGTTATCTGTACTGTTTAATGAAACAGGCACCAACAATTGTTTGTGTTTTTTATTTTCTTTTAATGTAGTAATTGCCACTATGCACTATAAGGTACAGTATCATTGCAATTTTTGTTTTTCTCTTTATGATCTGATATTTTATAAAGTGTAAATTGTAATTTTATGTCAAATGTATTTCTTCACAAATGGTATCTGCCTCTAAGTCAAAGTATTACCATTACCAAAAGTGGAAATAACTTAATAATAGTTGTAAATGTGTTTTCAAAATGTGTATTTATACAGTAAAATATTCACTTTTGGACATAAAAAAAAACAACGAAAACACCTTAATGTCAAATAGCCCCCCCTAGATTTTGCATCACCAGCCCTCACTGCTTCACGCTCTCACTGGGCTCTTGGTCTCCGGTTGAAGCACGCTCTTTCAAAAATGATGTTTCTTTTGTTCTCACAGTGCTCCGCAAAGCTACTGTTACTGTATCGTAGCACGTTGAGTTAGAGAGATAAAGACAACAGCTTGTTGCATGACAACAGTTTACTTGCAACTCACATGGTAATAACAATAACATGGTGTCACAACAATACCGTCCGTGTGGGTACATCTGGTACACAATACCGCCACTTTATCCATCAGCTTTTAGCAACAAGTTATTGTTTGTAGCTAAGGCTGTGTTCACATTTCTAATGATGTTAGTTAGGCTGTCTTTTTTTTTTTTTTTTTTTTTTACAAATAAACATGGAAAAAAACAGATAGAAATTAAAAATAAGAACAGAAGTAGAACATAGAAATAAAAATAAGAACAGAAGTAGACATCAACTAAACAAAAATAGAAACAAAATCACGGCATATTAAATATAAAAGTCCTATTTGGTCCATAGTCTGTCAAATGTGTCCATTTCCAAATTATGTCCAAATGTCATTTGTCTGATGATGTCAGTCCAAAAAAACTTGATACATTTTTTAACAGAATTCCCTCCAAATATGTGATTTTGTGGTTCTCTACTGAGAAGTACATATATATATTCTCATTCTTTTCCCCATTTATTTTTAATGTAATTAGTAGAGTCATCAATACATTTATATAATCGAGATATCATTCCCCTAGAAAGCTCAGATTTATACGCTTTAACAAATAATTAAATCAAAGAATTTCGGTGGTTGTTGCCTTGTTTAATTTCTTGGTTATAATAATTCCTCATTTGTAAATACCTATAAAAGTCCAGTTTTTCCAAGTTAAAGGATTCTTGCAACATATTTAAGCTTTGCATATGATTTTCTTTTACAATCTGGTGAAAACTGTTTATGCCTTTTGTTATCCAGACTGTAAATCTCAAATCTGTGCTGTTAGTGGAAAAACTTTGGTCATAAGCCAACCAGTTTAAGATTTTAACATATTTTTTTTAGGTTGGATGTTTGGATGAATTCTTTCCATGTGGTAAACACAGATTTTACTCACGGGTTCTCCAGCTCCTCCAAAATTACTCAACCGTTTGTAATCTGCCAGTAAGGCACATACAGGAGCCCCCTGTACAACACAACTCTCAATATTTTTCCATTGAGCTTCCTATTCTGGGTCACACCAGTATAGCAACTCTCAGATTTGACCTAAAAAAAAAAAATTCAGATCAAATTTTAAGGTAAACCCCAACCTCCTTTTTCTTTTGATAATTGTAGAGTTTCTGTCCTACAGATTGTTTTATGCCATTCATCAAACAGCCGGCTGGAGAGGGAAATTGGAAGAGTCTGGAACTGATGGAGAAATCTTTTTTAATAGTTTCAATTTTTTTATTTAGAAGTATGAGTATCAGAGTCCAATTTTCAAGACCACTTTTATAGTTGTAAAAAGAGGAGCTTTATGAAGGACCACCAGGTTTTTCTAAAGGTCAAAGGTGGTTTGCCAAAAAGAGAGATTTTCAGTTTTTTGAACATTTAATTTGTATACAAACATTGGACCAATTTTTGGAACAAGATGCATCACATTGGGTATGTAAATTTCTGCTTTGGTCAAATATAATAGAACATCTGCATTGCAGGCGATTTTATGTTTCATCTCCTCAATTGTAACACCATGGATTGTTTTTGATTGTCTAATAAAGTATATTGGGTCAATGGTTCCAAGTACAAGACATAGCCTTTTCTCACCCCTCTTTCCAGAGTCAGGTGACCATTGATTTTAACGGGTGGGGTCTAGAGTGCATTTCAATATTTTATTTCATTTATTTTTATTTTTTATTTTTTTTAAACTAATTAAAAAACGAGAAATCAACCTGTTATATTGTTCACTTCTTTCATTGCCTGTATATGAGGCCATGGCAAACATCTCAAACACAGGTGGTGCCTTTGAATGTCACAGTTCTTAGGCATTGGATCAAACACTATCACCATATATGGACTGGCACCATCCCAATCCAGCCTCCAGGGGCCAAGTCAAGCCTCTTTATGCCAGCGCTAAGGTCAGGAAGATAGCGAAATTGTACCCTGATTCCGCCCCCTGGAAAAGGCTTACGTTAACGCTACCAACGAGGCAAAATACGGCCCTTAGTCTTGATTGCACCTTCTATTTCCAATACTGCTATTTAAGTTCCAATTTTTAAAATTTGGCTTATTGTTTAGTTGTTCAAAAAGAATTGATTTCATTTCCTTTAACTCTTGAGATTTTAGAAAAAAGTAGAAGGATTCAAATGATTATTGAATTTGGTCTCTTTTGGTTAAAATTGCATTACTCTGTCTCGTATTTTAAACATGGTTCTTTATTCGTCTTGTTTTTTAAGTTTCCAGGCTAATAATACAAAAAATTGTGATCCACTTTCATAATTTTGCAGAGAACAGCATTTGGTTTAGCTTGTGAAGCAATCTGTTTTCTACCGGGGCCATGGTCCGTCAGCTTTGTTTGTTTAGTTCCCGTAACATTACCTGTCATTACCGTATTTACTCATCTCTTGTTCCTCGTTTCTTGGGATTATGTGGATGAAACTATGATTTTGAAGGCTAATTTTGACAGCAGCAGAGTGAGTGGGTGTCTCTAGACCAATTCTAATGCTAATAAGGTACTCAGTGAGGAGGGAGCGAGGAAACTAATTTTGACCGCTTGTATCCGTGATCTTGTCCTTTGGTCATTACCCAAAACTCATGACCATAGTTGAGGGTAGGAACATAGATTAATCGGTAAATTGAGAGCTTTGTCTTTCGACACAGCTCCTTTTTCACCACAACAGTCCGATACAGCAACCGCACTCCTTCCCTCACTCGTGAACAAGACAACGAGTTACTTGAACTTCTACACTTGGTGCAAGGACTCTCCACCCACCTGGAGGGGGCAATCCACCCTTCTCCAGTTGAGAACCATTGCCGCTTTTTGGAGGTGCTGATCTTCATCCCAGCTGCTTCACACTCTGCTGCAAACTGTCCCAGAGCATGTTGGAGGTCCAGGTTCGATGGCGCAATCAGGATATCATCTGCATTCAGCAGAGATGAGATCCTGTGGTCCCCAAGCCAGACACCCTCTGACCCCTGACTGCACCTAAAATTTGTGTCCATAAAAACAATGAACAGAACTGGTGACAAAGGGAAGTCCAACATGCTGGGAACAGGTCTGACTTACTGCGGGCAATGCGAACACAGCTCCTGCTCCGGTCATAAAGGGACCGGACAGCCCTGAGCAAAGGGCCCCGAACCACATACCCGGAGCACCCTCTAAAGCAGTGGTCCCCAACCCCCGGGCCGCGGAACACCAGAGAATATAGAGTTGGTCCAGTGTTCCACGACCAGGACGAAAACCATACTGCTCCTCTTGAATTCGAGGTTTGACTATCGGTTGGATTCTCCTCTCTCGGGAAGGCTGAGGAGTGTAATCCCTCTGTAGTTGGAAGACACCTTCTGGTTCCCCTTTTTTAACAGAGAGATCACCACCCCGGACTGCCAGTCCAGTGTCAGCCAAGACAGTCCTACAACATCCAGAGGCTTAAGGTACTCAGGGAGCCCTGCCATCGAGGAGTTTGCCTACAGCAAGAGTAGCCTCAGCTTGGGTGATGGATGAGTCAGCCTCTGAGTCCTCAGTCTCTGTTTCCTCTTCGGAAGACGTGACCGCGGGATTGAGGAGGTCCTCAAAGTATTCCTTCCACCACCTAATGACATCCCCACTTAAGGTCAACAGGTCTCCACCCGCACCATAAACGGTGCACTGCTTCCGCCTCCTGAGGCGTTGGATGGTTTGCCAGAATTTCTTTGAGGCCGATCGATAGTCCTTATCCATGGTCTCCCCGAGCTCCTCCCAGCCCCGGGTTTTTGCCTCTGCGACAGCACAAGCTGCAGTACGCTTAGCCTGTCAATTACCTCTGGAGTCCCACAAGCCAGAGAGGCCAAAAAGAGGGACTCCTTCTTCAGCCTTACGGCATCCCTTATTTCCGGTGTACACCATCGGGTTCGGCGGTTGCCACCGCGACAGGCATCTGTGATCTTGCGACCACAGCTCAGAGCAGCTGTGTTGACAATGGAGGTCGAGAACATGGTTCACTCCAACTCAATGTCTCCGGTCTCCCGGATATGGGAGAAGCTCTCCCGAGGGTATGAGTTGAAGATTCTGCCTCCAGAAGGCTCAGCCAGACGTTCCCACCAGATATTCCCAACAGACCTTCACAATGCGCTTGGGCCTGCAAAGTCTGTCCAGTTTCCTCCTCCGCCAGCGGATCCAACTCACCACCAGGTGCTGATTGGTTGACAGCTCTGCCCCTCTCTTTACCCGAGTGTCCAAGACACACGGCCGAAGGTCAGATGAGACAACAACATAGTCGAGCCCAGGGTGACCTTAGTACCCTTTCCAGGGACTCCAAGAAGACCGTGTACTCTGTACTGCTGTTTGGCCAATAGGCCGACACAACAGTGAGAGACCTGTCCCCAACCCATAGATGTAGGCACAAATTAGAGTACTATCTTGTTAAATTTCTGCCTGTATTTCTAACTAACGTCTAACCATTGGAAAAATAAACAGAGCCTTAGCTACAAACAAATACATTTCTCTAAAAGATAGTTTTTAAGTCATTTTGTTGAAACTTGGCACGGCTGTTGAGAGAAACTCTCTCATGAGTAATCTGTCAAGTACAAAATACAAATAAACAAATTAATACAAGATAACAGAAGTACCTTGAACAAGTTATTTATTTATTATTTTGTTGTTTTTGGCGGCATACAAATATTGCTAATATTTTAGATTTTTTCTTAATTTTATTTATTTGAGCAAGAATCTGCTAATTCCAGCAGAGAGTGAATGGAACGAGAAGTGAAGATACGCACATTTATGGCAACCTGAACTTTCCCAAAAACGACTTAATAAACCTCAGTCGAATATTACCTAGTATTTAATAAAACATTATTATTTTCTTTACATTGTAATTTTTGGTATATTCATACAGAGAGGTCAACCCTGCACCCAATCAGCATATACTGACACAGAAAAAGAAGAAATAAATACATGTGGAAATGCGGAAATGTAGAAATAAATAAATGCAGAAAGGAATAAATAAATAAAATAATAAATGTAGGGATAAACAAAATGATAAACTAATAAAATGATCACATTAATAAATACATAAAAATGTGTATATATACACCCTAAATGTATAGCATAAAAAGGAAAAAAAAAACATTTCATTTAGGCATTTTATTTCTATTAATTTTCACATTCATTTATTTCCACTTTTTAATTTGTATTTATGCTTCAATACATTTTTAAAGATTTCTGCTTTTCAATGTTCCTGCAAATTTGTTTTTCAAATTTTTACCTTCCCATATATTTATACTTTATATTAAATTATAAGTAATTTTATAAGTAATATAAGTAATTTTTTGTCCTCCATAATCCACATGAAACAGTACTACAAATAGAATACTACGGTCAAACTCACCCTACCTATCTATCTGAGGGATTAACACTTTAACCCTTTGCCTGCTCAAGCTGCTGCGAGCCTGCCAGGTCAAACTGAGGGACAAATCAGTCATCAGACTCACCTGCTCAGCTCAGGTTAATAATGAACCTCCTGATACATCGCGAACCTTGTCACAGCACTGATGTGAAACAATTTGACCCATTTTTTGATTGCTAATAGAAAACAGAGGTGTCCAAACTGGACCCACGGAGCGAAGGTGTAACGCTAATGTAAAGTTTGGACGGTTGTTTAGTTTTCGCTCCTGGTGCATGGAATTATTCCTGTGGGAATGGACCGATATCGATACCTGATGCTCGCCCAGGGGAAAGTGCTGGTGCTGGGCGTGCTGCAGATTGCCTCTGCGGGGATGTGCGTGATCTGCGGGGTTATTGACATGGTGTTCAGGAAGGACACCCTGTTGAGCACCACCAGGACTCCCGTATGGGGCGGGCTGGTGAGGTTTACCGACTTGTATGTTTGATACTCTATACAGTTACATTGGTCGTTCGGTGAAATCGACGGGGCTTATCAGTTCTTTAGTTTTGAACAGGAAGTCTACGGACCTGTTTCAGTTATCAAGCAATTTTACATTAATACTGCGGTTTACAATGAACAAATTGTAAAACGATAATCTAATTATGTTAGTAGATAGTTCAGTAATAAGTAGTTTACCTGGGAAAAAAAACCAAAAACGACGTCTCCTTTTAACACACAATTTCCATCCTGGCAACTTTTATTTAATAATTGTTGAAACGTATTTAGTTGTAGTCATCTAGACAGTGTTTTGAGTGTCCAGATGACCACAACTGAATCATTTTCTATTGTAGAACAGATCTGGACGAATGAGGGATTACGCCAAACGGTTTACTATTCTTATTTAGACAAATTTGTTTGGTTTATTAAATACATTTCAGTGTATTTCAGTAAGCAATTAAAATCAAACTCATAATTCCAAAATGTCTCAAAATAAAATTTCTTGTCTAAGCTAGTTGAAACTAAATTGCAAGCAAAACCATAAAGAAGCCACGTGTTCTTATTGCTCTCAATGTAATGTCATTGTTTCCCAATGTTTTGGTCATAAAATATTTATGATTCATAATATCAATACTTGTACACCCCTCTCTGTTTTTTGTCATTCCTATTGCCATTACTCAAAATTCCCAAATACCCAAACCTGGGACAATAACCAAAAATCTGATAATTATCTGATTTCTAGATTGTTGAAATGTTATGTAAACCGTCTGATTTGTGAGTAATTAGATTTCTTTCTGATTGTTCACAACAGTGCAGGTTTTGACAAGGATAATCACAGCGTGAATTAATTTATATCAATGCACAGAGACTTGTAGAGGGGGAATGATATTTAAATAGGCTATGCAGGTGATTCCTATTTGGAATAGGCCTATTGCCATTATCTTTATAATATCTTCATGTTTAGTCTAAATCAGTGCTAAATATGTACAGAATGAAACACTAATGTATCCATTCCTTCAGTTCATGTCGCCATGTCATTCATGAATGTGGGATTACACCGACATGTCATTCATGACTTTTTGCACATTTGTGCTTTCGTCTGTTCTGTCCATGACTAACTTCTCTATGGTAACTCTCCTGACTGTGATTGGTCGACTCACGTGAACACTCAGATTTGTGATCATGACTGGCCCTTATGTTTAAGTGCTCTTTTCGTCTATTGTCTTGATTGGTCAGCGTTAACCCCACCCCTGACAAAATAGGAGGTTGATGGAGCGAGTTGTTGAATTTATTGTACTATATCGTATAATTTATACAGAGACTCTCATGTCTTGAGATGAGAACACTGTACTTTAACTTTAGCTTCACAAGAGGTGATAACATTTATTTGTCCTGTTTGCTATTCTCTGTGTTTGTATAATTCCTTTGTGTCTGTAATTCTATCTGCTTCGCTCTGATTTATTGGCAGTTGCTGTAACGGTAAGATAAGATCACCTTTTATTTGTCCCACAATGGGGAAATTCCAGTGTTGCAACAAAGGTTACAGATAGTTTCTATGTTGCACCTTAAGGCCGAGACAAGTTCCTATGTTTGTGAATTTTGTTCATTGACAATGGCAATAAACTCATTCTGATTCTGAGAAGCAGATTAGGCACAGTATAATGATGAAAACAGATTGAAACAGAATAAAGAAAACTCTTCTAATCTTAATGATAATAATAACACTCTTATTTACAGTTGTCATATGGACCGAAAATATATTGCATATATTTTATAGTTCACAGCACCACTGAGCACCAGTTGTAATGGGAATGCAGTCAGTGCTGAGTTGGCCCACGAGCTCAGAGCCAAGTAAGTACTAATGGAAAAAAAGCATGTATGTCAAATATCTTTTCTAACTTTCCAGATCATGGCTTTCCCAGGTGTAATGGCCCTGTTTGCGTCCCAGAGGAAAAACCACATCCTGGTGAGTCAGCCTTTCCTAAAGCTAATTACAATGAAGTGGCCGTTTACATATCTCAAGAGGAAGTAACACTACTTTGTGTTCCCAAAAGGGTGTGGACTACAGATCAGAGTTTTTAAAAATGTTTCTGCATTTGACTTGTTCGGGAGGGTCAGGATTAAAAGATCACATCTTTACCATATTAAATATACCATAAGGTTTTAGTCTAACACAAAGACCAACTGTAAAATAGACTTCAGTCAAAACCATAGGTTGCGTTCACATTCTATAGTATAGAAGATTGATATAGTAATTTCTGTTGCTCTACAAATGTTGTTTGGGGTTGCCACACATTTTCTATATCAATCTTAAAGTCCTTTCAACTGACAACAATCACATCTTTGAGATTGAATATAGCACCACTCTAAAAAGTAATTGTTAAAAAATAAGCCTTGACACTTGTTTATTTACACTTACAGAGAAGACGTTTTAGTGTTTCCAGTTTTTTTTGATGATTGGAGCCAGAAGCGGCCGGGGAGCTTTTTTTTCCTTTTAGGGTGTCAAACTCAAATCCACAGTGGGCCAAAATGTAAAACTTGAACAAAGTAGTATTGAACAAATGAAACTTTTAATATTGACCCAAACAAGATTTGCTTTAACATTGAATATGGAACAAGCAACACTTATTACTATAGAATATATAATGGGATTTGTAGTAGTAATGATGAATGAATGCGCTGTGTAATACCGGCGCGCCAAGCCCTTGTAGTCATTTGGTATAGCCTCTCGGGCCAAATATAATTACACTGCGGGCCAAATTTGGCCCACGGGCCAGAGTTTGACACCTATGCTTTACATCATCGGGTTCTGGGTTCGATGCATGTTTTCAGCAGGAACCCTTTTGTTTTCTATGTTATCCTTTCATTTGTTTCCTGTTAGTGTAGTTCCTGTGTTTTAAATATTGTGTTCGACCAGAGAGTTTAAAGCCACTTAAAAAAGATTGGTGGCAAAATCAAATTAAGAAAAAAGGTAATGGGATATGTGTAAGGCAGTATTTATAGTTTATAAATACTGTAGGTTTTATTGTATACTGTGTTGGCAGTAAAAATTGGAGCTAGCTGCTAAGAAATTCTACAAATTTCCAGGTCATCCACATAGTTGCACATTTTCCCCTGGCAAGGGGGCGTGTCGGCAAAAATGACAACATTTTACTGCCCGGACCCTTCTGGACCGCGTCGAGCATAAACCTACCTTAAGTCCTGGCAATAGAACGTGTTGAAATATTTCCCATCCTACTTTCAAATGAGGTGACTTGGGATGGGTGATGGTTCCAATAGGCCCGTCATGATAAATGTTTTTGACATTTTTGACCATATATTGCCTTTAATAATATCTTGATAAGCTAAAACATACAAAGATGTTACAATTTTAACTAGTTGGTTTTGTACCAAATAGTACTGACCTGAGATTGAAGGTCTGGATTAGGTTTAAGTTTATTTATTTTCACTTAAAAACATGGCTTAACATGTGGTGACCTCCGCGTGAAAGGCTCCAGCAAAAGAAGCATAGCACAAGGAAATTAACGAATACATCAACCAAGATAATCAAAGATGCACATGAAGTTGATAGACAAAAGCGCAATTGTTCAAAAGTAGGCATTTGAAAGTGTTTTTAAACTCATGTGAAAGCCCAGTAAAGGAGGAGGGAAGGCTGTCTAAATTTTAGATCCTCTTTACAGAACACACTGAACTGAAGTGGGACTGAGTTGTACGGGAGTAGGGCGCTCTGAGATGACCACCGCGAGTTAGATATTCATGAAATTCATAGTTGAAGGCACTGACAGTTTTTGGCTCCTTCGTCCGCCATTTCACTCTTTTCTTTTTTTTTTTTTTTTTTTTTTTTTTGGCACTTTGACTCAAAATTGTGACGTTTATCCCGGAAATGTTACCTATTGAACTTTCAAACTGACGTTGCATTCTAAAAGTATGGACATGTATCGGATTTATTTCCACATACGAAAGTGGCCTGGGTTGGATTCAAAAAAATCTGAATTGTGCTGTTCACACTGCCTGAGCCATGCCAGTCATGTGGGTTGCTGTTTTCCACATATTCTTTAGTTCCTATGATGTTTGTTTAACAAAAGCTGTTATTGTCATGTTCAATAGGTTTCAACCTTAGTATGTATATACATTTAAATGTAATTGTGTTTCGTAGTTTGATTCTCTTTTTTACCTTTCCATTTCTTGTGTAGAACCGCACACACTTTGCTATTTTGTATAATAAGTATTACACCTAACGACATTCAGCTGTTCCCTTTGAGTACACCCTTCAGTGGGTCAATATAGACAGTACCTCTAGTGTTTCTTTTATATGGCTATATCATTGAATAATACAACATAAGTGAAACCTTTTTATTTATCAGGTTTCGGGTTTTAACCCAAATACCTGCACCGTTGGCGATTTTTGTTCTTATGAAACTGACATAAGGCTTCCAGGATAGTGATTCATCCGCTCTAATTAACGAGACTTTGGCTTCAAAATTCCTCCCGTGGACACAATAAATTCATACCTTTTGGAATGTACTTTTTGGTGGCAGGAAAAAAGGCCATCATATAGAAATTGAGGACACAAATGTCAAGGAATGTTATGACTGGTATAACAGACATCAGACAAATGGGGAAAAAATACATTCAGAGTTTATTTAGAAATTGACAAATTTGACTTTGACTTTTTGTTTCTTTTGATAAGTGGATTAACTACTTGTGTTAGATTTTTGCTCTCTGGTTATGTTCTGTAGTAATATGTTCTATATTAAAATTTCGATTAAATTAGATTATTGAGCATGGAGTTTTAGAACTACTAATGCAATAATTCTAGGGAATTGTAACTAGAAAAAATATCAGGGCATCAATTAAAGAACTTTAGAACTTTAATACACTAATTCTAAATCAAGCAGCAGCATATACTGGGGTCATGAATCCTTAAGCTAATGTTTATTTTTTTATTACTTAAATAACTATATTTTCTACATTTAAACAGACTTAATGCTTCACTCTGTAAGTAAACTGTTAAACAGATGCCTTAAGAACTGTGTAGGGGATTCTTACTAGTTCAACCACTAATGTTGTTCATGTCCTCCCACTTATGATAGAGGGTGACATTCAAAGTTTATATCGATTTAAAGAATTGGATCAAGATTTCAAACATGACACACCACATGAGTGTGGGTATGTTTTATTAGAGTTATGTGGGGCACCGTCCTATATTAGGCAGTAAACGATTCTATAATCAAATATCTAAATTAATTTGTTTATTAGAAATAAATTTAGCTTGTTAACACTTGGGGCCATATTTTGTCCCCCGGAGGTAGCGTTATCGTGGGCGCAGCAGAGGTCATTGCGTCACACCTTGCAGTTGGTGCGCAGGGCATGGAATTCTAAACAAGAGGCATGATTATGCCAAAATATGAGGTGGAGTAAGCAACTTGAGGGCGTGGTGTGGTGCATTCTGTGAATGGCCAAAATCGTAACTAAAACTTCAAAACTAGCCTTAATAATAGATTGGGGATGTTTATGGGTTTCAGATATTTTCCTCAAGCATAAATGACCAATATTAACCTGTGTGGGTTTTATATTTTAGGAGAGTGTCGTGTAGATGAGGCGTAAACACCCTCTGTCTCACCTGATACAGGACACGCGCACAGTGCTGCGGACTCTAGTAATTCGCGGTTATGTTTTGACGCATAGGTCGGGTTGGGACAAGACATTCTCATTTCATTGCGGAGCAGGTTTGGACGGGTTACAAAATGCTGACCGTGTCTTGTGCGTCTGCGCTCCGCTTGTGTCATTGCGATTTGCTGCGTCTAAATTCATTTCCTCGTTTGGCTTGTTTCTCTGTGAATATGTGACTGATTTGGAATAAAACACGAAGCATTATGCAGTTTACTAGTCTCTCTCTCCACAATCTCTCAACTGAGCTGTCTGTAATGTCCACAGCGTGGAAACAGTTGCTGGGGATCACAGGAGGCGGGGCCCAGAGGAGTCTGGCTGCAGCGGTATGTATAAGTATGAATGCCAGAGCCGAAATGAACTTTGTTCTTGTTCTCGCAGCCCTAGATAAACTAACAACTTCTTGCTTCTTATGAATTGGCCTTTTAAAGCTCTTTATACTGCATTGGGCAACTATTCCTGCGCAGTTTGTGCCAGACTGGACCTGCAGAATCATGTTCTCAAAGGAACGTCTCTTTGGAAAATCAAATTAATCCTCACTGTCACATCACATTTACCCTAAATCCTTGTCCCAGTCTGCGTAAAACTGGCACAGACTGACAGCACCTCACGAGATCCGCACATACGATCAGACTGAGCTGACCAGAGTGTGCTCTGTTCTCGTGCCCTCAGGACCACGCACGCAAGGCATTTATTTGTAGAGCACAATTTGTACACATGGCAATTCAAAGTGCTTCACACAACAGGATAAAAATGCATTAAAGACAGACAGACGGAACTAACATTGTTTGTTGTAAAACAAACACTGACAGCAGCAGGAAGGAAAGACTTGCGAAACCTCTCCTTCACACAGCGAGGGTGGATCAGTCTGTCACTGAAGCTGCTCTCCAGAGCGGTCAGAGTGTCCTGCGGGGGGTGTGACGCATGGACCAGGATAGATGTGAGTTTAGCCAGGACCCTTCTGTCTCCCACCTCCTGCAGAGTCCAGAGCACAGCCCAGGACCGAGCTGGACTTCTTGATGACTACTATCTTGATGACCAGCTTCTTCCTCTCCCTCTCTGTGATGCTGCTGCTCCAGCAGACTACACCGTACAGGACTGCTGATGCCACCACCGAGTCATAGGGCCACTCCTGAGGATCTTCTGTCACTCCAATGGACCGGAGCCTCCTCAGGGGGTAGAGTCGACTCTTCCTGTACATTGCGTTTGTGTGATGAGTCCAGTTTAGTTTGTGGTTCAGATGAACACCCAGGTATTTGTATGAGTCCACTCTCTCAATGTCCCTTTCCTGGATGTTCACTGGTGAGGGGGAAGCAGAGTGGTGTCTGCGGAAGTCCATCACAATCTCCTTGGTCTTCCCCACGTAGATGAGGATATGCTTCTGCTGACACCAGTCTACAAAGTCCTGCGCTAGTCCTCTGTACTTCGCATCGTCGTCGCCCGTGATAAGTCCGATGATGGCAGTCATCAGAGAACTTCTGCAGGACACAGCTGTCCGTGTCATGTCTGAGGTCTGCAGTGTAGTGGGTGAAGAGAAAGGGCGCGAGGACGGTGTCCTGGGGCGCCCCCACACTGCAGGTCTGAGTGTCAGACACAGTCACAGGGATCCACTCTGCCAGGTTGTAGTCCACACCAGCCGTCTCCAGCTTGTCCTTCAGGAGCAGCGGCTGGATGGTGTTGAAGGCGCTGGAGAGATAAAAAAAAATAGAATCCTCACAGCGCTGCCAAGCTTCTCCAGGTGGGAGAAAGAGCGGTGCAGCAGGGAGATGACGGCGTCCTCCACTCCGTTGCCAGGCCAGTACGCAAACTGCAGCGGGTCCATGGCTGAGCTCACGGTAGAGCGGAGGTGGTCCAGGACCAGCCGATTGTCTTCATCAGATGGGACGTAAGAGCCACTGGCCTGACGCTGTTTACGTCTTTGGCGCGCGGTGTACCACCCTCAGCTTTAGGCTCATGTTGAAGACATGCTCCATAACTCCACACAGCTCATCTGCGCAGGACTTAAGGAGCCTGGAGCTGATGCCGTCTGGTCCTGCTGCTTTCCATGTTTTAATCCTCTTCAGCTCTCTCCTCACCTGTGCTGCTTTGACAAGTGGATTGGCCGGTGGACTGTGTGCTGGGGGGATGGGTGAGTCCACGTGGAGTGGTGAGCTGAAAGGCCGAAGCAGAGGTGTGAAGAGGAACCGGTGTGGGCTATTGTCCAACTGTGGAGGTGAGAGCATGCAGCAAGAGCAGGGGGAGGGTTGGGTGATTGATCAAATCTCAGGAAGTGAGAGTTTAGTGTTGTGAATGTTCTACTGCTGCAGTTGCTCCTCCATCTTCCTCCTGTAGCTGGCTTCCGCTTGCCTGATTTTCCTCCTCAGCCTCTTCTGCACAGTCCTCAGCTCCTCCTTGTTCCATGACTTGAAAGTTCTCTTCTCCCTCAGCAGAGCTTTCAATTCACAGTGAATCCACGGCTTGTTGTTTGGAAAACACTGCACTGTCCGGGAAGGTACAATGTTTTCAAAACAGAAGTTTATGTAGTCCGTGATGCACTCTGTGATGGTGTTGATGTCCACATGGGGATGTGGGTCATAAAGCCTCCTCGCTCTCAGCAGTTCACCTCTTCACCACACGGGGCACCACAGGCTGCCTGTGCACAATGGGTTCATACACAGGCGGCAGATGTACAAGATTGTGGTCAAGAGTTACCCAGGGGGGGAGGGGGGATGAAGACTAAGCCTCCTTGGTATTGGCAAAGAACAAGTCAAGTGTTTTCTTGTCTCTGGTGGCGCAAGTAACATACTGGGTGTATGTTGGTAGAGCAGATGAGGGAGAAGCATGGTTGAAGTCACCACAGACTTGGAAGAGAGAGCCTGTGGGTGCTGGGTCTGTAACCTGCCGGTGCAGGAGAGCAGTGCTTCACAAGCATTGTCAGCGTTAGCAGAGGGGGCCACATACACTCCAATCACATGTGAGAACTCCTGGGGCAGATATGGCCTCATGCCAACAGCCAACAGTTCAATGTCTTTTTTACACAGCTGCTCCTTCACTGTACGGTGTCCAGGTTTGCACCACTTCTCGTTCACAAACACAGCCTCTCTTCTTACCGCTCTCTCCTGTTCTGTCTGCTCGCAGCAGATTAAAGTGGTCCAAAGCGACACTAGAGTCAGTCATTTCTAGGGTTAACCACGTCTCCGTGAAAAGCATGACGCTGCTGTCCCTGTACTCCTGCTGGGACCGCGTGAGTCCCACCAGCTCAGATGTCATGTTCTGGAGAGATCTCACGTTTCCTTTGATGGCGGGGAGAACAGCTCTGAAGCATCTTTTCTTTTACCAGAGTTTACGTCCTGCTCGCCGGCCTCTGCGTGTCTTGCGAAGCACCTCCGCTGGAATCTCGTGTCAGTCCCGGGGTAAAACCACCGCGCTCCGGAGCTCCAACAGTTGATCCTTTTATGTTGACACCCGTAGGCCGGGGGGGCTGGGGGCCAACACATATTGTAGCGAGCCAACGCAAGTCCGTGAGCCCTGGCCTTAAAAAGGAATGTACAAAAATTCCAGAGTATTTACAAAATTACAATAAATAGAGCAAAAAAAAAAAGGTTGGAAAAGAGGGAGAGCGTTGCAACGAGCAGCCGGCTCTCACCAGCGCCCGGAAATGGATCTCGACAGCCTTAAATGCCATAGCTATATAATAAAGTTTGTCATAAATACCTTTGAACATTTACAATAGATCTACTGCCAGTGAGATTTTGCCGTCTTCTTTTTGCGGGGGCTTGTTCTTCGTCCTTCGACTCGCAGTCCGATTCGGCTGAGCTGCCCAAAAATCACGAGTCCTTGAGTCTGATCGCCTTCACCTCTCGAATGAAACCTCAATGTTTTGAAGCATTGGCAGGGCCTCTTGTACAGATAATCACTTCAAATCCATTTGACCTTTTTAGCTTTGCTGTGAGAGACACTAAAGGTGATGCAACGCTCGCGCGGCACGTCATCCAGGGCAAGAAATGACAATGTTATTAATAGAACCGTCAAATTGACGGGCTTGGGAGTTAGAGGAAGAATTACTCAGAACTTTAACGTTTTTATTTCAGTTAAATTGCAATCTGGGGATGATATACACAAGGGTAAAGGAAAAAGTCAAGAGCCCATGAACCTGAAAACCGTCGCATCGCACTCATCAGTTTGAAAATTAGTCTTCAGGTATTTCTGGGCTGGAAACTCACTGGAGCTGTTTCTGCTTGTGAACATTAAGGGTGGGCCGAATGGACGGTTTATGCATAACTGCAAGCCTCTGGAGGATCCTACACCTTGATGTTCGTGGGACTCCTGAGTCACCAGCAGCTTCAAATACCTGTTTGCTGCTTTGTAATGGCAGTTTAGCAGCTGCCCTCTTAATCCAATGTATTTGTCTGGCAGTAACATGCGTCATTGTGCCTTTATCTGCACAAATCAGCTAAAAATATTCTTAATAGTAAAATGATCATGCTTAAATTTTCGTGAAATATCTAAGGTTGGTCCAAGGCCTTACACTATTTCATGCTTTTCGGCACTCGATGGATCCTTTTTCTTTTCCATATTGCTTGAAAATGGTCGTCTGCTTAATGAGGAACGTCCTTCTTGAGTAGTTTTTCCTTTTTAATTGACGCAAGTGTCTGAGATTGATTTCACTGACCCAAAGAGCCCTGAGACACAATACCATCCATGAGTTTCACTAGAAAACAAAGAAACTTAAACACAATTTGCATACTAATTTGTATTTCAGAGGGTTATAATGGTCATTCCTTTGTCTAATTTGATTTATAAAAACTATATGTCTAGATCCCTATAAAAGTTCTGTTTCTCCTTGCCAAAGTATTCTTTTCATTGGATTTATTTTTTTCACAATTGTGTAAAAAAATAAATAAAAAATCTAAACCGTTATACATTTTGTTATCCAGACTTTAAGTTTTAAATTTGTGCTGGTACATGTGAAACCTTGATCCATCCAGTCATCCCCCTTACGCTTAGGGCCTCCCACGCTTATTCCATTTTGTCCACCATCTTATCAAAGTGAACTCTTCAGCTGCTTGATATGCTGTACATAAAAATAAACCTGTAACCCTCTTCTTTCCAGTCAAATCAATCATTCTGGGAAGCATCAGGGTTAGTTTGTACTTTGAACCGACAAGTTAAAAAAATGACCCTAAAAGGACTTATATGGATTCTGCCTGGACATTTTTGCTTTAATATAATACATCCATGGCTCATACGCAGGGATGGCATCCGACATCGGAGGGTACATCCCTTTTAGTTTAGACGACTGAGGCCATCGGTCAAATTCCAAAGGGACCACCCAGGGATGAGCCCCAGGTGCAGAGCAGCAGTGTAAGACACTCCTCTGCTGCTGAGCTCTCTTCCACTCTGTCACAAATTAAGTGTTCAGATTCAAGGCAGATAGGGACTGTGTGTGTCCCTCGTATAAATGCCAAAACGTCAAATCTCAAACGCTATTTCAGGCGTCAGACCAAATAACTGCACTCACAGATGATGCCAATAAACAAACAAATAAGCATATAAGATGTGGACTACTAAAAACAGGGTTCATTTCTTCCAAATCGGTTTTAGTGATTTAATTCATTAGTGATTGTAATAGATCTTCTAGCTCTGACTGACTAAATGAATCCACCCCACCCACTGAGGTGGTGGTGATCTCACACGTGGCAGTGATCTCACACTCAAGTCTACTCTTGAGTTCTAAAATTAACAATGCATTGTGCTCATTTGAAAGCCTTATGTTACCAACCAAAAAGCAGTTGTGTTCATAGTCATCTACCGACCTCCTGGTCCCTATTCAGAGATTTATATCAAGCTTAGTGTTAGACTGGGATAAAATGCTGATAGTAGGATATTTCAATATCCATGTGAACATGAGTGACAACTGTCTCAATAATGCTTTCAGCGCTCTGTTAGATAGCATTGGTTTTGCTCAGAATGTAAATAAACCGACCCACAGTCACAAGCACACGCTGCAGCTTGTCCTAAAGTATGGAAGAGAGATTAGTGACCTAATTGTCTTTCCTCAAAACCCTCTTTTGTCAGATCATTTTCTAATTACCTTTCAGTTTATTCTTAAAGATTATCCAGCCTCACAGAATAAAGTTATAAGGAAAAGGACAATATCTGAAAAATCTTTATCAAAGTTCAAAGAAATAATTGAGCCAATATTCAGTGACATGTCATGTGATACTGCAGAGAACAAAACTATGCAGTGTTTGATGCTCTAAACATTTTTTTTTTTTCATGATATTAAAAACTTTTTTAGTTTTCAAAAACTAAATGTCACTATTGGCAAATATGTCATCGGCCACAGCAGCAAGCCAGATATTGGTATCAGCATTGTAGAAACATTTCTTCATTGCCGAAGTGTACGATTCAAATGTCCTTATTGGGGACTTGTTATGCTATTTGAGTTTATAAGCTTTTAACCTTGTTACAACAGTTTTTCCTCATTAGTTTACTCAAAGTTGTATATGATTCATGATTGAATTGATCCTCTTTTCTGCAACTGAAAGCGCGATTGTGCAGAAAATCACCTACCCCCCTATCCCCACCCACATCCCTGTGCTCCCTGAGTTCTAAAATGCCATGTAGCCGCTTGAAAAGAAATAACAACCTGCAAATGACAATCTGCTCCTTGTTTTTGTGAACTGTCACTATGAACAGACTTATCAGTTCTGCAGTTTTTAAACAGGAAGACAACTGTTTCTATATTAAGCCATTTTAGAGCTATATTTCAGTTTATAATGAATACAATGTTCAGTATGTCATCTTTTATCTATTCTGAGCATGGTGCCAGATTTGCTTGGCTGAGTATTTTGTGTGCGTGCAGGTGAGCGCTCTGGTCGTCTCCACGGGACTGTCCTGTGCAGCCTCAGTCTTTGTGTTGGGTTACTCATGTCTCACACTGACCTACGGAGAGGATGCCCAGGTCTTCCACCACAGCCTCCAAGTGGTAAGCACTACACCCATGTGTCAAAACGGCATATATCCACTGCAAACCGAAAGTATTCACATCACTTTTTACATATTTTGTTATGACCATACCTTATTCCAAAGGATGATTACATTATTACCGCAAATCTGGCATTGAAAACACGACAATATTACACTTCACTTCAATACTTTGCTGTCAGTGTAATACTCGATGTTGTCGAATGTAATGTCCCTTTCTGCCATTATCAACTCTGCAACTTCAACTGCAAGCACTGCGGCACATAACTCTAGTCTTGGGATTGTAAGGCCTGCTTGTGGAGCCAACTTTGCCTTTCCAAACACAAAGCCAACTTCTGTGTTGTCCAATGTAGGCGACAGCAGCGATAGCTTTTACAGATGCGTCAGCAAATACACATAGACCTCTCCGTTTAGCATTATTTGTCGAGAGTGAGGTATATGGACTTGGGTAACTTGGAGACATTGCAGATTTTGAAGAGTCCTTCCTTTGCCACCACTCTGCTTTCATGTTGTCCGGAAAGAGGTGCAATCCCAATCATCTGTTAAACTGGTAAGTTCTCTGAGTATTGACCTACCCTGAATTTGTGATTGGTGCGAGGAACCCAAGGGGGTCATAGACTATTGACGGTAGAAGAGGACGCTTCTACGTGTGAAGGGTTTTTGTTCATCATCGGCTTTGAATGTAAAAGTGTCCACACCAACATTCCACAATAGCCCCAGACTACGCTGCATTGGAATATCTTGAGCACACAAGTTTTCAATGTCTTTCGCTCTCTTCCGGCGGAAAGGCTTCCAGGACAGCAGGTCGGTTGGAGGTGACTTTGTGTAGCCTGAGGTTCGAAGCGGCGAGAGCCTGCTATGCTTGTTTCAGGGCGTGTACAGCTTCTTCTTCAGTAGTAAATGACTTGAGAGCATCATCAACATAGAAGTCTCGCTCAATGAATCTGCGCACGCCACTTCCAAAGTCTGCTTCGCCAGTAGCTGCTGCTTTCTTTAGGCCATAATATGGCAAAGGAGGGGGAAGGACTATTCCCAAAGATGTGCACACGCATACGATACTCGATGACTTTCGGAGGACATTGTCATTATCTTTGTACCATAAAAAGCGAAGAAAGTCTCTGTGGCATTTTTCTTTGACGACGAAACAATGGAACATGTGTTCAATGTCAGCTGTTATGGCAACTTGCTCCTTTCTGAACCTCATGAGCACTCCGACGAGGCTGTTGTTAAGGTCGGGGCCTGTGAGTAACACGTCGTTGAGAGAAACCCCTTCACATGGAGCACTCGAGTCGAACACAACCCTGATTTTTGTTAGGCTTTCTTGGATGATAAACTCCAAACAGAGGAATAGGTACCAGCATTCTTGATTCTGACCAAGGGCTGGCGCAATTTTCAGCGTGTCCTCTAGTGAGCATGTTTTCCATAAACTCCAGAAAGTGTGCTTTCATTTCAGGCCTTTTTTCTAGGGTGCGTCTGAGTGATCTGAGACGGTCAAAAGCCAATTGTCTGTTGGGTAGCCGTTGCCGTGGCGATCGAAAGGGCAGAGGACCCACCCAACTATTGTCGCTGTCTTGATAGAACTCAGAGTCCATTATTTTGAGAAACTGCATGTCCTCAACTGAGGGAGCGAGCTTGTGGTTGTCTGCGGTGCGTGCAAAAAGCTGCTGCCCAATGCTGTCCACACTACTTCCTGACACATGTGAACTTATATGGTTGTAACAGTACTCTGGAGTTTTTGTGAATGTCTCTTTAACAGTTAGCTGACTGTTACATGGTTGAAGATGACTTGCACGACCGTTCTCCAATATGAAAGTCTTGTAGCTGTTCACTTGTGAGGGTCTATGTACTACAGACGTCACCTACCACAACCCATCCCAAGTCGAGTCTTTGAGCGAAAGGAGTGTCACCTGGGCCGTTTATTTGCTCTCTGACTTTATGAACCCGTAGCACATCTCTGCCCAGCAGAAGTATGTCAGCGTTAGCGTCCAATGGTGGGATCATGTCGGCGATTTGTTGTAGATGGGCGTGATGATGGGCCGCTTCCGGCGTAGGTATTTCTGAGCGGTTGTTGGGAATGTCATTACATTCAAGTAGTGTTGGTAGAGGAAGACTTAACTTTTCGTTCACAGACTCCACCATGAAGCTACGAGCTCTTCTTCCTGATACTCCTGTGAGTCCAGCGCACGTCTTTAACATGTAAGGGTGACTCCCTGGATCTGAAACACATCGAAGAACTGGGAACGTGCAAGTGAGCGGTTGCTTTGTTCATCCAAGATAGCGTACATTCTCTTTGTCTGTTCTTTGTGGCCTGTGGGGTACACATTCACAAGCGTGATCTTAGAACATTCCCTTGCGCTTACTCCTTCCCCACACACTTCAGTGCACCTAGACGTGACTTCTTGGGTGTCTGCTTTGTCATCCTCCCCACCGTACTGTGGGGGAGGGGGCGATTTAGACTCCCTTGGTGTTGCGGGACCTGGATGGAGAGCAGAAATGTGATTATTGCTTTCACACTCAGTGCATGTGATTTCCGTCGTGTAGTTCTTAGCGAGATGGTCATTAGATGCGCAGCAACGAAAGCAGACATTGTATTTTCTGAGAATTTGTTTACGCTCCTCCAGTGCTTTCTCTCTGAACCCTCTGCATTGTTTTAGAGGGTGGGGCTTATTGTGAATTGGACATTGCTTGCTTGGACTTACTGCATTTTTAGCCTTTTCTGCCTCTGTTTTGTCTTGAACTTGTTTTGTGTACAGATAGGTTTTCTAAAGTGCACATTTCAGGCGCATATTTTCTTTCTGTTGTCACTGGTTGATTGAAGCTGTGAAGGTTAAAGCTAGGGTCAGTTCGTGTTTTGGCTTCGGTGCGTATGAAGTTGGCAAACACGGTGAAAGGGGAGGAAAGCTTACAGCATGATCACGCTTGTACCTTGAGCCAAAAGTCATCCACTTCTCCTGTATATTGTAAGGCAACTTGTTGACTATTGGTTGGATTCCTCTAGATGTATCTAAATAAGATAAGCCGGGTAAATAACAGTCTTGCTTGGCTGCCTCTAACTCTAACGTTAAGTCAGCTAGGTCACGGAGTTTGAAGGGCTCTCTTGTTGTGATCTTGGGGAAGCTTTCCACTTTATTAAACAGAGCTTGCTCTATAACCTCTGGCGAGCCATATACTTCCTCAAGCCTGTCCCAAGCCATAGCCAAACCAGCTTCTGGACATCTGATATTGACAGCTTTCATTTGTTTGACTTATCTGGCTGAGTCTTTACCAAGATACCGTACCAGCAAATCAAGTTCTTCACCCGCCGATAGATCTAACCCTTCTGTTGCAGCCTTGAAAGATGATTTCCATGCATAGTAGTTCATGGGTTGGTCATCGAAGCTGGTTAGGCCTGAAGTTACGAGCTGACTGCGAGCTAAGTATTTGGCCAGGTCATAAGTGGGTTGGGTTGGGCCATGGTCGTTGTAAGCATAATTTGCTTTGAATGGGGTTTGGACGAGAGGAGTGAATGGTTTGAAGCTGATGGAAGGAGGCTCACAGAATTCACTATTGTAAGCTGCATTGTTTGATCTATTTTCCTTTTGACATTCTTGTTTTACAACTACTTGTTGAAGGGGGAATTCGTGACCAATATGTTCAGTCTTTACAGCGTCGAGAGGCTCTGTTTCAGTGAGAGCTGCTTGTTCTAAAACATATCGGGCAATGTGTTTTTCCTGGTTTTCAACAAGAGATGGTCCGTAAGCCGCACTGCGTGTTTCATAGCCCAATTCAAATAGTCCCGCTTCCAATGAATTGGCTTCTGCTATTGCAGCTTCTTTTTCTTGTTCTGCTCTGAGTGCGTCAAGTGTGGCTTGTAAGTGTGCTTGTTCAACTTTGATTTCTATCTCCTTCTTTACATATGTGGCTCTTGTTTGAGCAGCTTCTGCCTTTGCTTTAGCTCTGAGCAGTTCAATGCTAGCTGTTGAACTTGCTTTTGATGTTGGTCTGTGTGAATGGACTGATTGAGAGTCGCTCTTCAGGGATTTAATTTCAGACATTTTGTGCTTTTGTAATGTTTGCTTGGATGAGTTAAGTTGATACGCTGACTTCTTTTCTTTGTATGCACTTTACTTAGCTCTTTGAGATGGCACGGGCTTCACGCGGTGGCTTCTTTAGCTTTATTTGCCGTGATGCTGTCTTTTCACTGTAAAATGGCCTCGCTAGCAGCCGAGCTAGCTATCCAAACAGCTAAACATGGACCCAGAAACTCCACAGACAACAGATGATCTTTGTGATATTTACTGAAGATCTGTAATTATTTTTGTGAAACTGCAACAATAAAACACATACAAAATGTACATCAGCATACAGTGCTAAATAGTTAGTTCAAATCCCAGACAGCCCAAACAATAAAACAAAACAACATGAGTACGTCACGATTAGCGTATGAATTGGCGAACTAATTTGCATATGACTAGCGGACTAAAAAACATGCTCCTGTAACATACCAAACATAAAAGACATATTCCAGGTGTCTACACATCTTAACCGTGCAATACTTGCAGACAATGCTTAAACAAACACCAAAAAGGCCATGAATGAGGAGCCGCCATCTTGGGAAAAGCGTGGCTTGAAACCACAACTTCCTGTCTAGCACTTCTTCTACTGACGCTAAAAGGTACAGATTAGAACAACCACTAGATGGCGTACTATGACAAGAAATAAACATGAGATTATCAAACACAATAAACACAACAAATTCAAATAAAAAAAAAAATATATATGCTCTTCTCCATAAGACACTGTAGTGTCCCTTGAGAGTGAAGGTCAAGCCAAAAACTGTGGACAAAGTCGAACATAAACAAATTTTCCAAATCCTCAGTTTCCTTCTCACAGGCTGTACAATTACCTAAATCTATTTTAAAACAATTTGTCGGATAAAGATTCTTCATTACAGGGGTACCCTTGGAATGTATTACAGTGGTCCCTCGCTTCACCTATCGCGGCTTCGCTGCTTCGCGGAATATTTTACAGTGCTTTTTTTTACAGTGAATCCTGATTGGCTCAGGGGCGTTACTGTTGTCTAGAAGTGAAAAAAGTTGATTTTGGTTTTTCATTAGACCAATGCCAACAGTTTTTGTTCCTGTACATTCTGCCAAATTTACGTTTGCAATTTTTCTCCGTGACAAAACCCACAATGTCAAAAAAACGTTCTGTACCGACAAAGGGGCCTCCAGACGCGCCAAAGAGGCCGAGGAAGATGCTAACTATTGCAGAAAGTTAAACTTCTAGACATGCTGAAGGAAGGTAAAAGCTATGCGGCTGTAGGGCGCCATTACTGAATAAATGAATCTTCGGTTTGTTACATAAAGGAGGAAAATAATATAAGGACGACAGCAGCAATAAGCTTTAACAAGGATGCAAAAAGAGTTGTGACAGTCCGCAATAAGGCCATCGTAAGGATGGAATCTGCTTTAGCTTTGTGGATTAATGACTGCAGGAAAAAAAGCATTACGCTGGATACCAACGTTATCTGTATAAAAGCTAAAAAACTTTATGAAACTTTTGCTGACAGTGATGTCCCTCATGATAGCGAGGGGGATGCGGATCCCGGGCCATCAACAAGTGCTGTTCACACCGTCTCAAGCACATTTAATGCCAGTAAAGGCTGGTTTGAGACATTTCAGAAACGCTTTGGACTTAAAAATGTTTCTCTGCACGGAGAGGTCGAGTCTGCGGATACAGCTGGCGCAGAGGAATACGTGAGCAACAAATTCAAAGACATCATTGAGGAAGGAGGATACAGGCCTGAACAAGTATTTAACATGGATGAGACAGCCTTATTTTGGAAAAAAATGCCCTCCCGTACTTTTATCATGCAAGAAGAAGCAAAGGCTTCAGGATTTAAGGCCCAAACAGATCACGTGACTCTGGTTATGTGTGGAAATGCTGCAGGCTTTATGATAAAGCCAGGGCTCATTTATAGGTCTAAAAAATCCTAGAGCCCTGAAAAACAAAAATAAGGATGCGTTGCCCGTTTACTGGATGTACAATTCAAAGGCTTGGATGACAAAAGCTCTCAATCAAGTCTGGTTCAAATACTGTTTCATCCCGGAGGTCAAGCGTTATTTGAGAGGAAAAGGACTAGACTTTAAAGTGCTTTTGCTTGCTGACAACGCCGGGGGTCACGATAATGATTTGTCATATGAAGGTGTGAAAATAGAATTTCTGCCACCGAACAATACATCACTGATTCAGCCCATGGACCAAGGCATCATCCGCGCTTTCAAGGCCCTGTATACGCACAACACGCTGCAGCATCTTGTTGAGTCCGTGGACTCGGATTCAGATTTCTCACTTTAGAACTACTGGCGCGGATACACCATTGTATCGTGTCTCCTAAATATTCAGAGGGCCATTCAGGAGATGAAAACTGGGACTTTGAATTCCTGCTGGAAAAAACTGTGGCCAGAGGCAGTGCAAAACGCGACTGGATCATCTGTTGACGAGCTGCATCACTCTGCAGTGGATTCAGCTGTGAATCTAGCGAAACAGCTTGGAGGAGACTGCTTTAATGACATGACTGCTGATGAAGTCGGAATCAGAAAGAGTTTATTGCCATTGTCAATGAACAAAATTCACAAACATAGGAACTTGTCTCGGCCTTAAGGTGCAACATAAAACACTGAGTAATAATAAAACAACATATATTCAATCAAAAAAGGGCATGCATTAAGAAACAAATGACCTGATTGATGCACACGCAGAACCACTGACAGATGAAGACCTGGCAGAGATGACAAAGCCACCAAGCGAGGATGACGGAGAAGAGGAAGAAGACACACTTGTTTGATAAAGAAGAGGAGGAGGAAGGACTAACACTTGGTCGCTTAGCAACCATGATGAGAATGACCACTGAACTTCAGCGTGCGGCACAAGAATGGGACCTTTTTGTTGTGTCGTTCACTGAAGTTCTCAAATATAATTGAAGGTGGCATGTCCGTTTACAAAAATCTTCTTGCTGAGAAAGAGTGCCAACAACTACCCATAACGATGTTCTTCTCTCGGAGAGACTCCTGAGCAGCCTTCAGTCGAAAAAGACGCTACAGCGGGGCGGAGTCAGGACGAAGAGGGACCGTGAAATACGCCAGTGACAATGTTTCCTACTTGTAAAACAATGTTTTTTTATATAGCAATGAATCCAACATCGTTCTTCAAACTATTATAGTTATTTGTAAGAAAACGTTAATATTAAACACATTTTGGGTCTGAAAAGAGGTTTTGTTTTATGTTTCATTCTGCAGTACAGTATTGCATTGTAAAATAACAGTAAAAAATAAAGCTGACTACTTCGCGGATTTCACCTATCGCGGGTTATTTTTGGAACGTATCCCCCGCGGTAAACGAGGGTTCACTGTATATCTTGGTTAACCATGTTTAAAAGGGATTTTGGGGGAACGTTGACAACTAGTTTATATCTTCTTTGGGCAAATCTATTTCACAAAAAATTCACCTTACAGTGCATACAGAATCTACTCAATGTCTAAATTTGATTGTTACAGCCTTATTCCAAAAAGGATTCATTTTATTTGCTTCAAAATTCTTCAAACAATATCCGGTAATACAACTTGAAAAAGTTTGTTCGAATTCTTAGCAAATTTATAAAAACAAAAAACCAAACACGCCTGTATATACAGCGTTTGCTGTGACACTCAAATTTGAGCTCAGGTACATTGTTTTCACTGTGTCAAGTGACATTTTAAAGATTTGGCAATGTTGTCATCACTACGGCGACACCGTACAAAATATGACTTTGGCCCCCCGGACTTTTTGATCGTTATGCCAAAAGAGTGTTGTGCAAAATTTCATGTCATTTGGTAAAAACTATGGTGTAGAGGCCACGCTAAAGACCAAATGGGAGCCATTTTGTAAATGGTGAAATGGTTGCGATTTGTGGGACAAATTTGCAGCTATCACCGTAATGTTAATAACAATTTGGATAACTTTTGATAACCCACTCCTGAAGATGATATTCCCCAAATTTGAGCTTGATCGGGCCATCGCCCAAGGAGGAGTTCGTTAAAGTGTGAAGCGTAAAAATGTGGCAATTTGGCGATTTTCCCATTAGGATAACATGGATGTTTCTGTCATCGCTACGGCTAAACCGTAAAAAATATGGCATAAGTCTGATTGGCTTTTTTGACCGGGACGCCAAAATAGAATTTTGGGCCAAATCTGGAACATTTTCGTAAAACTAAATTTTTTTCTCTCCATGTTAATAAAATTCCTCTGTCGGGGGCGCTATCGCGTCCATTTTATTTTTCATAACAGGTCCAAGCTTTGCAGCTGCGCCGCACGTAGACCGTAAATTTGGATAACTTAGATGCCCCACTTGTCTAGGCTATACCAATTTTGAGGCCAGTGGCGAAACGGCCTAGGAGGAGTTCGTTAAAGTTTGACGTAAGCAAAATTGTTGACGTTTTTAATTTTCAATTCAATATGGCAGCCATATGGTTAGTCAGGGGGCGTGGCCACAATAATCATTTTTTGTTTGTCTTCACGAGAGGAATGAGTGTCCTGAATTTTGTAGCTGTACGAGAAAGTGGAGAATGTATTTTGACTTTTGTCGGTGGCGCTGTTGCGGCATTTTTTAACACACCATAAAATGGCCCATAAAAAAAAAATAATCTTTTGCCAAATCTGAATTTTGGGCAAAGTTTGGGCTTGTTCGGGGGGCAAATTTTAGCTCAAAGAGCAGGAGAACAAAGTATAAAAATAAAAATATTTTGAACAAAAATATAGCCGTTGCCTCTGCAACCACATATTATACTTCGTTTGAAAGCTCGTGTGTGTGTCTGTCTGTCTGTCTGTCTGTGTGTCTGTGTGTCTGTGTGTCTGAGTGTGTGTGTGTGTCTGTGTGTCTGTGTGTGTGTGTCAGTCACATTGGACACGGCCAATGCTGTGCATAACCAATGCAAATTAATACAATTCTCAGTCAAATTTGCGGCTCGGCTGCACAGAGACCGTAACACTTGGAATAAAAAAAATGTATAACTTCTGATGCCCCGTTCCTGAAAATGATTGTTGATTTAGATTACAAGTACAAAGCAACAAAATGCAGTTTAGCATCCAACCAGAGTGCAATAATAGTAAGTACAATATACAGATGATAATAAATAGGTGATAGCTAAAATAAGGAGCTGTAGTATATAAGTACAAATATACAGATTGATTGAGGTAAAGTGCATATTATATATATTGTGCATTAACCGTATGTAGACTATAAACAGGGACTATAGACATAAATTACAAAAGCAAATGGGCATATGATAAGTTAAGTAGTACAGATTGAGTGAACATTAAATAGTGCGTAATAATAAACAGTAGCTGCCTAACTTACTAGACTAGTGCAATGAACAGTATGGTTTTCAGTGCAACCAGAATCCAAATTGTTTGAGTGCGGGAAGGTCCAGTAGTGCTGGTGTACCGTCTTTGGACAGTGGGGGGACTGACGAGTTTGTGGGTGGTGGTGGTTGGGGAGTGGGGAGGGGGGGGTCGGCATGGGGCAGAGTTCAATAAGGACACAGCTCGGGGGAAGAAACTGTTCCTCAGTCTGCTAGTCCTTGTCCGGGGGCACCTGAAGTGCCTGCCTGAGGGCAGGAGGGAGAACAGTCTGTGTGCAGGGTGGGAGGCGTCCTTAAGAATGCTGCGAGCTCGACGTAGAAAATGTTTTCCCTGGACTTCCTCAATGGCTGGAAGTGGAGTGCCTGTGATGCGTTGGGCAGTTTTCACCACCCGCTGCAGTCCCTTGCGCTCCGCAACCGAGCAGCTCCCATACCAGACTGTGATACAGTTTGTTAGGATGCTCTCGATCACGCAGCGGTAGAAGTTCACCAGGATGGCTGAAGACAGATGTTTTTTCTTTAGTGTCCTCAGGAAGAAGAGGCGCTGGTGAGCCTTCTTGACAAGGCTGGAGGTGTTGGTGGTCCAGGACAGGTCTTCCGAGATGTGGGTCCCCAGAAACTTGAAGCTGGAGACACGCTCAACGTCCATCCCATTGATGTGGATGGGTGCATGCATGCCTCCTTTCTCCTTCCTGAAGTCAATGATGAGCTCCTTGGTTTTGCTGGTGTTTAGGAGCAGGTTATTTTCGGCGCACCATGTGGCCAGGTGCTGTACCTCTTCCCTGTAGGCTGTCTCATCGCTGTTAGTGATGAGACCTATCACCGTGGTGTCGTCCGCGAACTTGATGATGGAGTTAGATCCATGCACGGGTCTGCAGTCGTAGGTGAAGAGGGAGTAGAGGAATGGGCTGAGCACACAGCCCTGTGGCACACCAGTGCTGAGTGAGACAGCGGTGGAGCAGGTGTGACCTGACCTAACATGTTGTGGTCTGTTAGTCAGAAAATCCAAAGTCCAATTACAGAGGGAGGTGTTTATGCCCAAGTCTCCAAGTTTAGTGATTAACTTGGAGGGGATGACTGTGTTGAAAGCTGAGCTGAAGTCGGCAAACAGCAATCGCGCATAGGTGTTGGGGTTGTCCAGGTGTGTGAGCACAGAGTGCAGTGCTGTGGAGACTGCATCGTCTATGCTCCCATTGCGCTGCGGTTGTCAATGAGTGAAGCGAAACCCATTCACTCATTGTTGACTCTTTTTGTCAACAATGCCCGTGCCTTCGGCATGAGATTTTTCACTGGTTATAGTCAGGGGTGACTGGGTGATTGCCACGTCAATTGGCATGATTGGTCAGACAGTGGCCTTTGGGCGCGTTGCAGGACCAATAGGCCCTACGCCCTGCTGGGTCTCGGGCCTAAATATTGAAAGGCATTGGAGTAGGGCTGCAGCTATCGATTATTTTAGTAATCGAGTAATCTATCGATTCTTTTCTTCGAGTAATCGGTTAATTTTTTTGTACATTCAGTAAACCATTTAAACACATTTAAAATAATTTTTTAGATAACCGTTATAGCTCATAGTAACAAACAAATACAAAAATAAGGAATTTCTGCTTAAAATAACACATTTTATTCTTAATTTCATATGAATTTGTCCCCAAAACAGCAACATTTCACTTCAGTCCAAACTGTTTCTGTTTGTATAGAAAGAATATATATAAAGGACTTAATTAACTTGTCATAAACTGTAAACAGTTACAGTAGCTCTGTCACGTCACTTAAAATAAGACATTTGTAAAACGTTATGTTGGGTGGGACCGGTGGTCCTGGCGTTTTGAGCATTTTGCCGTTTTTGGCTCTGTGTGACTTTGGCCTCCGCGTCTCGGGCTTTCTGTTTCACAACACATTATTCTAACATAACCGGTCCTCCGTGCTGTTTCCATGTGCATTGGCTGTTTTAAAAGTACGACTGTGACTGGGAAGCAGAGTTGTTGAGTGGGGGAGAGCGCGGGGGTCCGCGGTGGCGTGTCGACGGCGCGGGGGCTGGGGTGGGCGGAGCTAGATGCGGTGTTTAGAGTTGCAGCTCGGGATTATTATAATAGATCCATGGCTCTTTCACTCGTCAAAACTCTTTAAAACTCTTTAAAAGGCGCCGCTCTCTTCCTTGTTGCGCCTTCGTCCGAGCGGAACAAGCTCCATGTGAAACAAAAGCGCCACAAGTCGTTCCGTGCGCTACAGATTCACGTGTTTTTGATTAAATATGTAAATTAAACGAATCATCGAAGCAATAAAATAATAATCGAAGCTTTTTTGTAATCGAATTATTCGATTTACTCGAGTAATCGTTGCAGCCCTACATTGGAGTGTTGTTTCTTTATTTAATCAACCTTTTATTTTGTTTTGTGCAACGCAGAGAGCGCACAGTCATCACCGAGATGCCCGGACTAAACCCAGACTTAACCAAGACTAAACTAGGTCCTTAGGTGCTAGGTGCTTAGCATAGAATGCTCCACAGGCTGCGCAGCACATCTTGTAAACTACACTTGTGATCCATAAACGAAGGACAGGCAGCCGCAGAGCCACGGGTGCGGATGATCCCAGACTGCTGAAATCACCCGCATTAGTCACAGTGCCAGGCCTCTGAGCCCTCGGTGATGGTTGTCACCCAGCGTGGAGTGTTTACATGGAGAGATGTGTGCACGGAGTTCTTGTGCATAACTATGTGGCACTTGCCCTGCTGTCCCAGTTTCCCCGTTGTTTGGGGTATGTCCTCGAGATGGCCGTGCAGCACCACACCGTTGCACACAGGGACACATGAGTGCTCGGTAGGACGCTGCGTGGTCTGGAGGGCGTGAGAACGGAGCACACTGTGGTCAGCTCAGTCTGATCATATGTGCGGATCTCGTGTTGTGTGCTGTCAGTCTGTGTCAGTTTTACATTGACTGGGAAAAGGATTTGGTGTGAATGTGCCGTTTTCCAAATAGATGTTCCTCTCTAAGCTGAGCACATTCATGTCTGCTCAGTCCAATCTGACCCAGACCGTGCAGTAACGGGCGTCTAACGCAGTGCAAAGAGCTTTAAAAAGCTTATCATGCAAAATTTACTTATCAGAGCTTTTAACCCTCTTACAGTGCTATTGGTAAAGTGTTTTTTTTTTTTTTTTTTAATTGATTCCTGCAGTCTCTATCTGGAGAACAGTCCTCTAGCCTTCCCATCGGATGAGCAGGCGAACAGGTCCTACTCACCAGGATGACGAGGCACAAACCAACGCTTCCCTGTTTCAGCCCCTCATCCAGGATGTGCTCTGTATCTGTAACATTCATGGATCTATTATAATAACTGGATAAGGTCTGCCCGCGATCCAAAATGAGTAGTGGCCACTACATGGGACTGCAACCTCCCGGCCAAACCATTTCAAGAGTTCGGCCTCTAAAATTACCGAAAGTGCTAAATTCTTTTTAGTCTAAAAATAAAATTGGAGGAATTTCACTCTTTTACCGTTTCTAAAATCCTTAAAAATCACATTTTTGACTTCACGGGGAATGGTGTACGCGCACTGGCCTTGCACGAAATCCTCGTGAACGAGCGTCACAAGAGCATGTGTCGGACGAAAACAAAACAGAAGCAGAAGAAAGTTGACATGACGAGACTAACGATACACGTAAGTTGTGTTTTATGTCATTTCGCAAGTTTTCACACATACAATATGAAGTGTAAATGAACAATTATAGTTAACACAAGCTAACACAAGCTAACGTTTAGCTACACAAAAAGATGCATTTGGAACGATGGTCCATGATTTCACGGCTCATGCCTTCTGCAAATAACCCATTACTTTCTCAGTTAAAAATATTATAAGGAACAAATTGTTTTAATGTATGTTTTCTTCAGGTTAAGTTAAACACCAAGGAAAACTAGAGAAAGAATGGGGAAAGAAAGGGATTTATCAAAAACTAACAATTAAAATATAATCTGGTGAAATGGGTAAGAGTTTACATATATAAATGTAAGCGTATTTAAAAGTGACAGTCTAAATTTGAGGTTATATTACCAATTTAATAAAGTGCTGCGTTTAAACGGCAAAGCACACAATTGTTTTCTATATGAAAGCCATGGATTTACTTGTACTTGAAAATGTACAGAGATTTAGCAAACATGTCAATTATGTTCTAACTTCTAAGGTTTACTCTAATGCAAAAGTAAACAACTTTTGGCACTAGCTATAAAAATTATTGTGAAAAGAGGTACTTCTGTGTTACAGACTGAAATGTAACAACATATTCCAGTTTCTCGCGCATGTGTGTGTGAGATGCATAACATGCATAACATACGTGTGTGTATAATCTCAATGTCATGATTATCATGCTCATTGATCTTCTCCAGAGTGAAGCAGCCGTCCAGAGCAGAGCTGACCTTCCTGACCAGTGAGTTTGATCTCTTCGTCCTGTCTGTGCTGCCCAGAGCAGAGCTGACTGTCTTGACCAGTGAGTTTGGCCTCTTCCTCCTGTCTGTGTTACCCAGAGGCCTGCAGATCACAGCAGGCCTGATTACAGCAGACGGTCATCAGCTCTCTCAAGTAAAGACCTGACTACTCCAAAGCAAAATATATATAAATAACTTTTTCATCGACTAAAAGTAAACTGTGTAGAGTCAGTACTTTGAATTTATAAAATAGCTATGTTAGTTTTGTTATGACCAAAAAACTAATTTGAAAAATAAAAAATAATTGTTCTACAAAAGATCCATTTCCATTTGCTGTGTCACTTGTGCTCTGTAAAGCAGGGTTTCTAGCGGATACAGGGACAAACATTGTGTTATGTTATGACTTGTATAATCTAATGCTGTGACTTTCTCTTTCAGCCTGACTGCTGAAGTTGTCCTTTTCACCAGAAGACGTTATAGCCCTGGAAACAAAGTCTTGTTTTCCTCCTCGATTCTTTAGGAGAAAAAACAAATGGACTTGTTTTGTGTGTGTCAGTGCATGGTGTGCAAATGTTTTTCCTTGATTTTTTTTTTATTTTTTTATTTTTTTCCTCTTTGTACTTGGAGACAGCATAAAGACCAGGACAGAGTGAGTTAGCTTAGACTAGGCATCCAGAACAGGCTCCAGGTTGAACCTACATGTGGGTTTAATCAACACAGATGTCTGTGTTGTCCAACAGTAGACAATTGCCTGTGCCTGACCCCTGACGAGAAGACGTTTGTTTGTAGGCTGCAGTGAACTTTCTGGTGGTAGCATTATGTTGAATCCACCACGTGCTCTGACAGAAGAAAAGCTCTTGATGTTCTCGTCTGAGTTTATAGATCCATAGATAAAGACACTGGGCCTCATCCTATTCCAGAGCATCAGCGACACTGCAGCTGAATACTTGCGTCACCTGCTTCATCTTCATCTTCTGCCTTGAGCATGGAGAAATGGCATGAAGAGCCATCGCAGGTTAACGAAAATAATCTTCGCCCAATGCTGTGCAGGCCATGAAAGCATTCCTTTGGCACGTTCTTCTCCTGTTAGGGACCCGAAGTACCAGTTTTCCAATCACAGCCTCATCACACCTTCATAAAGCAGTTTTATGTTCTGTATGTTATGATTGATCCCAATCATCAAACGGAAGTAAAAGATGTTAATTTGTTTGTTTTTTAATGTTGTGTTGTATGCTTACTTGACTTAAATACTGACATATTTAATTATTATTATTATTAATACATAATTATATAATATTAAAATATAAGTATTAAATAATTATAAAATAATCATAATTAATTAAAACAATACTCGGATTACTCCAAGACTCCTCTTAATAAGGGAGTCCCTTATTGTAGCTTTAAAACTCAACTCAAATTGTGGCTTAAATCAAACCAGTCATGTGATCTTTTCCTTGTTATAATAAGCTATTTGTTTTGTTTTATTCCAAATTACAGTTGTAGCTATAATCAAATTTATATTTATTCAACAGAAGTTCATTCGTGTTCATTATTCTTATTTAATAAACTGTTGTGATTTGCATTTATTACCAATTGACATGATACAAAAAAAGACCTTAACAAATGAGAAAATATTGCATAATTCCATTATGTAACAGAATTGTTTTTATTTCTTCTCGTTTAATATATAGCTTACAGCTAACAGTGGCAAGCAACCAGTGCATTTAGGCCAAACTATATTCTGTAAATTAAGTGAAACGATAACAAAAGTCATCTGGGCGATGATATTAGAACTTCAAAATGGGCAAATGTAATTTAGTTAATTAAATTGGACTTTTCATCCTAGCACTTAACACTCCAGTCAACATATTCCAAAAGTCCGCACTGACTGGCCTCAGTCTTTCACGCATTCTGCAGTCGGCGTGCTCGCTCCCGCCAAAGCATTCATGGCGATGTAACAAAGGGGGAAGGTTCTAGACACTATTCAGGAAGTAATGCGGAAGTGGGAGACTTTTTTTTGGAGACACTACGCCAATGAGCACACTCCATAGGCTTGAATTGGGTTGCCATTTTGTTTTCCGGGGGCTTGGTAACATTCCCCTCCTCCCTTCGAGAGGAACTGCGGCATCAAAGGCTACTACTTTTGTTCCAACGCTGTTGCTGACACGGCTCTTTTATTTTTTCACTATGTCGTCTTGGAGAAAATGTGTGTTCGGCTGTAAATATGTCTCTAGACTGTTTAATTTGCTGAAAGAAGAAACAGTATGTGGAATGTAGCTGGAGTTTATTTCTGCATCCTGCAACCTGCATCAAAAAGACATCAAGACTGTTTTTGTTTGCCCACTTCACTCCAGAGTTACAGCCACTTTGAAGCTGGGCTTACAACAAAGTTAAATTTGAGTGCTCGTTTGCTATTCCCACAATAAAAGGAAAATGATGGCGCACCGAGAGCTGTAAGTACAGTACTCAAGCTTCATGTAAACATAAACGTAACTTGTGGTGTGTGAGGCACATTTCCTGAACATGTATCATTTATTAACATAAAGAGTGATGTATCATGACCTAAGGTGTTACACAGCGAGTACACGATGTCTACTTTATATTATGTGCGTTATCATACTGCGGTGAGGGTTGACGTCAGGCTTTCGCACAAAACAAAGTCATGATAAAATGGGATAACAGTTTTGGTCATGGGCTGACCGGATGACCCAGTGACGGTATGGTTTAGCCAAAGCCATACTAGCCAGGATGTAAGCACCCAGCCAGAACGGATTTCACCAATTCATGGACGAGCCATTTGTTATTACATTGCTTTGTGGTACTTCTGATTTTAACATGAAACGTTTTAATACAAAGTCTTATTTCCTAGTTCATGATACTATCACATAACACTGTCATAATTGTATATAACTGTTACACTTCAGTACTTAAAACATCTAATAAGGAAAATCTGTGTTTAATTTATTATGAATACTGCAAGTTGAAATGTGATTATACCTTTTATTTTTTTATAACCTGGCAGAGACTCACTATATTGTATTGTTTTAGGGCACACAACAGGAGGCCTTCCAGCCACACTGAACAAAGTGGCCCAGATGCTGCGTGTGCACCTTCTCCTTCCCAATATCTGGACACAGTAACACACTCAAAATCGGTGTCCACTAGAACTCTTCAACACAGTTATCTCCTGGTACCCTGAAGTTAAAACATGTTAGAAGTGAAAATATGTTTTTACACAGTTATTACATCTTCATACCCAACTCTCTCTAGATTAAATCACACATTAAATTCAAAGTGCTTGTTTAGCAAAAAAAACCCACATATTTTCCATCATAAATACAAAGTAGTCACGCTTTTATTTGTCTAACTCTGGTTCCTATGTTTTTAATTATTCCAAAAGTAATATTCATCATTACTTTTGGCATTCAAGTTTTTACTATACCCAGTTACACAATGCTTATGTGCTTTTTTCCGGAAAGCGGAAAGTTGCGACTACCGATGGTAGTACAGAGACAGATCAACCGTGGCTTGAGCTGTCCTCAACACCAGCTAAAACAGGTCATAGACCTAGAAAGAGACCCCGTCTTGAAATGGAAGAGGAAGTTTTGGTAGAGCTTTTCCAAAGGTGTCCAGTGTGCAAGCGGTGCTGCGAACTTCAGAAGTGGCCATGTGGGACATTTGTTTCTTTTATGCAGAACTGTCCACACTGCTTGTATAACCGAGAAATGGGACAGTCAACCGACAATGGGAAGCACACCAGTGGGCAACCTACATCTTTCCGCAGCAGTGTGTTTTTCAGGAGGATCTTGAAAAATGGAAAAGGTTGAGAAACACTACAGTTTAAGTCCATTCTGTATGCCGTTATTTTATATCCCGTGCTTTTCGGGCTATACAGTGCCCTGAATAAAAGTTGCTCCAACGAAATTTACAATGAAACAAGAACTTAGGGGCCATATACCTACATACATATAGGGGCCGCACCTGTCAATAACCCGCAGGTGCCCACTGTAACACATATTAGTAATAACATATTAGTTGGATTGTAATAAAACTTACAGCATTTTGAAGCTTGCACAGGTTGTCTTTTGACTCGTGGGACAGATTGTGTCAAGAAAGTTTAACATGGGTTCAAGTGGCTTTTCGCAAATCACCCCTCTCTTCGTCAAAGGAAGTCTCAATGATTTATTCCGAGATATAAGTGTCGTAAGATCAAATGCAGACACACCAGCAAGTTGGGTCTGTCTTTGCACCGTGGACCGGTACCACTTGATTACTAATCTGGAGTCAGAAATCAGGATATATTTATTGTCAATTGTCAGTGAACAGAATTCACAACATAGGAACTTTACTTGATGACAGGTGCGACAGGGAAAGACATGCAAAAAGAGCACCAGTCACCCGGGCAGCTGGTTTTCACTCGGCGCCTGCTGGGTTACTTGAACTCTTGGAAAAATTAAACAATGTTCAGTATAATCATAACAGTAATACACAGTATACAACACATACAGTATAATGAATATGTTGCGTGAGGTCACGCGCAGCATTTTTCAGTGGATTCTTGGCCAGGGACACAAACAAAAGAAGGAGATATGGGAAGTGCAAACGGCGATAATGAATGGAGATGTCTGTTGTTTGTGCGTGTGGCTCGTTTTGCTCGCTGTAGGGCTGGTCTCAAGGCCAAGGCCAGGAAAAAAGATACGGAAAAGGAACAGGAGTAGAACAGGGATAAAATACTTTTTAGTACATTTGTTTGATCAGTAATTAGCCAGATCAAATAGTCCAAACATTTCTGGTCCTCTGTGCAGTGATCCGTTTGTGCCATTGAGTTCTCCATCTTTCACAAAAGTTCACTGTTCTTGATCTCGTCCCACGGTCTTCTACACGTCCGTAATCCGGACGAAGATGTTTTTGTCCAGTTCAACGAGCTGTGCCATACTGTACTCAAGTCTCTGTTCGAGTCTTTTCATCCTTTCACTCAATTCCACAATCCTTTTTGTTATTGTCAGACAGTATCTGAGTGAAATTCCTGATTTCCTAATTTTCCGATAGACCAAAGCGACTCCAAGCCCAATTTGAAGGAATCTCGCAATCATAATCAAATACGAATGGGTCCCCACATCTTCTATGAGCAGATGCTCGATGCATAGGACCTGCCAGTTATTCCAATGGTCTCGTACATACCCACCGCGTCCGTACCGTCGGGACAGGTGGCTCTCCCGGAGCAGCTTTTCTTGGGGAAAAAACTTTATCCAATGCACTCAGAGACCAATCAATCAGATTCATTTTCGCAGAGATCAATAGTTATCACGCGAACCGTGAGCAGAGGAAAAAAAGTTGACGAGGCAAGGCGAAGTAGCAGAGCAGAGCGGGAGCAGAGGGTAAACACATCTGCACGGGAGGAGAGCCTGCTTAATTACTAATTAATTCGTGGCCTGTGATAGGTTAGACGACGTCCTCTCTGACCCTCTCATCTACTTGTGTCGCTTCTCTCTCTGTGATCACCTCTTGTGATTTGCGCTTTTCTCCTGACAAACAGATGCAAGACAGGCCTCTGTGTACTCCTCGCTAGATCCCCACTCCCTATGTTTATCAGTGTCATGGTGCCTCTCGCTACGTGCATAGATATGTATGTGTGTGTGTGTGTGTGTGTGTATATATATGTATATATATGTGTGTATATATATATATATATATATGTGTGTGTATATATATATATATATATATATATATATATATATATACACATACATATACATACACACACACACATACACTGTGCTTCGTCTTCTCGGGTCTTTCACACATATCTACCTTTTTTATTTGCACTTTTGCGATCATTCCATCAGCGTCCAATACATTTTCCTTTCAACAATTCTGCTTCTTTTCACTTTTCATCCCCCCACTTTGTAGACCTCAGTCACCAGGTATATCAAACCTCCCAAAAAAGTGAGACGGACAATCTTACATGCAATACACACAAAATCTCTCTTTACTCACACAGGAAAGAAATGCATTAAAATCACAAATACATGACATAAATCACAAAACCTTAATTTAAAGAAATTTAAAGATGACTTTTTCAGGCTATCCGTCAAATAGTTTGACATAGAAGAGAAGGTTGCAAAGAAATCATTTCAGTCATATGCACAGCTAAACAAACAGTTATCTTAGATTTGAAGTAGAGGCCTTCTCACATCCTCAGGAAGACTGTTCCAGATATTAAGCTGCATAAAACTGATTTAGCAGATTCCCCATGTTTAGTCCTACTCTGGGCAGCCAGCAGTCTATCGATTCTTTTCTTCGATTAATCGAGTAATCGGTTAATTTTTTTTACATTCAGTAACCATTTAAACACATATTAAATATTTTTTTAGATAAACGTTTTAGCTCATAGTAATAAACAAATACAAAATAAGGAATTTCTGCTTAAAAACACATTTTATTCTTAATTTCATATAAATTTGGACTGAAGTGAAATGTCGCTGTTTTGGGGACAAACTGTTCTGTTTATATAAAGAATATATTTAAGGACTTTATAACTTGTCATAGATTATAAACAGTTACAGTAACTCTGTCATATCACTTAAAATAAGATATTTGTTAAACGTTATGTTGGGTGGGACCAGTGGTCCTGGCGTTTTCAGCATTTTGCGCATTTTGCGTTTTGCCGTTTTGGCTCCGTGTGACTTTGGCCTCCGCGTCTCGGACTTTCTGTTAACAACAGATTATTATGACATAACCGCGGTCCTCCGTGCTGTTTCCATGTGCATTGGCTGTTTAAAAGTACGACTGACTGGGAAGCTGAGTTGTTGAGTGGGGGAGCGCGGGGTCCGCGGTGGGTGTCGAAAGCGCGGGGGCTGGAGTGGGCGGAGCTAGATATGGTTTTAGAGTCGCAGCTCTGGATTATTATAATAGATCCATGGCTCTTTCACTCATCAAAGTCTTCCCAGTCACACTTATGAGTTTAAAACGCGCCGCTCTCTTCCGTGTTGCGCCTTCGTCAGAGCGGAACAAGCTCTGTGTGAAACAAAAGCGCCACAAGTCGTTCCGTGCGCTCCGCGCGCCACAGATTCACGTGTTTTTATTAAATATGTAAATTAAACGAATCGAAGCAATATAATAATAATCGAAGCTTTTTTGTAATCGAATTATTCGATTTATTCGAGTAATCGCTGCAGCTCTATATGGCACAAACATGTCCGAGATTACTTTGGTGCTAGGCCATGAGAGACTTGTATACAGCAGAGCTGCTTTGAGGTCTAATCTCTGAGCCACAGGGAGCCAGTGCAGAGACCTGAGCACAGGACTAATTGATTGTATTTCCTGGTTCTAGTCAGAACCCTAGTCAGGAAATGCTCTTTCTTTGTTTTTAGGATTTTTTTTTTCAAATTGTTGTTATTCATGTTAGTTTTTAATTTGGAATTAGGTTCTTAGGTGGAATTATTAACACCAGAAAGACCCCAGCAGTTTCTGCAGAAAACGCTCCTGTTGTTACACACCATTTATATCCCCCTTGATTGATGAATAATGGGCCCCGACACTCCTCTCTTACACTCCTTAGTTTAAGGGCTGACCTCACCACCCCACCTGCAGCCCCACGATGGGAACTCATGTCCCTGATTCTCTGCTACAGTTTGTATTGTGACCGTGAGTCACGCTGCTGCACCGCGCCCACATTGCCCATGTCTGACGAACTTCACAGTCTAGAACTTTTCCCTTGTGATACGCCCCAGGTAGCATACAAGAGCTTTCAAACTGTAGGATATATATAAGACTTGCCTACTCTGCATTGAACTGTTAGCTATATAGTAATATTAAAATAAAAAAACATTAATGAACAAAATGATAACCTTATAGCAATATAAACCTTGATGCCAAAATGACGTTCTGGCATCTCGAGAAAGGAAAGGAAAAATTTGAACAATTATGTCAGTTCTGTGAAGCATTTGTTACTTCACAGGTATCTCCAAAAACTTGGAGATGTCCAAGGAAAAGCGCCAGTGTTAAAGAAGTGGTTACCAGCTATCAAAAAACATATCTATTGGGTCACATCCTAAAAAATCAGGACCAAAAAAAGGGGCATATTCGTCAACATATTCAAAGATGTCCACACACGAGGACCCAGAATTTCTAAAAATGCTCATCCTGTGAACTGTCCAGAGAAACGAGCAAGTGGCTTCAGCCACGTTTTAATAGTTCACAATTGAAACACAATTGAAAGTGTTAAAAAAAGTTGTGGTCATTTATATTATTATGTTTCTTATTCACAATGGGACTGTGGTTTTTACAAGGTAAAACTCAGCTTACCACACATATATATGTAACACAGAGCCAGTTTTTTACCACTACCACTTGACACTTTTCACTATTTGCACTTTAAATTACATTTGGCACTTTGATTGCACACATCACTTTAAGCATCAAGTTGCACTTTCAAAAAGACAATTGCACAAAATTGATTTGAAATATTTATTGAAGTAATGTCTGTCTTTTATCCCATTTTTAGATCTGGCGCACAATGCACTTTAATTGCCATCTGTCCTGGAGGGAAAAGGGAGACAAATTCAATTATAGGTCAATTGGATATGCAATATATAGTGCAATATTTGTGTTTAAGAATGTTTAGGTGTTTGTGTGTGTTAATGTGGTTTGTAGTGTTTTTGGTGAAATTAAGAATGTTTACTCACTTCTCTGTTCTTGTGTCCAGGAGTCAAAGGGTTTCCTTGGAAACGAGCTCCCTTATAAGGGTTCCCGGCTGGACCAAGGCAAAGGATGTGTAGGCTTGATGGGCTTGTGATGGGGCTTGTGAAGGGGTTTAAGTTTTTGTCATTGTTAGGTGTTGATTTTAGGGGTTTATGTATACATTTGTGTGTAGTTGAGTGGGTATGGGTTTCTTTTTTATTCAATTCAATTCAATTTATTTTTGTAACGCCCAAAATCACAACAGTAGTTGCCTCGAGGGGCTACAGTGGAAAACAAAATAAACAATGTTCATAGGACTTGGAAATGTCCCAGCATCTTGTGTCCTTAGACAGATGTCCCAAGCTCCCCTGTCCATAGACCCTCTTTCTCGGCCAGGAAAAACTACCAAACCTCTGTGGGAAAAAGTAGAAACCTGTCAGGAGTTCCACAGTGAAGGAGAGATCGACTCCCTCGGACGGACAGGCGGACGCGCCTCAATTTGCAGATACACGGTGGAGCTAGACTCACTCAGGAGGAGAACCAATTCTTCGAGGCCGATGAAGAACCGTTCATATGGAGTAGAGACCGATTCTCCAGGCGACTGTTTCTCCAGGCAGTTGAGGAGCATCTGGATCCACAGGTCATTGATGTGCCTGCTCCACTCCCGTCGAGGAAGTGGGAGAAAAAGAAAGGAAAAGCGAGGAACAAATTGCCAGTGAAATTAAATATTAAATATTGTTTGATAGAGAAGTAGTGAGGATAGTGCTCAAGCTGCCATACTTCCCCCAGTATAGTTGCTCCTAGGGCAGCATAGCTGGGAACTGTAGGTTTTTATTTCTGTTCCTAACTGGCCTGACCATAAGCGATTTCAAAGAGGAACGTTTTAAGCCTGGTCTTAAATTAAGAGACTGTGTCGGCCTCTTTAACATGGACAGGAGCTGATTCCACAACACAGGAGCTTGGTAGCTAAACGCTCTACCTCCTACTGTGCTTTTAGAGACTCTTGAACCACCAGGAGTCCAGCATTTTGAGAGTGAAGTGCTCTGTTTGTATGATAAGGTACTATAGTATCTTCGAGGGGATAGGGCCAGGTCATTATGGCTTTGTTAAGTCAGGAGGAGGATTTTGAATTTGATTCTAAACTCGACAGTGAGCCAGGTGAAGAGACTCAAGCACCGGCGTAATGTGCTCTCTTCTTTTAGTTCCTGTTAATAATCTTGCTGCTGCATTTTGAACCAGTTGAAAGCTTTTTATGGCGCTTTTAGAGCACACTGCGAGCAGGGAGTTACAAGTTGTCTAATCTAGTTGTTATAGGGATTTTAGAAAGTTTTATGAGGCAATGATGATGATAACATTCCCTGTAAATTTTCTGTGGTGTTGCCCAATTGTGTGAACAGGATAAAAGGCGCCTGGAACATTGTTGGTATCCATAATGTTACATTATAATGTTACATCCATAATGTTACATTATGGATACCTATATATTAGCTCTGACTAATATATATAAATAAGTAGTCAGAGCTAAGCCTGGGGAACAGTTGGACGGGGAGAACAGTGTGCCGGAGCAGTCAGGTTGCAATGGCAAATGCCGGGAAGGTGGTTGCGCGGGTGGCGATAGCCATTATCGCCTCTTGTGGCTTAATTTGTATTATTATTTTTGCTCTCTGGTCATATTTCTTTTGTTTCTTGTTGTGTATTACTAAATAGAACATTTTGCAACAAAAAACAAAACAAAGTTTGCCTCATCTAAACTTGTCTTGTTTGATTTCCCCATATACAGTGAGCTCTATCTGTTCACTTTTACACGCGTTCATTACCATTAACGGAGAATGTATCAATTGTTCATCATAGTTTGAGGGTTCCCATTTGTCTGTTGAATATTATCGTAACGAGACGTAGTGATCAGCCTTCGTCTTAGATTTTAGGGATTTTTTTAACGCTGAATCGTTCTCATTAATTACCATAACTTGTCTGTAAACCATGGTATAATATTTTTGTAATACAAGTTTGTTTATATATATATATATATATATATATATATATACTTATTAATGGTATGTGTTACAATTTGAATATTGTACACATACAGTGGATATATTAATTCTTCACACCTTTGTTAAAATACCAGGTTTTGTGATTAAACCAAGAAAAACATTTCAGAAATTTTGAAAAAGTAAAAATAAAATAAAAAATAAAAACATCACTTTGCATAATAATTTGTGCATTTGTCCCCATACACAATTATCACACATTATTTCCTGTCTGAAAAATGTCCTCCCATATACACTGAACTACTTGCTTTGTGTTCTCCTTCAGATGTTTGTGCTGCGCCGCATGGTCAAAGGGGCTAATGCCACCATCTTCCTGTGCTGTGTGCTGAGCCTGCTGTTCTCTTCCGCCATCGTCTTTGTGTCCTGCCGCAGTCTGCCTTTCTGCGGCTGCTATGATGCCACTACTGGACTGGTACGACCCCTTAGGCTTTTTGCCAGTACAGTAATTATCATGAACAGTCATGTAAATAAATATATAATATATAAATTGCATTGTACGATGAGTTTAAGCTTTTGGAATCAGTTAATTTAGTCTGTCACTCTCAAGTCTTCATGTTTGATTCGAGGTAGTCACTTAGGACTGGTCCAGCCCCGCCCTTCAGTTTGCTATTTTTTGTTTTTACTAAAGCCAGCTAAGCTCCTCGTTAGTTAAGAGCTAGCAAGTTGGTGTGGAGAGGAGATGTGACTAAGCGATATGTCTTGTGCAGAGAGCCTGGTTCCACAGGCATCCTGGGGACACAGAGCTGGAGGACCTGGAGAGGTAAGAGAGGCTCTGGGAGATGGCTAACATTTCAACTAGATACGAGGAGTGCATTGACAGGTTTAATGTTTTCTAAGTATGAGTTTGGTGGGATAGACCTGTGGAAATATTTATCATAGGGGGGAAGAAGTGAAGTTCAAAATTACTGACTTCAGTTTTAAAACAGAGTCCCCAGATGTTGTCAATAAGTGACTATTTGTCAAATATTGGCAATTTGTTCTTAGCAACAAGTGCAACAGGATACGGAAAGGAAGCTGGAACCGTTAAACGATAACATTTAAAGCAATATACAACGGTCGAGCGACCAACACGGGAAAAACGTAAATGAGAAGAGTGTTTTAACCAAATTTTAACCAAACGCGTGCAATTTCCTGGGTGAATTTCAGCTTGTGATTTTTATTTATTTTTTTACGTATTAGAGCAGACAAGGCTGACTCACCCCCTGCAGGAAACCCTGTCTGCTCTGTGTGTCTCCCTCTTGCAGGACCCCTGACTGCTGTTGGAGTTTTTGTGACAGACTGATCCACTCTCATGTTTTGCAGGTCTTTCCTCCTCGCTGTGTCGTGGGTACACTACAATGGACACTGCTAACACTGTTAGCCCTGAACATGTCATACCTCTCTTATAATCATGTGCAATGCTGTAATATGTCAAACATCTCTAGAAACCCTCACTGAAGTTACTTTACCTTCATTCTCTCCATATGCTGCACTGTTTAACCATGCCATAGCCTCTTATTTACTTATATATTCACTTGAGTTACTTGGCTGTATTTTACCTACAAATTATTCTGTCCGTATGCTGCACTGAACACAACATAGTCGAGAGCGGATTTCTATGAGTAAAACATATAGTGCTTTTGAGCATCATGACTTGAAGCTAGCATTTTGCTTGCTGTTTGTTGCTTTTTTTGTGTGTGTTTATTTGGTAATTGATAATGCCATATTAAACATGCTCAACTGATGCTCAAATAAATAATAAATAGCCACTTACTGTACATAACATAAGAGTTATTTTTGATGTTTTGCTCAACGTGCACTACCTGTACTGTGTGTAAGATTTAAGTATATTCTGCATGTTTCTATTCTGCTGTTCTTAAAACGTGCATTGCAACATTTGAATTTTCCCATGTGGGTCCCTTATCTTAATATAAATCCCTTATCTTAATATAAATCCTAACGATATAAGATATTTGTATACAACCACATAGGCAATTGATGCACGTGTTTAAACCGTGGTTGGTTTGGAGCAGACATAAAAGTGTGTCGTGGCTCATGTCTTGCGGCAGTGCACTTTTGTATTTGGTACATCTTATTCCTAATTAGACAAATTTCTCCGTCAGTAAGGGTGGCTTTATAATGAAACCACGCATGTGACAGTAGCAGCAGTACTGCACACACTCCATCCTGCAGATTGTCCCAAAAGTCTCCAAATTTTGACCCAGCAGCTCTCTAATAGCAGTGGACCGCGCTCTGTGACACAAATCCTTCTACCTTATCAGCGCCGTGTCGTGATCACTGCAGCTGCTCCCCTTCAATGTAAAGGTATTTTAGCCTGACACTGCTGAGGAGCCAGTGCTTTGAGCCAGTGATATAAGTCCATAGTTCTTAAGTAATCCCCCACGGAAGGCTGTTATGCGCAGGATGTACTTTTAGTCCATTCAAACTTCCTTGCGATCCTTCGACACTTCAGATGCTTAAAATTCAGAGGCATGCCATCAGAAACACTAGGTGAACTGGAACATGTTAATACTGGAGTGGTCTGACTGAATATGCAGGATGAAGTTCATTTTGTACCAGATCGTCAGAGCAATAAAATAGAAAAGAGAAAAAATTAAGTGGTGCTGTGTAAAACCGTGGAAACGGTGCAAATGATTTGTGACTCAAAAAGGGATCTGCTCAACAGACACCAAACACATACAATGCTACGCTACAATTAAACATCACAGCTACAGTCAATTAAGCAGAGCCAAAGAAGCGACGGAAATTATGGACAAGAGGAAGAATTCAAACATGGGAATAGCTAACAGGACAAATAAGAAACGTTGCAGAAACGTTTTACCCAATCGTGTCTGCACGGTCTGTGGGCATCATGTTTATCCCCACTTGGCTTGACTTAAACCCAAGTGGAAAGCGGGTACTAAAGTCAGCACCAAATGGAAATGCGCTAACGCAGGGCTGAGTTGCACCAATTGGAGTAGAGTAGAGACAAGTAGACTAATGAAAAGGCCCATAAAGGTACTGGTTTGAGCATGTTTAATGGCCAATAGTATAGAAGTAGTGCATATCTGTCTTTTAAAATTGAGGTTGAGCAGGTCAGCAACTCTTAGCTGTCAGATGGTAGATTTTTGCTGTATGGTTCATATCTCTATAATTACAGGCCTGTCCCCATGAAACAAAATGTCTAATCTGTCAGTATAAATAAAAAGTGAAAAAAAATAATAATAACAATAGCTAATAACAATAATAACAATAACAAAAGAAAATGGTGCCATTACTCAACTTCAGTTGCTGAAAGGACTCTTGAAACATAACATTAATATTAAAGATTTGTAGAGCCAATTCCAAATACTTAAGGATGAATTTCAAACATTTGTGAATTTAAAAAAATCTCCCATAGAGGTACATTGGCCCTTAGCCCCATCTGAGATTATGACATAAAATTCTAGAATCTTGAACGCTACCTATTGCAATAACCTGCTGAATAAGTTTTGGCTACAATTTCTTAACCTAATTTTTGTGTTTATATGCACAGCAGCAGATGACGAGCGGCTGTTCAACTCTCCGGCCAAGAGCTCAGAGCCAAGCAGAGTGAAGGAGGATCAGAGCCAGGCTCCGCCCACATTGCACCGTACAGGAGACTCACCTGACAGGACCTGCCCACACTGGCTCCGTACAGCAGACCGCACAGCAGGCTGACATAAATATTCTAAATAACGTAAAGATTCTATGCTGCTATTTAATGCTGGAGAAAGCACTACCAATACATAAATATCAACACGTTTTATTATTTTTATTGTGCTAGAAGCTAAATTTACAAGTAATGACATGTGTAGCAATATCATAAAACTGGTGTAAAACCTGTGACCAATATCAGTTCTACATACCATATACTCCACTTGCCCCATTTACATTGAAAGCAGACAAAATGAGCACTTTGCCAATGACATTTGATTGGTTTAATGTATTTGTATTTTCTTTTTTTTTTCTTTTTTGTTATTATAGTTATAATAAACAATTCCAAAATTGAACAGATGTTACCTGGGGTCTCATTATAAAACAGTACATGGAACTAAAAGAGTATGTGGGGAGAAAAAAAAATTAAAAATTAACATACATAGATACATTTATAAAACCCTCCTTATGTACTGCAGCTGGTAATTTCCTCCTCACAGATCACACCTGGAGCAAAAATCTCCACGCCTCACGTCACGCCTCCACCACCCTCTCCATATCCCCCTGTAAGGGCAATGGTAAGTGAGTTCTGAATGAGCCGATAATGAGTTGATTTGATTGACACACACAGGCCGAAAGGGAGATAATTGTTCCACAATGGGGAAAGTTGCAACAAAGGGTACAGAGCAGATTATGCACAGTATAATAATGAAAACAGATAACTTAGAAAAAGAAAACTCTTATAAAAACAGAACTAAGAAAAAAGAAAACTCTATGATCTTAATAATAAAACACTTATTTTAGCTGTATATGGACAGATATTGCACCAGGGATGATTGACATTGTGTCACAGTATGCTGGAGTATAGACAGTATTGCACAGGGGTATAACAGTACTGCAGGAGTATAACAGTATTGCACATGGTTATGAAGCTGAATGACACGTTCAGGACTAAACAAACACTGACAGCAGCAGGAAGGATAGACCTGCGAAACCTCTCCTCACACAGCGAGGGTGGATCAGTCTGTCACTGAAGCTGTTTTCCAGAGTGGACAGAGTGTCCTGCATGGGGTGTGACTCATGGTCCAGCATAGATGTGAGTTTAGCCAGGACCCTTCTGTCCTCTACCTCCTGCACCGCCAGGACGGAGCTGGACTTCTTGATGACTGTGTCCAGCTTTGTCCAGTGGAGGAGAGTCACTGCAGCAGACGCAGGGACGTGTAAAAAATAGATTCTCTGACAAAATTGTCCTCTCATTAAACATTTGAACGAAACGGTAAAGCTAGCACTGAAAGCAATGGCCTTTAGCCTACGTTTACCTGCACTTTACCTCTTAAAACCGCTTATGTTTTATTT